>JAIUCV010000035.1:2794742-3117075 GCA_026724425.1 Erythrophleum ivorense | reverse complement strand
AAAGAAGGAGATTGACAAGCCTAGGCCTAGCTTTCATTCCTTTTGAATCCATAATGATGTTTCACAAAGTATATGATGTTGTAAATGTACCATGACCTTTGAGATATGTATAAATACACTATTATGTGATGTTTATGTGTATGAATATGATTTATGACCTTTAGCATATGTTTTGAGTATATAATGCCAAAGTATGAGAATTGAAAGTTTGATAGATATGTGTATAAGTGGGGGTTGAATAGCCAAAATGAGATGCATGAGATTTGAGATCATTTGAGCAGCTCACACAAGTCTTAAATGTACTTTTAGACTTGCCTAAAAGGTGCCAAGACTAAGGGAAAGCCATTTAGCAAGTTTGGTACCCCATATGGAGCCAAATTTTACCATAATAGAACCCTATGCCACTTTTTAGCCAAATAAGTTAGTATTGATCTGAGATTTGGCATGCAATTAGGTCTCATTGAGAGATTTTTTAGAAGCTAAAGATCATAATTTTTGGAGGTCTACAGAATATTTGATGATTTTTCAAAATTGGCAATTTTCATGGTTTCTAGTATGTGCACTATTCACATTGGCATATTTGTATTCTGTGTCATCCGATGGGCAAATGGTGTCCAATGCTTGTGAAATTTTACAGGCATAAACAAGAGGTTATAATATTTTTGTGACCACTAAGATCACCTCATTTGGAGGTCTGAACAAAGAATTATGCATTTTTTAAGTTGGCTGTTAGTAGCAATAGCGCCCCAGGAGTCCAGTCATTGTTCCATAGATTTCCAATGACTAAACATATTTTTTTCATTCTATAATTATTTTTAACATAAATTCAACATTTGCAGCTTTCCAGAATGACCAAATATGTGTGATTTAGATTTTTATAGAATTAGTTATGAATTTTAGAAGTTTGTATCAGTAATATGAAATAATAGCCTAGGCAGCAGCGACCTCTGAAACTTTTTGGATGTCAAACGTTCTCTGTAATGAATGTTATGCTCTCTGAAATATTTTTATGTAACGTAGACATCCATATCTTCCTAAAATGATCAAGATTGCATTATTTCTATTTTGCTAGATTTAGTTATGAATTTCCAAACTTTAGTCAGAAAGAAGGCCAAATCTGGTCGAAATTAAGGGCCTGTTTGAAACTATTCTATAAAATAATTTTTTTGTTTTCAAGAACAAAAAAATAAAAAAACTTGTTTGATAATGTGTTTTTAATGAAGTTTTTTGGAAAACAAAAAAATAAAATTTTGTTTTCAAAAACAAAAAATTCAGAACACTTTTTAAGTGTTTTGTAATTTTTGTTCTACAGAATCAGGTAAAAAACAGAAAATAATTACTTTTCAAAATAATGATTCAAACAGATTTTTTAATTTTTTTGTTCTTAAAAATTTGTTCTTAAAAACATATGTTTTGAAAACATTAAAACAAAAACAGTTTCAAACAGGCCCTAAATAGCTACTTTTTATGCTCCATTTTGGTTTCCATGAGTTATGGGCATGATTTTGTGATGCAAATGAGTTTTATTGATGTAATTAAATATGATAATAAATATCATGAGCTCATATGATCCACGTGACACTGATTGCGATTTTTAAGTATGACGCAACGCAAATAAACCCATTATTTTCGGTCCCTTTTTCATATGCTCTCATGGAAATGATGAAGTGAAGCGTATGAATGTTATAAAATGAGTTAGAATTTTTGAGTTTGGAGAGGAGAATCCACGCAAAGGAAAGGGCATCCAAGAAAGGCTAGGAAAATAAGGTATTTTGTTACTTTCATGCTTGATCTTCCTTGTTCCTCTTCTTGAATATTTCGCCCCATGTATGGATAGCCAAGAGGAGTTTAATTTTGAACCAAACCAAGGATGAATCTTAGGAATTTGAGTGTGGAGAATAAGAATATGCAAAGAGAACAAAGAAAGAACCATGAAATTATAAGATAGAAAAGTTAAGGTTTTAGTTGCACCTTGATTTGTAAAATGAGTTCTAACCATAAATTAAGATGTTTAAAAGTTCGTATGAGTTTCTAAGACATCAAAAGAGCCTCGGTGAGTGGAAGAGGCACCAAGAGATAGTTTTAAATTCTTCCAAGCTTGGTTTTGTATCATATATGATGGAAGAGTATGAGAGGAAGCTTAGGGAATGAGATGATAACATAGGTTCTATATTATGACTTAAAGAAGTAACATGTAGTTATGCTCCTTAAATTAATTATATAATAGCTCCAAGAGGCTTAAATAGAGTCCAAAATTATAGATAGATGGAGAAAATTGAGCCAAGATCATAAATTATGAGTTTTGCTTCATTAGGTGCATTATAGAACCATAAATGAGCCATAAGAACAATCTAGTTTTTAAAATGAATGTGTAGCTTTGAAAATTATTCCAAGAGTGTAATTGGCTTCCATATAATGTGTCTAAGTCAAGGAAATCAAGTTTCACATCTTTGTGAGTGTGTGGCCAAAGTAGAGGAAGTATTTTCAAAGGAAAAAATGTGTTGTTGTGCACCAAGTTAACTCTCTCTTCTTTCTCTCAAGCATGATTAAGTGTTGTTCTTGTCTTTGAATGTGTGTGTGTGTGTGTGTGTGTTTAAGCCATAAAAGATGTTTCTAGCATGTATCTATATGCCATGGTACCATGATACTTTGTTATGTACTTGAATGATGTTTTATGAACATATTTTAGTTTGCTTGAGTGTGGTGAAGCCAAAAGTCCTTTAGTAAAGGTGAGGATGAACCAAAAGCCCCCAAGAATAGGTAAGATAAAACTAAAAGTCTTTAAAGAGTGAGGCTTAGTTAAAAATCATTTTAAGAAAATGGGTGAGAAAAGTCTAAAATCCTAAAAAGAATGGGTGAGGCTAAACCATTTTCTTGGCAAGTATATATATGTTTTATGTGATTTCTTGGATGTAAGAAATGTTCTAAGTATGAGTATGCATTTCATGATACCTATGCATATATTTTTAGACTTGAATTTGCATCTTTTATGTATGGTTGAAAGGGAGAAGAGCTATTGGGATTCCTAGAATCTCATTCCTTCCTCCCCATTACCTAACATGTCTAGGTGGATCGAGTGAACCAAAGAATGAGAGCCACCAAGCTTGAAGGAGGAAGATTGACAAGAAAGTGTGTGATTTTGTTCACTTTGTAACCATTTGATGGCATATGATGTAATCCTACGATAAATATATTGTATAACCATTTGAACATGTGTAAATACATGGATATTTGATGTATATATGAGAATTGAGGCCATGTGAATGATATAACAAATTCTTGACATTGAATGGCAAGATAAGGCTTATATGTTCTTGTGTATGCCATGAAGTGGGAGAGTGAGTCTATGAAATCTAGGTTTGCAAACCTTTGAGACATGTTTAATAGACAATTTTGATGCTTTTCCAATGCTCAAGTGGCCATGAAATCCTTGAAAGCAAATTTGGTCCTTTTGTGACCCCTTTAAGAAGTATAAATGGACCAATTTGAGACCCTATAGCACAATCTGAACCAATAAAAGAATTTCTTTATGAAATTTGGCATGCATATAAGTCTCATCCAAAGATTTTTGAAAATTTAAAAACCAAATTATTTAAAGCTTTTTGGAATTAATTATGAATTTTCAAAGTTGCCAAAATTTTGCTGTTATAATATGGTTACTGTTTATATGGTTAGTTTTTTCTCCTGTATTATTAATGGGACAAATGGTGTCCAATACTCATGAAATTTTATAGACATAAAACAGATATGATAAGCTTTCTATAACCACTGAGATCACCCTAATTGGATGTCTGAACAGGAAGATATGAATTTTTAAAATTCTATGTCAGCACCAATAATGCCAATTGAGTCTATGTACTATTCCATCGATTTCTAGTAGCTAGATGCTTCTATTTTGGTCTGTACTTATTTTTAACATAAAGTACATATCTGTAACTTTTCTAGAATGGTATAGTGTACATAATTTCAATTTTTTTAAATTTAGTTATAATTTTTCAAAGTTAACACTCAAAAGCTAGCAATAGAACCCAAGACAGCTATGTAATATTTTGTATATATATACCATGAGTTCGAGTTGTTGGCCACATTTAGAGATAATTTTGAGTTGTATGTATGTATTTAAATAAGAGAATAAGATGGATGAGTTTATATGGTCCACAGGACGCAAAATAAAATTTTTATCTGTAACATAAAGCGAAAATAATCTATTATTTTAATGTCCTTTTTTTAAGAACTTGTATTATTTAAGATGACATGAGTAGAAATGAGATGAGATAGGCTAAATAAATATGGTGTTACATAGGCACTACCATAATTATTACTTATAGTAGACTAAGTTCAAGCCTAAATATAAATTTTGAAATGGGTCCATTTTAAGGGACTAGATCCGTACATTTTTATTTGGCCAAATATGAAACATTTAAAATGTGACTAATTTAGCCTCAAGCACAGAACATATCTTTTAAGGTAAGTTAATCTATCTTATGTTAAGATATCGTGAAATTATAAGATATTATTTCTCTCTATTTTGAAAAATTATATAACCCTTCTATTAAATTAAAAGAAAACTTACAACTAAACTCATTTTAATCAAAAAACTCTAAACAATGAGATTTATTTTTTGAAATTAAAAATGTATAACTCAAAAGTAATTATTTCATTGCTATTTATTTGTGTTAAAAATAATAAATTCATTTTCTTATGATCTTTTTTGAAACATAATATTGTTTACGCTGATTATTTATATAACATGTTATTATTGAAATTAAATATTATAATTTAATTTTTTTAATTGATTGTATCTTTTTTTAAAAAAATTATTTTATGAATGTATAGTTAATAATTTTGTTTTTATTAAATAATTTTAAAATTCATGAAATTTAAAAAGGCAATTATTTTAATTGTTTAAAATTATTTTGGTCAAAATAAATTTAGTTGTATGCGTTCTTTAAATTTAAGAAAGGACTTTGCAATTAAGTCATTTCTAGACAATTAAACTTTACTTGGAGTAGAGGATTTAAATTTGCTATGTTTCAATGATCTCTTGGGCATTTGATCTTGTTCCATAATATTGATGATTGCCCTAGATGCATGGATTATGTATAATGTACTATGTATATTAATTGTATGTACATAACAAATCTTGTAAGCAAATATATAATTGAGATCCTACAACTAAGACAAATATGCCATTTTCTTTCCACCTTAATTTTTTCTATTTTTTATAATATCAAAATGTATCATACATACAAAACCAGAAAAATTAAGGTGTGTTAATGTAGTAAAGTTTTATAAAGAAATTCCAATGTTAAAATTAAATATAAGAAAAAATTTTGTAAATATATAGATTTGAATTCAATCTGTTTCCGTCAATGTTTTGGAAAATGTTTCTTTTTTCCCCCCTAATTGAAGTCAAGCTAGAATTAGGTAGAAATAATCTAAAGAAACTTTATCAATAAGTTGCAATTACAAAGGTAATTCCCTTTATGCTAGACTTACAATACACCTAAGTATGCATAGACTTATATTTTCCATTTACAAAGGCAATTCCATTTAAACTATATTTTGTCTTCATGTCTACTAATATACTCTTATATTTTCCCTTACCTTTCTTAATAGTGCTACAAGAAGCTACTGCATGTGAAAAAAAGCAAATAAATTAGTTATTGGTATATAGTAACAAAAAAAGTATTATCTGTATGAAGTGATACATAAACTACTAGGTACCCGTGATCGTTGTATAGGAGGTGAATTATTATAGATGATTTGTCCATCCCTTTATAGTGGAAATGGTGAGAGTGCATCTCTTGGCTCCAAATCCCCTTGTGCATGCTCAAGTGAGAGTGCACCTGCTAGCTCCACATTCCTCTATGTATGCCTAGATGATGTCACCTCTCAAGTGGGATTATGTCGACCTCAGCCATTACTATGCCCAATGCCTCGTCCTCCCTAACCTCCTAGCCTACCTCGTGTAGAATTTAACATTTGCTACCTTTTGTCTAAATATAATATAAGTAACATGATGTGATCAACCAAACATCAATGGCAAACAAAAGTAGATGATAAATTGCATACATAACAAGCACACAGAAAAAAAAAATTGAGTGATGATTAAGGTACATCATAAGACAACATAAAAGTAAACAATAAAAAGCATATATGACACAAGTATACACTAAACTTCAAATATTTTGATAAGAGGGGGACATGTACTATCCAACCACTCAATCATATAATGGGAATGTTTGTACAATAATTGTAAATTTTTTAAATTTCCAACAAAATTAACACTAATATTGATCACACTCAGTATCTATAATGTCATCCACATTATCATTATCAAGGAAGTCTTCTTCTTCTTCTTCTTCTACTTGTTTGATCATGTATACTTGAATGGTATAGTATTTCTAGTTTAACATTATCTCGATGCAAAAGGACTACAAAGTCAATGCCCATGTCATCATTCCAAATTGGATTTAATTAGACTACATCTTATTGATATGCCTCATCAAGAAGTAAATCATCATTCTCACCACTTTCTTCACCTTCTCCACCTTTGAAAGGCTGAAGAGGTCATGAGGATTTGTCTTCACAATAGTTAGCCACTCTGTCAATGATGTCTCTCAAGTAGAACACTTGTTCTACTTGGCAAGCTAAGACAAATGACTCATTCTTATCCAAAGAATGTCTAGCATTCACGCTTGTGATCCTAAACTTATCAACCTTGTATCCTCTTCCTAAGTGACCCATGTCCCGCCAATGACACTTGAAGAGATATAAT
Source organism: Erythrophleum ivorense (assembly GCA_026724425.1). NCBI lineage: Eukaryota > Viridiplantae > Streptophyta > Magnoliopsida > Fabales > Fabaceae > Erythrophleum > Erythrophleum ivorense. The sequence continues at coordinate 3,110,294 of JAIUCV010000035.1, read as the reverse complement.
TTCTTATTCCCAATATATGAAAGCTCATATATGTCCTCTAAGACACCGTAATACTCTTTCCCTGCATCTGAGACATTCCCCTTCATAAGAACTCTTAGTATTGTTAGTTTTCCTCCCTAAGGCATAATCTCTTGTATAGAATCTAAAACCATTAACCAAATAAATAGAAAAATAGTGCACTATTTTGGCTAGGCCAAGTGTTGGACTAATGAGGTCTTCATTAGCTTGGCCTTGTATTCATAACTGTAAAACCTGCATAAATTAGTCATACTTTATTATTGTTTATTTAGATAAAAGATCATAACTCAACACATACTACTCAACAAAAGTATAATATATTAACAAAGGAACTTACTTGTGAACAAAACCATTAGGAAAGTCTTCAACAATTGAAGTTCAAGTTTCAATCTCCAACTGGTGATCCTTATATTATAATAGATAATTAAGAAATATTTTCTAACTAATTGTTTTCATAAAGATTGGCAAAGACATGATAACTTACTCGATAAATGGCAAAACATATATATAATTTTGCAACACATGTATACAAAATTGATGGAATTCTACCTTAGGCAAAGTAATAGATTCATAACGCCCGCTTACCCTCCCAATTAGATCAAAAAGGGACTTGTTGCCATTGTTTATGAGTTCATCGTCATTTCTAGGAGGCTGATTAAATTTGGCTAGCATATTTTTTAAATAACGAGAGCTAAAGGTAAGGCATTTGTCGACTAAATAACCTTCTACAATTGAACCTTCTAGACGAGCCTTATTACGAGCATAAGATTTAAATGTGTGCAAATACCTACATAAAAAGTATATGGTTGAAAAGAGAAATAGTGAGCAAGATTTGGGAAATGGAATAACATGTATATTGAAACACAATACCTCTTGGATAGAACTTTCTATGTACTAAGTTTTTCTAGAAACTTGAGTTTAGTTTCCAAACTTATATTATTGGTGTGACACCTTAACCTCTAGCTCATACCCAGCGTGCCCTTTTGCTAAGATAGCATATGCGGAACTCACAAGGGAGATAATTTCTCCACCTTATGCTTGCTTTCTCTATGGCACTATGTATGGGTAGAGATCCACTTAGAAGTAACATGGACCGGTTGAGCTCTCTCTATGGTTCCTCATGCTCAATTACACTATTGAGACTTATTGCAATCCCAAACATATGCTTTAAACTCATGGAAAGCAAAAAGGGATTGGAGACATGCATTTTCGCTATGGGCAGATTTTGCTTCATTTCTGGGCTAACTTTGGAAATTCATAACTAAATGCAGAAAAATCGTATCTGCATGATCTGGGTCATTCTAGAAATCTTGAGACGTCTACTTCATTCTAAAAATACTTAAAAGTCTCAATCTCTCACATACTCTGCGTTTGACATCGAAATAGTTCACTGGTCAGGGGGGCTCCTTTGCTGTCACAGTTTACTGATATGGACTTTGAAATTGTCTAACTAATTCCACAAAAATCCAATGCTCATAAACTCTATCTCTATGGAAATATGTGGATGTTATCTAGAGGAGAAAAATATCTCCAGATCAGTCCACCAAGCCAATTCCCCGGAAACCGATGAAACAGTACCTCGGGTCTGGTTGGGGGTCTGATTCTGGGCAGGAACTTCGAAATTGCATAACTCACTCTCTGGACCTCTAAATGAGGTGCTTCTAGTTCCTACAAGTCACTGTGACTATCTAGTTTCTGTGTATAAAATTTCGTAGCCATTGGACTACGTTTGCCCCTCGGATGACACGTTTCTCAAACTGACCAAATGAACAGTGATTTTCTGAAATCCGAATTTCTGATGTCAACTTTGATAAATCATAGAAAATGCTATAGACCTCTAAATGACATGAACTCTAGCTTTCCAGAAAGCTCTAAACATAATCTAGCTACATGTCAAATCTCATAGCAAGAAGAGGTCATATGGCTATTCTATGACATCATGTGCAAAATGGCCCTTTCTTGGCCAAAAGTGTGGCTAATGGGGTCCAATCCTAGTTTTTCTACTTCTATGACTCCTTGAGCACATGAGGAAGCATCTATAGGAGCCATCAATCATGCCTCAAGTGTCTACTAACTTGGATTGGGGAAACTCACTACCCCATGCCCACTTATGCACCCATATAGTCTATACTACTTTGAGCATTTCATAACAAAAGCAACCTTTTTATTCATCATAAGACTCATTCTCATACATTCTCATACATTCATCATTCATATATACATTGTCTTACAAAACTATAAATGTACATCATATACATCATTTACATCTTACATCTCATGTACAATGTATTACAAAACTTTACATTTTTCTTCATCTCTATCCCTAGCCTCATGCTTGGTGGTGGTTGCTCCCATCCCTAATCTCACTGGGGCCACCTGGCATGGTTGGATGGTGGAGAGGGAGGGTGAGATTCGGAGAATCTCAGTAGTTCAACTCTCATTCAAGCATACATATATTGCATGCAACAAGTCTCATTATGCATGTATGGCATGTTAGCATATAAACCATGATGAAAAACATTTAAAACATGTGAAATGGCCATGCATAACATTCATGAGCTCGCTGAGTACTTGGGTCGGCCTCACCCCTTCCCTTATGGCTTTTGGATTTGCCTTCCCATACTTTAGAGGTACTTAGACTCACCCTTACTCTTTGGGAGTCAACCTCACTTTTGGGAGACATGGCTCAACCAACTTAGGGCTTCGGCTCATCCTCACCTTGGCTATAAGGTTATTGGCTTTTCCCATTTCCTCAAGCAAACCAATCAAGCATTTAAAACATCATCTCAATCATAACATATGATCATGCTAACACACTTCTCATAGCTCATATCATGCATACATACAAGCAAGACAATGTAAACACACAATTATGCATGAGAGAAAGTGGAGAGAACTACATTACTAGCTATTCTCTTCTTGCTCTGTCACTTAACTCCTCCCTTGATGATTTTCACAACAACTTCTAGATGGGAGAGTTCCTCTTGAGCCTAACCACACAAAAGCATGGAATCAATACTTCAATACTCAACTCTTAAGCTAGGGATCACTTCTACTCAGCTCTACTGAGCTTCTCACTCTAGGTATTTTCCTCTCACTAGGGTCCATCAGCTATCCCTCTCTTTTCTCAACTCTTAAGAAAGGGGAAAAGCAAGATAGAGAAGACTATATACTTCTAATCTCTCTCAAGAATGGTTTCCCACTCTCTCTCCTCTGAACCAGACTCAAGACCTAACCATTTCTATCATCTAAACCGTAGGAAAGAGGGGAAAAGGGGAGAAGGGCAACATACTAAGAGGAAGCCATGAGAATTCATACCTTTCTTGTGCTTTCCTCTTCTCTTCAGCTTCTCTCTCTCTCCTCCGCCCTTTTCTCTCTCCTAAGACGAGTTTGAGTCGGTTAGAAGAAGAAAGAAGAGATTGGGAAGTTTTTAAAAAGTCAAATTCTCGTTTTCTCGCTTTTCTGGACCGCTCTCGTTATAGCGAGTTAGTGCCCTCGCTACGGCGAGCTCGTGTCTGTTCCAGACTTCTGCCTTCGCTATGGCTTCGCTACGGCGAGATCGTGTCTATTCTCGACCTTCGCTATGGCGTCGCTATGGCGAGATCGTGTCTGTTCCAGACCTCTGCCTTCGCTATGGCGTCGCTACAGCGAGCAACTCCCTGGTCTCTATATGGAATGCCACACTCGCTATAGCTAGGAACAATTTCGCTACGGCGAGCAACTCACTGGCTTCTATATGGAATGCCACACTCGCTATAGCTAGGAACATCTTCGCTATTGCGAGGAGGCATTCTCGCTATGGCGATTCCATTTCTCGCTATGGCGAGAAGACTTAGAAAATTCTCAGCTCTTCGAAAATTTTTCAGCTTCTCTTTTCCCTTTCCTTTTCTCATTTCTTCTCTCATGTCTTTTTCTGGGTTGTTACAATTGGGATATTCTTTTGAATTTTCTAATAATATATTCAAGTTGTTTTATAAATTTAATATATTTTGGGGTGTACAAAATATATTTTGGTGTCTATAAGCTTATTTTCCAAACTCTAAGATTGAGACACCATCACCTACTAAAAAATAGAGCTTGGAAGCAGCCTAGAAAGGTAAAAAAAATCATATTTAAAAAAACTTCAGCTAAAGCAATGGCTAGATGTTAGATTTTAATTCTGTATCTTAATGTTACTTACATATCATTTATTAGATTTGCATACCCTATTTTAGTCTTCAAATTATAAAGTGACATTATATATGCAAGCACTAGAATCATATCTTAGTAAATTTTTTACATTGGGTTAGGCATGTACTGCCTTATCTCTTATTTTAGCAAATGTTTTGAGGTTGATGAGTGGAGTTGAGAAATTGTATTGAAATCTTAATTAAAAGACTTTGGCATGGATATCTAGTTTTTCTTTTTTTTTTCTTTTTTCTTTTGCAAAAGAATGTGACAAATTCATTTACTTTAATTCTAAATATTTAATGTTGTTATTGCATAAATTTTGATGATATTCATGAAACTCATTTTTGTATAGTAATTTTATACTAATTTCCCCTTCGATTGGGTGTATCCTCTTCTTCAATCCTCAAGCTTAAAAAGAAATTTCTAAGTGGAATTAGGAACTGATTAGGGCTTGAAAGGGGGAAATTCCATAGAACTTTGGGATAAACATGGTTTTGGTTTCACACACTAATTAGGGCTGGGAGGAAAGAAGAAGCTTCGGAGCTATAGTGTGGGTAAGGAGGTGCAAAGAAGGGAGGCTATGAATGAAAAAAAAGTAGTAAAGGGGAGGAGGTGAAAAATAGGGCTCCTTCCTTGGGTTTTTTTGTGACTAGAAGGAGACAGAGAAGAAAACAGTGATTGAACGAAGAGAAGGGCATTAGAAAGAGAAGAAAAACAAAGGGGAGGATTATTGAACGATGACTTTGGTGGGTAAGGTATTGAATTTAAGATTTAGAGGAAAAGATAGGAGTGTAAAGTGGGGCTCAATAAAATTCGTCAGACATGTCTATTATTAGAAATTAAAAGAATAATGATGATAAAGGCCTACCATTTTTTCCAATAAATAATTTTTAATTATTGTGTAAATTTAATATATTTAAATGATTAAGTGATAAAAAAATATGGCATAATTTAAATAAAGGTTATATATATAATAAAATGTTTAACATATATTAATTTGATATATATTAAATACAAAAATTATAAGCTCATTTTACATAAAAATATTTTACAAAAAGGCCTTATACCTATAAACTTGATCATGAGACAAATGCATTTAAAAATAAGCTAAATGTTCAAAAAAATTTGGTTGAAGAAATGGGTACAAACTCAAATTTTCTTCCTTAAAGTCATACATTACACCTTTCCTTCTTTTACTAATGTGTCCATAATAAAAGAAATAAAGAATGGAAGGCCACTTTATCTCATGTCACATTGGGCACTACCAAATATAAAAATGTCTTATAGATAAGTATATAATTAAAAGTAAAATAAACGAAGACTTAAGCTTTTAACTTTAAACTCTGATTCAAAAGAAAAACAAACGGGATTAAATATTTTATTTTAGTCTAAACGGTAAAGCTTATTATATTATAATTTACTATTATAAATAGTTATATCTAATATGATAGTAATTAATCATAACAAATTTTTTAGCCTATCATAAAACTAACCTTCCCATAGAGAGTTGAAAACAAGACACTTTAAGTTGAACTAACATTATAATGCATTAAGCATGTGAATTTCTATTATGCTAGACAATATAATACAAGTAATTGAATTGGTGAGTGTCATGGTGCACTATCAACTTATTTTGATTTTTCATATTGTAATATCCTATAATTTGGAAATCCAAATCATCTTTAAAGAGTGGAATAAATAACTTACAGGAGGTCATGGGCCTAACGAAGGCCAATATGAACTACGAAAAATCAAAATTAAAATGTGAATCGGTTGATTAATTAATGAAAACCCCAAAGTAAAGTGGATTGAAGCTAATTAAGATTTGAATGTTAATTAGAACATCTAAAAATATGGGTTAGAGTTTCAAGATAGCCCAAAATCTAAGCCAAAATGACCGAACAGGAAGATACGAAAGCTAGTGGCAAAACTATAATTTTGGGTAAGTTTTTGAAATCCCAAAGGAAGGATCTTTAAATGGTAAAATTGAGTTTCCTAAAGTTCTTAGAGGCCCCAAAAACTATTAGAACTATCATAATGGTTAAAACCCTCTCTATGTGTGTTTTTAACAAAAAGTTAACCGAAAGTTTGATCAAAGGATTCAATAAAGTTTTAAATCCATTTTGGATGGAACCAAAAGCATTTTATGAATTAGAAGACCTAAATTTTTATATGAAAGAGATGGTTCTAAAAAAGGAGCTAAAACAACCCAAACGAAGGAACGGAAGTGGAAGGATGTAATTGGTATTTCGGGAATTGTTATAAACATTATCCTCCACCTTTTAATATTACTAAGTTAGCTTCTACACCCTTCCAAAATGCCACTTGAGCTCAAAACTAGACTAGAAATGTATGGAGATTGGGAAAAGAGAGAGAAAGGAAACTAAGGTAAAAAGGTATGAAAATACATAGAATTTTGCAACAAGTTAGTTATGAAACTTTCTCCTCTCTTCATCCTCTTTCTCTTGATGGTTTTAGATTCTTGAAAGGAGGTGTTTCATGGCTGGTTCAATAGAGGGAAGGAAGAGTTTGGAGGAATTCTTAAAAGCTTAAGAAAGCTCTCTTGGAAAGCTTGAAAGCAAGGTAAGAAATCATAGTCCAACTTGTTTCTTCTTGGTTCTCCTTTGCTTGAGTGTCTCAGCCAGAATTAGAGCATTATGTAGGAAGTTTAATTCTGGTCTAAACTTAACAGAAAATGGGGTTTTGAAGCCTAGGGGACATTTGGAAGTAATAGAACTCAAAAAGGGGCTATAGGTAACAAGTATTAGAAATTAGGGATTGGACTGCACCTAAAAATTTATAGAACTTTCTAATGATGATTTAGATTGTCTAAGAGTATGTTTGAGCTCTCAAGACATCTAGTAAGCTCCATGGATGGCAAATTCCTTAAGAAATTGAAGAAAACTCCAAGAGCTCTTTAAGTATGTGAGCATCTTGGCCAAGAGAGAAAACCAGTGCCTAAGGAGAGTTTTCTTTGATTCCAATGATACAAATGGCCTAGGAATGAGTAATAAATATCAAAGGAATCATTGGTTTGAATTTAGAAACCATGGTTTAAAATATGAGAGTTTAGGTTCCTTTTGTAGACATAAAGAAGCAACTTGGTAATTGGCTCATGGAATTGAGTTGGTGGTGACTCTAAAGAGTTTAAATAGAGTCATGTGACTTAGATTAAGTGAGAAATTAGAGTCAAGATCTTGAATTATATGAGTTGCTTCATTATACTCTTGTATGGAACCATAATGATGGCATAAGCTAGATGTAGCTTGTGTAGAGATTTTTATGAGATTAGAAATGGTTCCATTGATTTGTTTATGTGTTGTTTGATGTGTCTAAGCCAAGAAAATCAAGTCTCTCCCAAGTATGCTTATGAGGCCGAGAGAGAAAAATGGGAATCCAAGGGAGGAAAGTTGTGCTTCTTAAGAAAAGTAGTTCTCCATCCTTTCTTGTATATATTTCTTGGCATGTGATTGTCATTGAATGCTTGTCTGTGTGTTTGAGCCATGAAACATGTCTATAGCTATTGAATTGATATTTTGGTACCAATATGCTTCGTGAATTAAGTTTGATTATAATATTACTCTTTATGAATGAGGTTATGCCAAAAGTCCCTTGAAATGAGTGAGATGAAGCCAAAAGTCTTTTAAAATGGGTGAGATAAAGCTAAAAGTCTCTTGATATGAGTGAGGTTAAGTCAAAAGTTTCTAAAAAATAGGTGAGACTAATCCAAGTCCCAAATAATGGGGTAAAGTTAGACCAAAAGTCTCTAGAGCTTGGATTCGATCTTGACGTATTTATGTAATCTTGAAAATATGATTTGAATAGTTCTTGAAAGTGTTCAGTGCATACTTGTGTTCTTTAACATAATTATATGCCATGTATGTTTGCTTGAAAGGGTGATAGAGTTATTGGGATTTTTGAATCTCATTCTCTCCCACTTTCCATCTAACTTTGTCTAGGTGAAACCCAAGGAGTAAAGAATGGAAGACAATGAGTGTGAATTGCAATACTTTAACAATAGAATAGTTTTTTATGAAAATTGATGTCAAAGTATGTATGTATAAGTTATGTATAAGATGTAAACCCTTGAGCATATATAAAAGCATGTAAATATATTGTATGAACCAGATTTGGAATGAAATATATGAGAATGTGTGTTTTGGACATCCCTGACCCATGAAGTTTATGTGTATTTAAGCAAGTAGAATAGTGAATTTGATTTTCATGAGGTTTTAGACCTATTATAATGCTTCTGCATGCTGTGTTTAAGTTTTTGGACTTGCTTAAATAGTCATGGTATGCTTGGAAGGCCATTTAGTGCAATTTGACCCCATTACAGTCTCAAATTAGACCATATATTGCTCCTGAACCAAAACCAACCAAATAAATGAGTTTTGGCATTAAATTTGGCAAACATATAGATCTCATTGAGAGAGTTTCAAAAGCTAAAGATCAGAATTTTTAGAACTCTATAGAATGTTTTATGATTTTTCAAAGTTAGCCAAAATATGTAAAAACTATCATGGTAATGTACTTTTGGATAGTATGATTTTTGGTATTTTTGGAGAGTCAAATGAAGTCTAATGTTGATGAAATTTTACATGCATGTATTTGGCATCATAAGATTTTCACGGACACTAAGATCTCCTCATTTGGAGCTCTATAAAGAGAGAAATAAAATTTTAAATTTTTTGGTATGCTACAGAATGAGTCCTAAACCTGCAACACTATTCCATTAGTTTTCATAGGGCAAACATGATTGTTTTAATCTGAAATTTTTATGGTAGTTAGAGGACATTATGAGCTTTCCAGAAAGTCCTCATTTTCATAATTTGGAACTCTCTACCTCAAGTTATAAATTTTTAAAATTAGTGCAGAGTTTGTGTTTGTTATCATTTCGAGTTCTATGAAGATTTTGGGTGTTCTTTGAGCTAAACATGTTAAAATAGGCATGAACAAACTTGTTTATGATGAAAATAAATTATAGAATGGAAAGATTGAAAGTTAGACCCCTATATCTCAAAATGAACTCCTAGTGGCCCAAACTAAGTGTTGAAAACTTATGAAAAGAGGGTTAACTTTGCTTGAAACTCATGTGAATGTGGCTTGAAACTCTATGATTGACATGCATGAGGTGGTTAAGAGTTGTCAAAGATGAATTTAGCAATGAACCAAGTTAATTTAGGGGCTAAGATAACATCTTGTCACTTAAATCCAAGATCTTGTCAACAAAATCCTATAATCTATAGTGTAAATTCTAAGACCTTGTCGACAAAGTTTCCGCCAACACATACAAGGTCTTTTTACATAATGTGTTGATGTATGTATGGAAGGAAATAGGGTATGGATGGTTTAAACCCGACATGGAAGCCTCGAATTGTGATATTTATGGTCTATTAAGAGTGTTATGGATGGAAGATGATATTAGTAAGGCATATGGTCAATTTATCCAAAGATTAAATTATTTTGGCATTTAATAATAATCATTTTCGCTGCTAATAGTGTAAATTTCATGAAAATGATTGTTTTATGCCATTATTGATATTATTTGAGAAATATCTCGATATGGCTTGGTATGGTATGACAAATATAATTTAATGTCACTCATATTGTATAGTAATTATAATTTGTACACCAAAAAAATATAATGTATTATAACTTATAATCTCTACCTTCCTAACAAAAAATTTCTCTTCACCCTTGATGATAATCAATTCAAATCATCTACAGTTGCAAATTAACTATATAAAGTATGATCAGAAATAAAGAAAAAATGAGAGAATATGTGTAAAGAAAAAAAGTAGACCCCTACACATTTTTCACCGATTTGTATCACTATCTTTCTAACTTTATAACTATATGATCCAATTTTGATGGTGATGAAATGGATAGATGGATTTTTATTTTTGTTTAATTTTGTGTAATTTTATTAGACTTAGATGATTAAGTTATATATGTAAAATTAATATATTTATTTAATAGTTAACTTTCATTAGAGTCATGCATTTAACTTTTAATTATTGTGTAAATTTAATATTTTTAATTGATAAAAAATATTTTATAAATTAAATAAAAGTTATCTATATATATAAATTTAGGCATACTATATATTAAAATGTATTATATACTATTTGACTGTTAAGACAATATATGTTTTTGGTAAATTCAGTATTGGAAAAACATTATTGTCGTGCAGTTCTAGTTGCATGAATGGTTGCAATTGTAGACATTGGATAGGGTTTACTCGGATGTGGCCCTAAAAAAGAAAAAGTTTACCCGTAGAAAAGAAGCTAGTATTATTTAATTATTACAGACACCCACTTCTTTAAAAACAATATAGTATTAGTATTATGGAGTTTAACCCAATTTTAAATAGTAATAAAGGTCAAATTATATCAATTCTTTAAAGCATTCAACATTGAAATAGTAATCTAGATCATGAATTTAAATTTTTAAGTATCAGCATTCTAAGTTCGAAGCATGTGGCACATTAAAGCAATCAGCACTCTAAATTCTCTAAGATTAACATTTTAAAATTTAAAATACTCAACATTAAGGTAGTAATCTCACATATAAATTTAAAATAATGAATACTCAATTAATAATCAATATTATAAATTCAAATTAATAAAAATTAAAATATTTTTCACTTTCTATATTAAAAATTTACGAACCAACATTTGTTATTCAAATTTTAAAGTAATAACATTAGAATAGTTTTCACATTCTATATTGAAAATTCAAGAACGAACTTTTGTTATTTAAAATTTAAAGCGGTCAATATTAAAATAGTGTTCACATTCCATATTAAAATTTTAAGAATAAACTTTCATTATTTAAATTTTAAAGGAAACAGCATTAAAATAGTAACAAATATTCTTGTCAAGAATTATGTTAAATGTTAGAGACACGCATTAGTTACTAATTCATCTTCAACAATTTCTTGAATGATATGATATCTATTATAAATTTCCAGAATCAACATTAAAATAGTATCAAATATTCTTCTTAGTAATAATACAATATTTAAGATTCGCTCGCTTTCTAGTAAAACACTCCTAATTCAGCAGAAATAACTTTTCAAAAAAACATTTCTATTTACCCCTGTCCAACATTTAAAGATGGGCTGATGGAATAGGGAAGTACAATGGCCTGAATCAAGACCCAATTCAATGTCCGCAAGAAAATAGTAGGATCAACAGGTATAAAAATCCAAAGCCTGAACTTCGGACTAGAAAACATGGCCTGGCATATGTTTACCAAGCAATAGTAGAAACACAGAGCCACTGCTCTGAAAGGATTCAGTATCCTTAGGCTATGGTTGGTGGTGAAGATAGAAAAGGGGGAAAAAAAAAAGGAAAGAAAGAATCAAATTTAGGACAAGAATGCAAAGTACAAGAGTTTGGTATTCTCCAAGTGGCGCTTTATAGTTTAGAGAAATATATTGAAGAGAGTAACCTTCTTGCCTTGCCGCATAAAAGTGAAAGGAACAAAATGCAGCATTATACGTTATTACCATTTAATCATTTATATAAAATTCTAGAGTGAAACCACAAGAAATACCAAATGAATAAAATCAATTATATTCTAACATAATTTTGCTCCCATTATGCATAGTATCTGCTAATGACAGAAGACAAATGGCGCTCTCTTTTATTTAGTCTAATTCAACTTCTGTAATGAAGACGAGGAATAAGATATTTCAAATATCTAATGTCCATAAAATACGTTACAAGCAACTCATTATCTAAACTGGTGTCAGTAATTTTTACAATGTAATTAGTAAATTAAATTGCGAGTAAAAAATAATACACACGCACGCAATACATTACTATCCATATGCTGCCAAAATACATCACAAATATAAAGGTTTTACTGAAAAACATAAAGGATCTATGTACACTAAAAATCAGAATAAACACAATATGCTGGTAAAGCGTTAGATGTGATATGAATGGTTTGCTGAACTTTTCATATCATGTATTAATGGAGTTACATAACTCACTAGCCATCAAACTCTTGACATTATTGGCATAAAGTTTGGGATCATCCTTTTCCTACTGTCAGGGGTAGTAAATAGGTAACCATCTCACCTTCATATAATTTATAAACTGACACAGGAGAAAAATTATGTGGCACACCTGCACACATGTGATAAATTTAAACTAAATAAAAAGAAAATTTGAAAATGAAAATGTACAATAAGAAACAACACTTAAGTAATTAAGGAATTCAAATTTTATTAAAACTTGATTGTGAGCATGCGCAATTCGCTCCTCCTAGGTGGTTAGTGTTAGTGCTACATGCTTTGGAGCATCAGAGCTGGATCCCATTAGCGGGAATGAACCTAACACTTTTCAAGCAAATAGATAGCAAATTACCTTTTAAAGTAATCAACATTAAAATAGTTATCACATTCTTTATTGAAAATTTAAGAATTGACTTTCGTTGTTCAAAATTTAAGTAATCAACGTTAAAATAATAGCAAATCTTCTTGTTAGGAATTATACTAAGGGTTAGAAACACGTCCTAACTACTAATTCTGTTCTAATAATTTATTAAATGACATGAAATACATTATAAATTTTTAGTAATAAACATTAAAATGGTATCAAATATTCTTCTTAGGAATAATACGATATTTAAGATTCACAGGCTTTCTAATAAAACACATCCAACTTTTTTTAGATCAGCAGAAATTATTTTTCAAGGAAATTTAGATTTACCCCTGTCCAACATATAAAGCTGGGCTTATGGAATGGGGAAGTACAAGAGCCTGAATTAAGACCCAATTCAATCTCAACATGCAAGTACTAGGGTCAACAGGTATTATATCCAATAACTGAATTTTGGACTAGAAAACATGGGCCTGGCACACAGTAGGGTTTTTACAGCCATGTGAGTTGGGCCTACCTACTGCACATCTTACAGAAACTCTTATTGGTACCTCACGAATTGGGCCGAGAGAAGTCATAAAACACTTGTTCTCAAGGCCTCTCAATTCCTCATTTTTTTCAGTAACATTCTTTTGATCCCCGAAGACCAGGCAGGACACCAATTGGTCAGTTGCCACGAACACTACATTGTAGCCTTCTAAAATAAAAGTGCTTTTACACACTCTACCAATGCCCTCAAAGGATCGTAGTAGAACGCGTACTGCCCCATCTGAAGTCTGATAAGGAACTGGTTGAATTACACTTGGAATTATCTTCAATGTAGATTGGGCCATACTTTGTCCGTGACCTACCTAACTCTGTAGTGACCTGTTCCATGCAAGAAGGATAAAATGTCATCCAGCCGATATTTAAAGCATCTTTCAATCAGCAGCTCAACTAAGATGAGTTTGGTTAAAACCTCCACCCATACAATCCCAGAATTTCCAGCTATCAACAGATGATCCATAAAGTAAATGACCATTGTCTAACAAAATGAGCTGAGAAGTAACTCTGTAGTGACCTGGTCAGTTGTCTCACCCCAAAAGCTAGCTGATGTGACAAGGACCTCCCCGCTTTATAAGCTCAGGATCCTCCCCTCGTCCATCCGATGTGGGGTGTTACAGCTCTCCCGGCCAATCCGTGACGCCCTCATTACATTTGGCCCACCGGACCACTATATGGTATCTAAGTTTCCCTTCGGTGGGGCCCACCTCTGAGCCTTGAAATGCGGGTCTGGCTCTGATACCAATTGTTACGGGGTCCCATGCAAGAAGGATAAAATGTCATCCAGTCGATATTTAGAGCATCAGTGGCTCCACTAAGATGAGTTTGGTTAAAACGTCCACCCATACAACCCCAGAATTTCCAGCTCTCAACAGATGATCCATAAAGTAAATTACCATTGTCTAACAAAATGAGCTGAGAAGTAGTGAGAATTCAGAACTTGCCAAAAATAAATTGTATATACCTATAAATCCAAAGCATAAAATAAAATAAAAATAACTTCCGTTGTACCTTATTCTTTATAGGTCTTAATATGCCAGGATGAAGTTTATCCCTTTCCGTCCAGGTGATGCCTTATAAAATAAAAGATATTACTTTAAAATTTAAATAACAAAAGTTGATTCTTAAATTTTAAATATAGAACATGAAAATTATTTTAATGTTTTAAATTTATATATAAGATCACTACCTTAATGTTGAGTACTTTAAATTTTAAATTTGAGTTGAACTAGGTAATACTAATATTATACTATCTTTAAATCTGTGAATTATTTAAATTTGTAAATAGTATCAAATATTCTTCTTAGGATGTATTTAACAATTGAATTATACGACCTTATTTTCTACTCGTAAATCTTTCTTTTTTTTATTGGCCACATCCTAGTAAACCCTGTCCAATATCCACACCTACGACCATTCATGCAATTAGAACTCCATGACAACACTGTTATTTCAATACTGAATTCACCATAAACATATATTGTCTTAACATTGAAACAGTATATAATATATTTTAATATATAGTATGCCTATATATATATATTATTTAATTTATAAAATATTTATTATCAATTAAAAATATTAAATTTACACAATAATTAAAATTTAAATGCATAACTCTAATGAAAATTAACTATTAAATAAATATATTAATTTTACATATATAACTTAATTATATAAGTCTAATCAAATTACAAAAAATTAAACAAAAATAAAAATCCATTCATCCACCTCATTATCATCGAAATTGGATTTTGTAGTCATACAGTCATACAGTCAAAGATTGTAACACAAATGAGTAGGAATGTATATAAAGTTTACTTCTTTTATTAACTCATATTCCTTTTTTTCTCTTTATCTCTCTCCAATTGCATTATATATAGTTAATTTGTAATTACAAATGATCCAGACTAATCATCATTGAGGGTGGAGAGAAAATTTCTATTAGGTTTGTATAAAAGTTTATAATTATTATACAATATGTGTGACATTTTATCATATTAAAAATCAAATAAGTTGATAGTGCACAATGACACTTATCACCTCAAGTACTTGTATTATATTGTTGATTGTTAACATAATAAGAATTCGTGCACTCAATGCATTGTAAGATTAATTTAACTAAGGGTGTCTTGCTTCTAATTCTCTAAGGAAAGGCTAGTTATATGATAGGATAGGGAGTTTATTTTATTGTTATCACATTAGATATAACTATTCATAATAATAAATTATAATATAATAAGCTTTACACTTTTAGACTAAAGTCAAATATCTAGTCCATATTTCTTTGCCTTTTGAGTTAAAGTTAGAGTTTAGAGTTCAAAATCTAAGTCTTTTGTTTATTTTACTTTTAGTTTTATACTTATCTATAAGATACTTTTATATTTGATAATACTCTGTGTGACATGAGATATTAGCATATTATAACCAAGTAGTCCACTTTTCTTTATTTTTTTTATTAAGGATGCAAGCCATTAGTGAAAAAAGAAAAGGTGTAATGTATGGCTTTAAGGAAGAAAATTTGAGCTTGTACCCATTTTTTCAACCAAAATTTTTTGAAAATTCAACTTATTTTTTAATGAGTCTAGCTTATAATTAAATTTATAAATATAAGGAAAGACTTTTCTCTAAAATATTTGTATGTAAAATGCGCCTATAATTTTTATATTTAATATATATCAGGTTAATATAGGTTAAACATTTTAATATATATAATTTTTATTTAAATTATATCATTTTTTATCATTTAATTATTTAAATATATTAAATTTACAAAATAATTAAAAGTTATTTATTAGGAAAAATGGTTGGCCTTTATCATCATCATTCTCTTGATTTTTAATTATAGACACATATGGTGAATCTTATTGATAACTTGCCTCTAACCCACTTTCCATCAAGAATGGATCATTTGCATTAAAGGATATTACAACATACTATATAGTAAACGCAATTGCCACCATCTATTGAATCGAGTAGTTCACATTGCGCCACATCACTCCAAATAGTGCTAATTTAATTTTCCTATCAAGACCTTTAAAACTCGATGCAGTGCACCATTTTGGATTCCCCAAAACTCCCTATGAACCCAGTAGCTGAAGGAGACGAAGAAAATGAGCTTGGAATCGCATTTGCAAAGAAAACCCAATAGTTGAAGAAAACGAAGAAACACAAGAGTCTTGGTTCCCTCATGCTTCTTCTTGTTCCTCGGGAAGTGATTATGTTTTTGCCATTTTCCCTCATCCTTCTTGTGGTCCCATTTTACTATCTTTTAAAATTTGGCATTGAAATTTTTGGTTTTTCCCTTATTTACTACAGATCTAATTGATATGAAGACGATAAAGTATGGAACCACTTCTTAATAGCTTACTTCACCATATGCTCATGGCAAATGCTAAAGTTTGGCACTGTATTTTGGTTCATCACATTAAACCAAATCTTTTAATTTTCTGGATTAATTTTGGTGGAATTTTTTCTTCTCATTTGCTAAATGCTCATTGTAAATCTGCTTATGCTATACTTTGATCTAAACCATTTATTCATAGCTAGTCCCAATCTCAAAAAAAAAAAAAAAGAGAAGGGTTGTATTAAGTAGTTGACAACCAACATAAAAATTTTGTCGAATCTTTATGATATGGATCATTAATGTATTAAAAGTAATACTAGGTTGTTGCTTGTAAGCAACGTATTGTATAGCTTGAATACAGTGTCAAATGAGTAAGAGTCGCTGCATTGACAATTGGGTATAGTGAAAAATAAGTAAGGATTCTCACATTTTCGTGAACGAATATAAG
Source organism: Erythrophleum ivorense (assembly GCA_026724425.1). Classification (NCBI taxonomy): domain Eukaryota; kingdom Viridiplantae; phylum Streptophyta; class Magnoliopsida; order Fabales; family Fabaceae; genus Erythrophleum; species Erythrophleum ivorense. The sequence continues at coordinate 3,093,373 of JAIUCV010000035.1, read as the reverse complement.
TAAAGAAGCAAGTTTACGATAGTATGATTAATTTTGGAACTTGAAATATATGTACACTTATAAGTAAATCAATAAATAATAGATACTATGATTAGGCAAAGGATTAATTTTACGTACCTATAAAAAACCAAATGGGTAGAAGAAAAAAAAAATTAGACAGTTCAGGTTTTAAATTCTCGTATACTGACAAAACTAAATCTAGAAACAGAGTAGATATAATTATAGATAAGCTTTGAAAAAATATAGTGATGGATGTAAAAAAGATAAGAGATAAAATTATTACAATAAAGTTTGTAGTATAAAGAAAAATTTTTAATGTTATTAATGTTTACACATTACAAATAAGGTTAGAAGAATATTACAAAGTAAAATTCTAGGATAACTTAGAAAGTTTAATTTAAGAAATACCATTAAGAGGAAAAAAATTTTTATGAAGGGATCTTACATATGGGAAATGTATCTAAAGGATATAAGGGTATGCATATAGGACATGGCTTAAAGGAAGTAAATGCGAAGGGTAAAACTATTTTAAACTTTTCATTAGCATTTGACTTTACATTATCCAACATTTGTTTGAAGAAGCATAGGGAGCATCTTATCACATACAAAAGTTGAAGAACATACTCTTAAATTGATTTCTTTTTAATAAGGAAAATAGATAAAAAAAAACTCTACATGAATTGTAAAGTTACGCTTAAAGAAAGTTTGACTACTCAACATAGAGTCTTGGTTATATATATTCAAATTAAGATGAGAGTAAAAAGTAAATGCTAAGATATGGTGTTAAGAATCAAGTGATGGTAATTGAAAGGGGATAAAAAAAAGAGCTTATAGAAAAAGATTTTGGAGAAAAGATCTTAGAAAGCATAAGAAAGTGCTAACAATATGTGAAACGAGATAGCTAAAGAGATCAAAAAGGTGACAAAGGAGATATTCGATGAATTAAGAGATTTTGGATATAGGAATAAATATTATTGGTGATGGGATGCAAACATGCAAGATAAAGTAAAGGTTAAAAGGAGTGTTATAAATCGTGATTTTTATGTAAGAGTGATAAAAATTAGGAAAAGTATAAGGTAGCTAAGAAAAATATGAAAAAGACAGTGAATAAAGCTAAAGCTAAGGCACTTGATGGATTATACCAATCCTTAAGTACTAAAGTTGGAGAAATAGGTATTTACAAGTTAACTAAAAGTAGAGAAAGAAAGACAAAAGACATGGACCAAGTAAAATACATAAGGATGAAGAAGGAAAAGTATAAGTTACAAAAAAAGTAATTAAGGAAAGGTAAACAAGTTATTTTCATAAATTATTTAATGAAAGTACAGGATTTTATTGCATTTGAATAGGATGAATACTAAAAAGGAGGACCAAAATTATACTTTTTTATCATAGAATTCAAAAGTCAGAGGTAAACAAAGCATTAAAGTGAATAAAAAATGACAAAGCAGTTGAACTAGATAATATACTCATTGAGATATGGAAGGGTTTAAAAAGAAAAGGCATAAATTGACTCACAAAGTTATTTAACAAAATTATGAGATTTAAGAAAATATCAAACAAGTAAAAGACAAGTACTTTAATCCCTATTTATAAGAATAAAGGGGATATACAAAATTGTACAAATTATAGAGAAATTAAGCATATGAGCCATACTATGAAATTATGGGATAAAGTAATTGAGTGAAGACGAATGTAAGAGACTTAAGTTATGGATAATCAATTTAGGTTTATGCTAAGAAAATCGATCATGGAAGCGATATACTTATTGAGAATATTAATAAAGAGATATTGAAGAGATATCGAAGGAATAAAAAAAATACAAATAGTGTTCATTGCTTTGGAAAAGGCTTACAATAAGATGTCAAAAGAGGTTCTATGGAAGGCTCTAGAAAAAAAAAAGTTCATATTGCTTATATTTGAGCAATCTAAAATATATATAATAGGGTTTATAATTAGTGTAAGAATAAAAAATAGATCCATTGAAAATTTTTTGATAACTATTGGTTTATTAAGAGTCAACTTTAAATTCTTATTTTTTTTATTAGTTTTGGATATGCTTACTAAACATATTCAAGAGTCGGTGCCACAATTGTTCTTTGCAGATGATATGGTTCTAATTGGAGAATCAAAAGAGAAAATAAATGAGAAATTAAAGATATAGAGACTAGTTTTGGAAGCATATAGATTTTATTTAAGTAAAAATAAAATGGAGTATATAGAATATAAATTTAGGAAGAGATGCACTAAGTCTAATGCAAAAATAAAAATTAAATAACAAATCATACCACAAATTGCAAGGTTTAAGTATCTAGGGTTCATCATACAACATAAAGGGAAATAGAAGAAGATGTAAAACATATGATTTAAAGGGGGTGAATGAAATAGAATAATGTTTCAAACATTATTTGTGATAAAATAATACCACTCAAATTTAGGGTAAATTCTATTATACAGTTATAAATCATGCAATGTTGTATAAAATTGAATGTTGGACAATAAAAAACTAACAAGAGAATAAGCTCAATGTTGTAGAGATGAAAATGTTGCATTGGATGAGTAGATACAATAGACAAGATCAAATTAAAAATGATTACATTAAAGAAAAAGTGAAGATCGCACCTATTATGAAAAAAAAATGTAAAACCATGACTTAGATGGTTTAAACATATATGGAGGAGACCTATAGAAGCTCTAGTTATGAGAGTAAATCAATTAAAGAGTAGTCAAATAGTCAAAAATAGAGGAAAACTAAGAAAAACTATAGAATAAACTATTAAGAAAGATTTAAAACTAAATAGTTTATCTAAAAATATGATCTACAATAGAACGGTATGGCGTTGATTAATCCATGTAATCGATCCTACTTAGTGGGAAAAGGCTTTGTTGTTATTGTTATTGCTAAATGCTCATGGTGGAAGTTTGCTCACGGAAAATGTTGAGTGCTAAATTTTGGAATTTTTACACTACTTCTAGGAAATATTTTAATTTTTTGGATTTATTTTTTTTCTCATTTGGAATGTGATGTTTACCCATAATTCCCACTTTTTGATTCTTCATACTAGTGTGAGTAATATTAATTGTATCATTGGCTAAAATAATAATAATAATAAAGGTTGAAATGTGCCAAATTCTTTCCACATATTCTTATAACCATGACATCATTTGAAGAATAGGACCTAAAAAGTTCTGTTTTTCTCTAAAAATTGGATTTGGAATGAATTATGATAGCATTATGTGAACTTAGGTACATAATGTTGGAACAAAATGGAAGGAAACCAATAGTTGATTGTAAGTATACCATCTATGCCAACTTGCTTTTCCCTTCTCAAAGCATGTGGAAATGGAAGCATTATGTTCATTTCCTTAGTTGCATGTCTGTCAAATATAAGTACTAGTACCATTTACACCATGTAATACAAAAACCTCACTTATGGAACATGTAATGCTCTTACATCATGTTTATTTTATATGGTTTAATTTCTACTCCAAGGCCAAATTCCTTTTTTTTTTTTGGTTTCACAATGAATCTTAATGTGAAAATTGGTTAGACATTGTACTGATATGTGCTTAACTCATTATTTAATATAGGTATATTCTAAGTTTATAACATTATAGATCTATGTTTAAGACTTTTTTTTTCTTACATGATGTGTTTTAGAGAACTGTTCTTACAATGCCAAAAAATGGAATTGATTTGTTCCTAGATATAGGTTTTTCTTATATAGCAACACAAAGTTCAGGTGGAGGATTTGATGGTATGTTTGTAGTATTTTAGAATATTGAATTCTTCTTTTTATTGCTTTTATTATATTAACTTCTTATATGGAGATCTATTTGAGGGGTTGAGCAAGTATGGAGAAATTCCTCTAATATGTAGATGCTATCATATTTCTATTTCACAATAGAAAGGAAAAGAACTAGCAACCTACTCCTTAAACATTGTAGATGTTAGAAAAGTGACCAGAAGAACTAGTAATCATGTAGCAAAATATAGTAGAGTAGCAAATGAAATTCAAAAACAATGTATTTTCTTTGTACTTTGAATTTGGAACAAGCAAGGTTATAACATACAATGTATTATATCAAAGTTTTTGTAACATGAATTTAGAATAGGTAAGACTTTGTACTTGGACATCTTTTGTATTTGAATATTTCAATGTAATAATACAAGAATTTTGCCAAGTTGTGGCAATATCAATATCACATACAAAGTTTATCTCTTAGCTCTATTACTTAATCATCTTGCTTGTTGACATTTGAATGCCAATTTTGCAGCTTAATTTTTGTATTATTTTGTAGCAATTTGACCTCTTTCTAACATGGTTTTACCCTATATGGAACAAGGCTTGTGATATTTCTCCAACAAGAATTTGTTGCAGTAATATCTAACGTAATCATGTAACATGTATCAGAATTTGTTCCAGCAGTACAACTAAATTAAAAAGATAATATGATAAGGTAATATCATGTATTATTATATATTAGTGATAGAATAGGAAGGTATGAAAGAAGACATGTCAAAGAAGCGGATACAAGAACTTATCATTTGAATAAAAAGGAATTTATAATTCTTTTATATAACTGTTTGACAGTCAAAAAAATTTACAATTGAGTCTCCCTATAATAGTGCTCCTCTATATGTACACTTTTATTAAAGAGTTATCTTAACTTTACAAAAACATAAATTGAAATTCAGAAACATTGAACACCATAGCATCATCTCCTTCCAAACTAGCATTCAACTCTTCAATTGACAAATTTAAGTCATTCAAGTATACCAAATTTCTCATGATTGTAGGACATGAATTGTAAATTGAATTATAAGTCCTTGTCAAAAGGGAATTGATGAATTTCTCATCCTTTGAAACAAGGAAACCATCTTCATGCACTTACCTAAGATGTCAATTCATGGAGAACCAATAAGCATTAAAAGAAAAAGCACCAAAAGAAAGGACAGATGGTCTAAGTTCACACAAAAAGAAGTTTGTAACAAAAATCTTTATCAATAAAGTAACATAGGAGCAGTTTTGTAGTTAGAGTCACATCTTGATATTCAAAATAGAGCATTGATAGTCATTTCATAGTCAGCACTCTATTTAGGACACCTATGAATGAGACACACAACATAATGATTTGTGCACTACATTTTCTCAGTCATAGTGAAATTCAACTTCCTTAATTTTAGAGACAACCAAAATGCATCAATTACATATATTTTCAACATTGAAATGAATAAAAGTGTATTGAAATTGCACTTATAACTTCTACTATCCACACCCGAAATACACCAGCCTCTTGATATATGCATTTAAATTTTGATTAAGAGGTTCAATAAATTAGTATAATGCTTTTTTTTTTCCAAAAAGTCTTGATCGGGTTATGGTTCAGCTATAATAGAGGTGAGTATGGTGATTGACCAAGTAAAAGGTTCAAAAAATTATAAACATTCATTGAAAACCTTATGTACCCACCTCCATGACACTTTTGGGGCTGCCGTAATCAATATCAACTAATGATTAGCAAAAATGAGGTTACTAGGGTTCACTGCATTGGAAAAATTTGAAGCCAATTGCGTTGAAGGACAATGAGGTTAAAAGAAAATGGCAAATACTAGAGTTGGACAAAAATGGCAATGGCAAGCCTGTGGTATCTGTAAAGAAGTGGAGAATGAGAATGCTGAGTTTCATAAGTCCCTTGGTATTTGATGGCTAAATTTAGAAAAAAAGAATACATTTACTAAGTGACATGTCAAATTGGCATTTACTAAATGACACATCAAATTAAGGGCGAAATGATTATTTAGATAGCATCAATCACATTTACGATGTTGTAATCCCTTTAATTTAGATGATCTGATCCTTTTTCCATTCTAATTTTTTTCCTTGAAATCTCAAATTTAATTTCCTACTCACCGAAGTCACAATTCAAGAATCCTTTCCTTTGTTTTTCTTCTCCTTCTAAAGCCTCTCTCTTCATTCAATCACTATTTTTCTTCTCCTTCTACTTCTAGTCACAAAAAACCCTAAGGAAGGAGCTCCATTTTTCACCTCCTTCCCCACACTACTTCCTTTCATTCCTAGCCTCCCTTCTTCCCCCTTCCCCACATTATAGATTCAAAGCTTTTTCTTTCCTCCTAGCCTTAATTAGTACATAAAACCAGAACCATGTTCATCTTAAAGTTTCATGGAATTTCCCCCTTTCGAGCCTTAATTAGTGCACAAAGCCACCCAGAAATTTCTTTCCAAGCTTAAGGCTTAAAGAAGAAAAAAAGCCTAATCAAAAGGGAGAAGTTTGATTTTGCTCTATTTGATTTGCTTGCTTGCAATCTTTTTTTTATTTCCTGCATTTTTTTCTTTTTTCTTACCCATTTATATTTTTCTCAATTTTTAGCTAAAATTTAGAATTCAGTGTTTGCTATAGCTTAAATCAGAGGAAGCAATTGTGGTTTTTACTACTCATTTAAAAGGTTCATTCTCGCTCTCTTTATTTTTAAAGGCATTTCTTTATGAGAATCATCTAATGATTTCTTTTCTTGCTTGTGTTTGTTCCCTCGTTTAGTTATTTATTTTCCTTATTTTGCTTTATGGCTTGTAATATATTTTGTTTACTTTGCAAGATTACTTTCAATATCTCCTTCTGTATGCATATTTATGTTTTTCCCTGACTTGTTAGCAAGCTTGATTCTATTTGTCCTTGCTATTAACATATAGTTCTATTTGGATTTAATGGTTATGTTTCATAAGTGCATTCTTTATTTTGAAAAGACATAGCAATTGTGACTTGTAAACATTTTAGGTTCTTGATTTCAAACATGGGTGGATAGGCCACCTTTATTTCCATATATTTAGGTGCAATATGGTCTTGATTGATGCTATTTGTCTCAGTCTCATTAAGGATGGATTTGTTTTCATACACCCTTTGTTAGACTTGTTTGACCCTGGTGAATGAATAGAGTTAGAACTTAACATATGCATTTATATCTTTTCCAATGTCTTTAGCAAGCAAGAATTTAAAATCTCATCTCATGTGAAATCTAAGAGGTGACTTTATAGGAAATAGCAAGAGATTTGAGCCACCTTTATGTTGTCAAATATATTCTTTCTTCTCATTTTGTTTATGTGACCTATAAATTTTGATATAAAGGATAAATGATCATTGAAACATTGGCTTTCTATATCTCAATCCAAAAAGATGATGTTTGGTATCTTTTCCTTATATATCCTTGTCATTTAGATACTGGGTTTCTATGTCATATGGTAATAAGTTTTGCTAATATTTCTTTTTTAGTTGTTATTGGGGTGCTAATGTATTATGAAAAATAGTAGTGTATACAAATAATTGAAACAAAAGATCCTTATTGCCAAATTGAAGCAGAAGATGTCTGTTACAGGTTTAAGTCATTTTTGTAGCTAGGATAATTTACTTTTGTCATTTTTTACTTTTAATTATATGGAAAATGGAGTTGCCATACTCTGAGGTAAAATGGGCCAATTTGTTTAATAATGTGGTAAACATTGTTGTTAATATGATGTGTCTTAGTTCCATAATCTACTATATACTAATTTCAATAATTGATGAAGTAATATTGTAGATATTATTATTATTATTGAAAACTTCTTTCACTATATCCTAACTATGGTAGTAATATCATTGGTGCACTCTCCAGTTCATGTTCATTTTGTTTTTTACACTACCAATGGTTATTTATAAAGATTATGTACTAGATTATATACTACTCTTATGTTACTATATAATCAAACTAATAGAATTTGTTAATCCTTTAATTGATAGATTTGCCTATTTAAGCCTTGTTGCGGCTTGCATGACATATGGTATTGGTATGTTGAAACATATGGCAAAAGATAAGAAAGGATTAATGATGGGCCCATAGCTATTAGACCTAAAATTTGGAAAGCTTACGAAAGGAGAAGGAAGAGAAATATAGGTGAAAAGGGAAATGAGTTAGATAAGTTAAACAAAGGGGTAAATCAAGGGTTGGACAATAATAACTAGCATTGATGTCATATGGGTGTGAGAGAAAAAAATGGAAAACAATTAGGGGAAATATATGGGAATCAAAGGTGTGAGGAAGGGTGAGGAGAATTTGGATAGAGTTAGGAGAGACGCTAGCCTCTCTAATGTTAATTGGCATTTTTGTTGCTTTTTATCATCTTTCTTGTTTATTTTCTTTTTCCTAGCTTTTGTAAATTTGATTTTGATTCATTTTTCCTGTGTTTCTCTATTAAAAGGGGATAACCAACTTTCTTGATATATAATACTAAACCAAAAGAGACTTCGATCAATTTTGGTATCCAAGTAGTGAAGTCCTAGGTAATAGTTAGAACAAGGATAGAGAATAAAGTCAAAAATTTGGAAAATTGTGTGGAAGGGATGAAAGAGTAAATGGACAATATGATGATAATTCTTATAGAGCTGTGTAACAAGCAAACATAACTAGAAAGCTGGAAGTGATGATAAAAAGGGAAAGACAACAGCTGTGTTTCCATTATCAACACTTGGTTGGTCGAGTGGAGGTAACATGGTTGAAGGTACTACCATAGCTTGAGGTGATGCAACAATAGGAAGATATAGGTGGCTAAAGTCACTGGAGAAGACATAGTTAGGTGGTTGTTTAGAGTCAGATAGTGCTTTTCTATCAATAGGATAGAAGAACATGAGATCTTAGATATGGTTACTATGAGCTTAAAAGGCAAATCCATTAATTGGTATCAATGGTTAGAAAAAAGGAATCCAATTTGGTCATAGGCTGAATTAAAAAAAAATTGATAAGTAGGTTCCATTGTAATCAGTTAAGAAATGGATATGAGATACTAATGTGGCTAAAGCAGTCAAGTTCTATGGTAGAATATAGAGAATAGTTTAAGCTCTCATTAGCACATCTGGAGGATGTTTCAGATGAAGTGCTAATAAAAGCATTCAAGAACGACCTTAGTGAAGAGACATAGGCTGAGGTACACTTAATACAACTTAAAACTCTAAACCAATTGATGGATTTAACCTATCAGGTGGAGGGTAGAAATAGGGTTTTGGACAAGGTAAGAAAGGATAAGGTGGCTAAGAGTTTTATAACAGTGGCACTCTTAAGTGGAGTGGAATTGGAATGAGTTTCTAAAAAATTCCTAAACATATAAAAGAAATCCGAAATCTAACTAGCATTAGTGGGAATAATTGTGGAGGCAAGAGCTAAGGGGGAGAAGAGCAAAAAAAGAATGAGAAAAATGGAAGTGCCACTCAAACTTCTTCTAACAAAAGTGCAAATATTTAGGAGTTAGGAGTTGATGCTCTATTCTAATTGTGAGCAAAAATTTTGCCCACAATTACAAATGTTTATTCTCACTAAAAAGAAGTATTTAAATGAAAATGGGGTGAGTAACAGTGTTAGCATAGGGGAAAAAGAAATTGAAGATATGGATGCAATCATAGAGTTATTCATAAGTTTTATAATAAGGACCATAAGACCATGAAAGTATTAGGGGACGTTCAAGGAGAGTCGATGTTGATCTTGATTGATAGTGAGGCCACTAATAATTTTGTTTCCTCCAAATTAGTTGAAAAACTAAAGCTACCAATGCAAGTAACAAAAGCATACTAAATCACTATGTGCGATGGTCATAATATTTATATGAAAGGAAGTAAGATTAGAATTACAAAGGCTACAAATAGCTTAAACCTTTTACTTTGATATTAGGCATAGCTTCGCTAAATCCTTAGGAGAAAGTAGGGTGAATTGGGGGTAGCAAACTATGAAAATCAACCAAGGGAAGAAATGGGTATGCCTAAACATTGATCTTGCATTAGTAAAGATTGTGGTTTCCTTTATGCCAATGGTGAGATCCTATGAGACCAAAGAAGAAGGATATTTAGTGAAGTATATGGTTTTATGAAAGATACAAAACTAGAATAATGAAGGGACAATAATGTTAAGGCAGAAATATAGAGAATTTTGAAGGAATTTATTGAGGTGTGTGAACTAATTTTTGGCCTACCTCTTTGCTACACTAAAGATCATGTTATAGTAATCAAACTAAGGGCGCAACTAGCCAACCTTAAACCGTATAGGTATGCCTATTCTCACAAATTTAAGATACAGAGAATAATATTTAGGTTGTTGGCATAATTAGACCAAGTGTTAGCCTTTGCTCTAGTCTAGTGTTATTGGTGGGGGAAAAAAGAATGGGAATTGGCAATTTTGTGCTGATTATCGTGCTTTAAATAAGATTATGATTCCAGATGAATTTTCAATTTCAGCTATCAATGAACTTTCAAATGAATTGGGTGGTGTTACTATTTTTTCAAAGCTAGATTTGATGTTAAGATATTACTAAATTGGCAATATACCTAGGGATAAAGGCAAGACATCATTTAGGATTCATGACGGGCACTATGAGTTCTTAGTTATACCATTCGTATTGACCAGTGTGCCATCTGCTTTTCAAAGTGTAATAAATGATATCTTTTGGGCTTACCTGAGAAAGTTTATATTAGTGTTTTTTTATGATATTTTAATTTACAACATTGACTTATCCTCTTATTTAAAGTTTTTAAGACTAGCTTTGGAGGTTTTAGGGGAGTATAAGCTAGTAATTAATATTAAAAAGTATGTTTTTAAGCAATACAAGTAGGACTACTTGGGGCACATCATTTCATCTGAAGGTGTGCCAAGTTGACCCATAAAAAATTAAAGCCATGGTTTGATGTCATGTGCCAAAATATATAAAAGCTTTGAGAAAATTTCTTAGATTGAGTGGTTATTATAGGAAATGTGTCAAGAATTATGGAAAAATGGCAACTCCTCTCATTGAACTCCTCAAGAAATATTCGTTTAAGTGGAATGTGAGGCATAAAAGGCTTTTAAAGCTCTTAAGGAGGCCATGACTATTATCCCTATTTTAGCAACACTAAATTTTAATCAACCCTTTGAAATAGAAGCAGATACTTATGGGATTGGTTTAGGAGGTGTTTTAATGCAACAAAGACAACCCATAGTTTGATATCAAGATTTGTCAAACAAGACTAGGCACTGTTTCGTATATGAAAGAGAATTCATAGCCATTATTTTCACTGTCAAGAAATGGCAATGGCATTGGTTTATCATCAAAATAGATAAAAAAGATCTTAAGTATTAGTTGGAATAGCGTGTAATAGAACCTAACTAGTATAAATAGGTCTTTAAACTTTAATGATATGAGTTTAAAATTAATTATAAGTCGAGATCTCAAAATAGAATAGCAGATGCTTTATCTAGGAAGGATGAAAAGGTGGATTGATGGCATTTTCACTTTGGCAATTTGAAGGGATTGAAGCTTTAAATGAAAAAGCAAGATATAAAGTTAACAATCATTGTTCAATAGCTTGTAACAAGATAGGAGGTAACTACTAGTTAATATCTCAAAAGGGGCTACTTAATGTATCAAGGCAAAATGGTGATTCCTCGATCTTCCACTAAGATTAAGGAGTTAATCAAAGAATTTCATGATTCTCCTTTAGGTGAGCATTTAGGATATTTGAAAGCCTACAAGAGATTGGCTCAAGTAGTTTATTAAGAGCGTATAAAGAGAGATCTACAACAATATGTGGCTAGGTGTGAAATGTGCCAAAAGAATAAATATGAAGCTTTAAGCCATAGGGGGTTATTACAGCTACTTCCCATCCCTTAAACAAATATGGGAAGATATGAGTATGGATTTTATTTCGAGACTTCTTAAGTCTAATAAAATATGGTCACTTCATGGCTTTAACACACCCTTTCCCTCTTAAAGAGGTTGCTGAATTGTTTATTAAAGAGGTGGTGAAGTTACATAGTTTTTCAAAATCCATTGTTTCAAATAAGGATAGAATCTTTGTCAGTCAATTTTTGCTTAAATTGTTTAAATTGGTTGGAACTTCTTTGAGTTAGTTCAAGTTATCATCTTGAATCTAATAGGCAAATGGAGGTAGTCCACTCAAGTTTAAAGACTTATTTAAGGTGTTTTGCAGGGGACAATCCATGGGAAAAGGTGGAAGTGGTTATCTTGGGTAGAATATTAGTTTAATACAAGCTATAATTGCTTCACTAGAATAAATCTTTTCAAGATTTTGTATGGAAGAGACCCACCAACTTTATTTAGGTAGGATGACAGCCCCTCTACTGAGGAGGTCAATGTGCACATGAAAGAGCATAATGCTATCATTTCTGAATTGAAGGAGCAACTAAGAAAACAAATAATCATATGAAAGAGTAAAAAAGAGGTGAAATTTAAGCAAGGAGATTTTGTCTATCTCAAACTTAAACCTTATAGGATGAAAGCTTCTGCCAAGAAATATAATGAAAAGCTATCTCTCAAGTTTTGTATACCTTATAAAGTGTGGAAGAAAGTAGGAGCAATGGCCTATCACTTGGAACTTCATGAAACTACAAGGATTAGTTCGGTGTTTCATATTTCACAACTTAAAAAAGTCTTTACAACCAATAACTGTACCACAAGAACTTCCTTCCTCACTTATAGAGGACTTAGAATTATTGGTATGTGATGAAAATTCAAAAATTGACTAATGGAGAAACAAAAGTCCTTACTAAGTGGAAGAGATTGCTAGAATTTGATAGCACTTAGGAGAAAGGATATAATCAAAATGCAATTTCTTGAATTTCATCTAGAGAACAAGGTAAAGTTTGATAGAAAAGGAAATGATGGGCCCATAGCTATTGGGTCTAAAATTAGAAAGATTTACAAAAGGAAAAGGAAGAGAAATATGGGTTAGAGGGAAAGTGAGTCCAATAAGTTAGACAAAGGGCAAACTAGGGATAAGACAACAATAACTAGCATTGATGTCACATAGGTGAGAGAGAAAAAAATAAAAAATGGTTAGGTGAAATATATGGGAATTGAAGGCGTGAGGGGGTGAGGATAATTTAGATAAAGTTTAGAGAGATGATGGCCTTTCTAAAGTCAATGGGTATTTTCGCTACTTTCACTCATCTTTTTCTTTATTTTCTTTTTCATAGCTCCTGTGAATCTAGTTTTGGTTCATCTTTCTTCTGTTTCTCTATTAAGAGAGGATAAATGACTTATTGCTTGATAAATAATACTAAACCATAAGAGAGTTCCATCACCAAACAATACCATCACAAAGGTTATAGGATGGCTTGGATGATAGTAAGCATTTTGAATGAGTTTTTTTATAAAAAAAAAACTTTTGACATCTACTTTTTGTCTTCATTTGACATTCTAAAGAACCACTCAATTGTACAACTTAAGGTTTTTCTTTTAAAACTATTTCATTTAATCATTATTATATAATGATTTATAAATAAATGTTATGATATTGATGGAAACACTAAAGTTTATGGGATTTAATAATTTGAAATATTGTGTTTTATACTCAGCCTCTTATTATATATTCTTGAATAGTTTGAAGCTTGTTTAACAAGCTTTATTTGAACTAACACTTTGACTTGTGTATCCATAATTTTATTTTATATATTTATGATTAAAATATTTGGTTAGTTCTTAATTTGAAACTTCATTCAAAATCATAAACCCACAATTAATTAGACTTTAACTTAGTATATGCCAATAACAATAATAACAAAAAATAGGCTTTTTTCCATTAAGTAGAATTACCTACATAGATCAAATGACACCATAAAATTTTGTTGTGAATTATGTTTCTAAATAAACTATTTAAGTCTAAATCTTTTTCAACAGTTTCGTCTATAATTTTTCTTGGTTTTTCTCTATCTCTAAGTATTGAAATACTCTCTATTTGATCCTTTATCCTTACTAAAACTTTTATAAGTCATCTCCATACATACCCAAACCATTTAAGGTGTAATTGTATAATCTTTTCCACAATAAATACAACTTCAACTTTTTCTCTAATATTTGTAATTTTATTTTAATTGGTGTATTCACTCATCTAATACAATAGTATTATCTCTGCAATAATAAACTTATTCTCTTGTTAGCTCTTTATTGTCTAAAACTTAGTCTCATACAACATTACAGGTCTTATAGCTGTATAGTAAAATTTATCCTTAAACTTGATTATCATAAATAAGACCTAAATCATTTCTCCATTTCATCCACCATACTTGAATCCTATGGTTTATATCTTTCTTTATTTTTTTGTCATATTGTATGATAAACCCAAGATATTTAAAACGTGTTACTTATAATATGATATATTCTCTAATTTTTACTTTTTTGATATAATTAATGCACATCTTGCTAAATTTACATGTTATATACTCCTTTTTACTTCTACTTAAACAAAATTCATATGCTTCTAAAACTTGTATTCACATCTTTAACTTCTCATTTAATTCCTCTCTCGACTCTCCAACCAGGATTATATTATTTACAAAAAAAAAATGCATTATCCAAAATTAAAGTAAAAAGATAAAAGTTTAAAGTTAACATTGATACAAGCCAATGGTTATCAAAAAAATCTTTTATAAACCCACTTTTTATTCTCACATTAGTTGTAACCTCATCATACATATCATAAATTGCTCAAACATAAGCAATACGAACTTCTTTTTTCTCTCGAGCATTCCGCAAAATCTTTTTTAGCATCATATTATATGCTTTCTCTAAATCGATAAACACTATATATAAGTCTTTTTGATTCTTTTGATATCCCTCTATCAATTTTCACAACAAGTATATTGCTTTCATGATCGACCTTCCTGACATAAAATCAAATTAATTCTTTATAACATGAGTCTCTTTCTATAATCTCCACTCACTTACCCTCTCCCATAACTTTATAGTGTGGCTTATATCATAAGTTTAATTCTTCTATAATTTACATAGTCTTATATGTCCCCCTCGATCTTATAAATAGATATTAAAGTATTTCTCCTCTACTCATTTGATATTTTCTTAAATCTCATAATCTTGTTAAATAACTTTATGAGCCAACTTATACCTTTTACTCATAAACCCTTGTATACCTTAATAGTTATATTATTCGATCCAACTGCTCTATTATTCTCTATCTTCTTTAATGCTTATTTTACCTTTGACTATTTAATACTATGATAAAAGGTATAATGTTGGTTATCCTCTTTAGTGTCTAGCATATTCGAGTGTAATAAAATCTCATACCCTTTATTAAATAGCTTATGAAAATAATCCTTCCGCTTTTCTTGATATTTTGTTTTATGACCAAACTGTCCCTTCTTCATCTTTAATATATTTTACTTAATCCATATCTCTTGTCTTTTCTTTCTTACTTTTAGTTAGCTTGTAAATATTTTTTTTTCAACTTCAATGCATAAAAATTAGTATAATCATCAAATGTCTTGGCTATCACTTTTTAGTGTCTTTCTTATCACTTTATATATATATATATATATATATATATATATATATATATATTTCAATTTTCATCACTTTTACACAAAAGGTCTTACTTTATAATACTCCCTTTATCCTTAACCTTATCTTACACACTTACATCCCATTAAGATTCTTTATCTTTAGGTCCAAAGCCTTTTAATTCATTGAGTATCTCTTTTACCACCTTTTTAATCTCTTTAACCATCTCATCTCACATATCGTTAACCTTTTTTTATGTTTCTTAGGACCCTTCCTCCAAAATTCTTTTCTACAAGCTCTTTTCTTTATCCCCTTTAATTATCATCACTTAATCCTTGATACCTTATCATGACTTTTGCTCTTTACTTTCCTCTTAACTTGAACATCCATAATCAAGACCTTATGTTAGGCAGTCAAACCCTCTCCAAGTATAACTTTACAATTCATGTAAAACTTTTTGTCTACTTTCCTTATTAGAAAAAAATTAATTTGAGAGCATGCCTCCCCACTTTTATACTTGATTAGATGCTCCTTACACTTCTTAAAACAAATGTTAACTATTATAAAGTTGAACGCTAATGAAAAGTATAAAATATTTTTACCCTCTACATTTGCTTCTCTTAAACCATATCTCCTATATGAATTCTTGTAACCCTTAAATGCACTCCTCACATGACCATTAAAATCCCCTTCTAGGAGAATGTTTTCCTTTAATAGTACTCCCTAAATTAAACTTTCTCAAGTCTCCTAAAACATTACTTTGTAATATTCTTCTAATTTTACTTGTGGTATATAAGTACTAATAATATTAGAAGTTTCTCTTTTCACTATGAATTTTAACATTATAATTTTATCTTCTAACTTTTTTACATCTATCACAACATTTTGTTTAATACTTATCTATAATTATACATACCATCATGTCTAGATTTAGTCTTACCAGTGTACTAGAGTTTAAAATTTGATGTGTCTAATTCTTTCACTTTTTCTCCTACCCATTTAGTTTCTTAGAAGCATATAAAATTAATCATCTTCATAATCATGATATCTACTATTCCCATTGATTTATCTATAAATGTACATATATTCCAAATTCCAAAACAAATCATTCTCTTAGAACTAACTTCTTTACCCACATTTATTCACAAAAATGTGAGAACTTTTACTTATTTTTCGTTACACCTAAGTGTTGATGCAATGACTCTTACTTATTTGACATTATATTCAAGTTACACAGTGCGCTGCTTCCAAACAACAAGCTAACATTAACTCTAACACATCAATGATTTATGTTATAAAAATTTGACAAAATTTTATATTGATTATAGGCCGCCTAACACAACTTCTTTTTTTTTATTTGGAATCGATTAAAGATGACTTGCATCAGAGCATAGCATAGGTAGAGTTTAGCTTAGTATATACCCAAAAAAAAAACTTTAGCCTAGCCATGTGTAACCTAAGCACAATTTGTTGGATAGATTGGCCTTCCTCAATGGGAATAATATAGGTCATCTTAGCCAACTGCATTGTAATTCATCTTAGACATTTGAACTGGTTAATAAAATTTTTGGAAATTATGTACAAAGTAAGTATACTGACTTTCTTGTATCTACCATTTGCAAAAGACTTCATCTAGCAATGTATATGCTTAGATGTTCTTGTTATGCCTTCATGAAATTAAGCAAGTTTCCCTGTTGTGTCTCATTTAAAATCCTCTATTTCTTTCTTTTTTTACTGTATCTTTAATTCGAACAATTGAATTGTAGCAAAAGCATGCCAATTGATATCTGCTTTACTTGCTTTATAAGAATTTACGTTGAGCATGAATAGTGTTGATAAATTTTTAAGTAATCAATCTATGGATGCGTGCTGATTAGGAATCGTATGATGTGATTTTTGCATTAATCTCAGTCCAGTTGAACTTTCCGGTTGGAGAAATATGAACGAACCATGTTCCATATGGGGTGAAACCATGCCAGAGATATGATACTTTTGTTGCCTGAACACTGAATGTAACTGGTTTTTGTATTTTATTTTTGCTGGCGATTAGTTTTTTAATTGATTTTGGTTAAAAAAATTGCTAGCAAAGTTTCTTACTTTTACTAAAATTGTTAAGAGCAATCACTACATTTTGAATGGCTTCTACTACCAAAAATGCATAGCTTTATGATTACCTGTTTAATAAATCTTCAAACGACTTAAAATGCGTTTGTATCTTTTACTAATGTACAACTACGCTGTATCTTCTCCACTAGAATCCTGTAGGACAGCTGGGAACGCTCAAGATTTGGTACTCGTGCATGATAGGTGCCGTGCTTCTCACTTGAAATATCAAAAGCTTAGAGCCATCAAATTAGATCCATCCCAACAATGCATGAATGCCTATGAGATTATTTAGTATCAATTGAAGGGTGATCTTATAAATTTTTCTTTTTTTCGAGAGTCCATTATTGCTTTTCATCTAGTGCATATGTGAATTGCATAACCATAATCGTTTCGGTAACTTTTGAGTTTTAATTTTTCATTCTTCTTAAAAGTTACTTTAAATGTCCAAGTGTTCTGAGTTTTACAGGCAGGCCATTTCAGGTACAAGTTTATTATTACTGTGGCAGAGGTTGCTTTTGTAAAAAGGAAGTTTGATAGCAAATTCTATTAAAAAGAATTACAAAGGGAAATACAAGAGTCAATCCTTTATCAATAAAAGGAAAACAAAACTCCACTAAAAAATATTCGTATGGAGTAACTTCATTCTAGGTTTTACATGGCATTAGTTAATAGCTGATTGGGAACCTAAAAAGAATTCTATAAAGGTGATCTAAATATATCTACACTAGGGAAGAAAAAATATTAAAAGACAATAATGTTTTCATTCAGTGTTTTAAAAGTTTCCTAGGGATCAGTTTGCAATTAGAAAAAAACAAAGGAATATGATCAACTAAAAAAATACCATTAGACCCAGCAAAGCGAAGATGAACATGTATGAATAAAAATAAAACACAACTACTTTATCCAAATAAAGGACAGGACACAGCTTTAGCTTTACAGAGCAAGCAACTTAATTAACAACATAATCTGCAAGTTTTTCGTCCCAACACAATAACTTATACCAAAAATATTCATCCACTCAAACTACAGTGCGGACAAATCGCCTTTTGTTCATCTACTCAAACCACTTGTCAAAATAACAGCATACACTGCAATTACTAAACGTAATTAATTGCACAAAATGTCCAATGACAGCTGAAAAATACAAGTGCTAGAGGACTGAGGGGTCATTCCAGTGTGGTTGAAGCAGAAAGGTTACTGAACAAGAAGTTGGAAAGATGGTACAATCGTTTCCAACACATATGAAGCTAGAGGTGAAGGAAATGGAAGACTTGAATCCAAGCACCACATTAGAGATGGGTCACCTCCACTTTTCTCTGTAATATCAATCATAAAAAAACATGATTAAAAAATCCCTTCGATCACCAAATTTAGATATAACCCTTTGTACTGCTTCTAAAACCTAGTTAACAGGTTTCCTCATCTGGTTCACAAGAAAATTGTATTTGGCTATACCTGAATGCAAATGACATGCATGATAATCCTAGAGAATAACTCCATCTGCACTTTTGCTAGCATTTTGATGCCATAGTGCGATCTAGAGAAGTTAAAACAAATACTCCAAATACTAATGAAAAGCAAATTGCATGTGAAAGTCAACTTTAGCTCCTCAACATGGTTAAAAGTCAAAAACACAGAAACTGCAAAGCAAAGTTCAGTAGAAGACAGCAAACATACGACACCAATTAAACAATATCATGCCCATAGTGATTAGATATTTATTCATACACATGTATATGTATTACAAAAGAATTAGTTGGGAATGGTACCGGCATTATCTTTTTTTTTCCAAAAAACTAAAGGTCCTCCTTATGCAGTCTCGCCATGAGCTCCAATCCTGCTTCCCCTGCTTTATAAAGTTGTTTTGGCATCCTCGTCTAGTATCACGTAGTCCGTGATGGTCCTTCAAAACCTCGATGTTCCTGATTAAGTTCAATATACTCAGCTGAAACATAATTTTACGTAACAAAAGAACTTCTCATATAAACAATTTACTTAATGCACTAAATGGTAAATGCCACAAAAACATAAAAATAATCAAGAATGCAATTAGATTAGAAGATAAAATATTTGTCAAATGACTCCAATTTCCTGGTCATTAGCTAACACACTTCCCATATAAGCTTCCCAGGCCACATCAAAATAGGAAAGGACATCATCATGGGCAATAGCTTCCTTTTCTGAGTAATATTGATACTAGTACTTCCAAACCCCATCCATTCCCTCATGGTGTGACAACTCTACCAAGCAACACAACATGTCAACAAGCGCTAACAAAAATAAAAGAAAAGGAGGAAACAACAAAGAAAGCGGAATAGATAATACAGAATACACTTTTCCAGCTAGAGGAAATAACTGATTCAGTCAAGGATGCCAAACAATCTTAACTTTCTGTTCATCGGTTCTATAGAATTTTTCTCTTTTAATATCATAATTGCTTCATATGATATGGCACTATTGAAGATAGAAACAATCCAGGATAAACTCAGCTACAGCCATGCTAATTAGAGACATATTTCATAAGACACACAGGATCTGTATGGGAGTTAGAAAGCGTATAGCATATGGCAAGATAATGACCTTAGCACATAGGTTTGCAAAGACAAAATATAATTTGTTAATCCTGGTGTCTTTGAATGCATCCATAATCACTCTGGAGAAAGAGCGAGAGAGAGCTCACAGAGAACATCGGTGGTCGTTCACGGAGACGAACTGAGGACGATGTGTTCGGGTTCAAGGAGACGACCGGAGACGAAAAGAAGAGAGGTCATTCATTCAAGGAAGAAAGTCGCGTTGAAGGAGAGGAATGGCCGAGAGGGAGACGCATGTATGCTCTGTTCGCGTTGAAGGTTTCCACAAATGGCAGGGTATGGGGTAGACGAGAGCTGGACTTCAGAATGGCAGCCCGAATTTGGGCTAGGTTTGAGGATAGGAATTTTGGGGGTTATTGGAAAAATAAACAAACTAGAGGGGAAAAGTTGTTGATAGAAATTTTGGTGGAATAAACAAAAGCCAAAAAACATCGGGGTTAAAATGTAAATGGAAGAAATACTTCCTTCGGGTAATTGGGGTTTTCATTTGTATTTTTCACCTCATCAAAATAATTCCAGTCAACGCCATGTGTCTAAATCTCTTTATGCCAGGTCTAGTGTACAAGAGAATTTACCATATGTAAGAGAAGAAATTATTCTACACTACCGTGCTCATTGGAAACCATTCTTGTTTCTTAATACTGTATATGAAAGGAACATTGCGCATCCTCATCATTTGTAAAGTAGATTACCAATTTGTATATACCCTACACATATAATTTTTATATATTTAAGCTAATCTAATAAAGTATATATATTTATGTCAATACAATATAACATATTAAAAAATAAGTATGTTATATACACTTATACAACAATTATATCTATGAATGAATTAAAATTGATATATAGAAAAGTACAAAATGGTGATTAAAATGTTAGTCTATTATTATGTAATGATAGAACTGATTATGTATAAATTGAAAACAAAGTGAATAGATTAAAAATCCTTTGAATAAAACTATGATATGTACACACACGCTGAGATAACATATAACATTCAAAATCACCCTAAAACATTGACAACACTTTAATAATGTGCTTGATAAGGAAAAACTACATGTATTCTATTGAATTGAGCAATCAATTAAAGAGAATTTTTTTTTTAATTTTTTCACTAGTAATAACATGTCGGATATTCAATAATAAAAGAAAATGACAATATTGTATAAGTAGATACTAAATTTTACTTCTTTAGTCTTTGAATTATTCTTGGATGATATTATAATACTCTTTTGGATAAATTTCTTATTGTACACTGAATAGTTTCAACGGGTGAAGTTTATTAAAAAAAAAATACATAGCTAACTAAAATTCATAAAAAAATATATAAAAATGGGCAGGTGACTCAGTGCGGTGGGTATAATTGTACGACCGTATTCCAAGCTGACGGGTGTCAAACATAGAATTAGCGAGGGTTTGAAAATGATGGGGCGCCTTTGATGTTGTTGGAACGGAGAGGCACATGGAATGGAAGGTCACGAAGGGTGGAAGCACCCATGTAATGTAAATGAATTATTGGCATTCTTAGCCAATTTAATGGGAACGAGACGTGACAAGCCCAATCAAACCAATTCAATTGAAGGACATAGACTGCCTTTCAGCTTTTTACTTTTCACCTCAAATCCATCACAATACAAATATAAGGGAGTGAATTAATTCAAGGGATATCAATTGGATGTCCAAGGATATAATAACATTAAAGTTCAAAGTCTGCCCTATTTATTTCAAAAATATGAATCTTATATAAATGTAGAAGTTATTTATCAACTTTCGTAATCATTTTAAGAAAAGAAATACTCAAGATTTAACAATCACAAATATCTTCAGAAACTGTTCACTTAGTCTTATCTCAGTGGATAACTGAAAAAGTAATTCAACCAAAGAAAAATGACTTTTGTATTAGTGGTAATACTGTTATCTTGAAAAAAAGATAGCCAAGTTTTATTGTCAACTTAGTTTTATACTTGAAAAAAGGTGCCAACAATTTGATAATATTGATTATTATTATTATTATTTTCAAATGACTTAAATTGGGTTAAAATATTAGCCACATGAATAAATTATATACCCACGTAAGCGTTGCAAAAATAACAACTTCAAAGATTTTCTCATTATATTTCTAAAGCATCGCATACGTAAATTTACTTTACCAAACCACAAACAAAATTCATTGAAAACAATATAAAAAATGCTCCAATACTTTTCTCTTATTATATGCTAGCACACCAAAGGCCCTGTTGATCTCACCATGAAAAGGCCCTTTTTTTAATCATCTCCTACCACTCTAGTACATAACTAAACACATATCCACCAAAACTCATTTTATAAATGGATAATTCTTTGTTATAGTAAGAATTATTTTACGCACCTATAGCCACATTTAGAACCAAAGAGAACTATTCAAACCACTAATAATGTGATAGCCACCATGCAACAGCAAGCCACCAGATTTGAACATACATGCATATTTCTGTAATTGAAGTTGGACCCATCTCTAACCAGGTATAAAAAAAGCAGATGCTGTTTAAGTATCACTGCCAATTTCTAAAAACAAATATCCTTTAGAGTCAACCACCCTGCAAATACTATATATGTTAACCACAAGAACATCTAGGACAGTTACCTTCAACATCACTGTCATCAAAATCTTCACCCATTGCATCATCCCCCATCCTGCTAAATTTCTACAGCACATAAAGTTTAGCATATGTAATATCATTAAGAGAAAGGTTGAAATTGCAAATCACAAAAGCACATTACATACTGAGAAGTTCATCTCTCCCACGTCTAGGACTCCAGGTCACCGAGAGCTAATAAAAAAAAATGAGATAGGTGAATAAGATGATACTTAGAAGTACATTACCATTTTCTTTCTCCATCCTACAAATAGCAAGAAAGTCAGAGGAATACTTTTTGAGTTGTGATATGTATAATCTCTTTATATTCAGAACATATCTAGCATAAAAGTCATTACAATTTCCACTAATGATTTGGCTACAAGAAGCATTTACCAATAAATTGAGAGAAAAAGCAAAGAAATGTACAGAGTAAATGTTTTGAACCCTCATAAGATGAGTTGAAAATATGAATAGTCGGGCAAGAATAGCACTTAATTAAGCAGAATAAAAATGCACCTAACCACTAATATCAAATTTGTTCCTTTGTTTTTACTTCAATTGCAATTTGAATGCGTGAAGAAGACTAGATATTGTAACCCTTGTTATTTATTTTAATGATGTTAAATTATGTGCACGATGAGTAATAATAGGTGAAAGGTCCAAGGCTGACATATGAAAACATGCTACAAAATTGGAGAGGAATGAGTCGAGTGTAATTATTGGCATGAAAATTTGATAAGTATCGAAGTACAAACTCTTCAATGTTCCAAAGCAAACTCAAATATGTATCAAATCGAATACAGATACTTAATTTGCTCGATCTAAAATGATTCCAACAAAAGAGATATCGGTTCAATTAATGGGGAAGACATCATTTCAAAAATTCAAAACATACGGATAAATATAAAATTAAATAATAAGTGCATTTTCTTATTCTTTCACAAAGCATATAATACATTTTTAGTTTTTTAATTTTATTTGATGTTTTCACTTTCATTTTTGAATTTTATTTTATTTTTTTAACTTCACTTTCAATTTTATTTTCATTCATTAATATTATTTGATTTTAATTTGATCATTTAACTTTACTTTATATATTGATTTCACTCTTTAATTTCATTATAGTTAACTTTACTTTATTCAAATGTTTTCTATCCTATAATCTTATCAAATTAAAATACTTAACAAAAGAATTCTATATAGCTCATTGGAACTATAATAATTTCTCAACAACTATCAATAGGCCGTATAAAACTTTTTTATTAAATAATTGGGTAGTGTTAGGAAAAAAAATTATTTGAATAGGTTTTATAAGTTGAGTGGTCAAATTAGAATAAAATTAATTAATTAATAAAAGTTAAAGTTAAAGTAAAGTAAATAAACTATGTTGAAAAACTAAAGGACAATAATGAAATTTGAGATAAAGTTTTAAAAAAATCAAATTATAATAAAATAAAATACAATGACAAAAGTAAAACCTAAGATAACAATAAATGATAAAAAAAAAAAACTTTAATGTTCATAGTCTTTGATTTTTTATTCCGTTGAACTTTCCATTACAAATACATTTAATAATAAGATTGGTTTAAGTAAAATAAGTTTACCAATATCGGATGTCTTGATGGGTTTGGTGCACATAATTAAAAAAGTAATGCTTTGAAAGAGAAAATAAAAAATGATTTTAATGATAAAAATAATTATTATACTCATATTTAAAAAAATAGTTAAAAAATAAAATATTATTAAATAATAATTATAAAATTATAATAAATATTACATATAATTAATGAAAATAGATTATCTCGTTTTTAACGAGAAATTTCTTTTCTCACTTTTCTATTTGAAGCAGTCTGAATTTGTCACACTTAAATCTCTTAAGATTGATCATTATTACACCAAATAGCTTTTTAAATACAATGTATATAATACACTTTAACCAAATGACCAATATTAAGTTGTCATACTAATATTTTATATTTTTAAATATCCAAAAAGATAAACATATGATATCATGATATAAGGTATTTTAATATTTTACTCTCGGAATTGAAATTTATAA
Source organism: Erythrophleum ivorense (assembly GCA_026724425.1). Classification (NCBI taxonomy): domain Eukaryota; kingdom Viridiplantae; phylum Streptophyta; class Magnoliopsida; order Fabales; family Fabaceae; genus Erythrophleum; species Erythrophleum ivorense. Next base: position 3,068,670 of record JAIUCV010000035.1, on the reverse strand, counting down.
AGTTAACATTTTGCAAAATTTAACAAAGTAAAAATAAAAAATCATGGGTGTCTGATTATTTTAGTTTTGGGTAGTGATATTGATTGCCATCTTATGTTTCTTACTAGATACAATGGGATAAGGATAATAATATTTTAAACATTTCTCAATTGACTTGAGGGACTCTTCTTGGTGCCATACAGCTGTTGCCAACGGTTTTCCACCTTACTCCTCCTCCACATACAAAGCTTATATGCTCTACTGCATAGTTATTTAAAATATTTTATATTAAATTATACTCTTAATTTTTGAAATCTATATTCTAATTATTTTATTCTAATAGCGCAGTTTTTCACTTTTTACGTGATGCTGAATGAAAGAGATTATCCCCATAAAATAAAATTTAAAAAATGTATAAATAGTATTGCAAAATTTTTAACATAGTTTTCCCATAATTTATACTAAAAGGGAATCTAGCGTCTGTTACACGTGACATTACAAGAAATTAGTGGTGTTTTCTCCATATCTTAATATTAATATAATCATGCGTGACAATGACTGAAACAGAGGTCAAAAGTGCCGTCTGCCTTTATGAAAGAAGATTTCTAGAAGAGCCTCTTCTTTTTAATACGTATTATTTAACATCATAAAATTTCAATTCAGGCATCCAATAACAAAATTTCAAAAAAAAAAATACAGTTGAGATATTAAATTAAAAATATTTATACAAAAAAATTAAAATTTTAGAATTATTTTGAAAAATTTTAAAATCAAAAGATTTAATAGTATAAAAAAATTACAGTTCAACATTTTTAAAAAAGTAAACTTTTTATCTAATTTTATATTTATCTGTATCTCTTGAATTCTTGAGATGATGTCTTCCCTAAAATTTGAACCGATATCTCTTTTGTTGGAATCATTGTTGGATTGTGGAAATCACGTATGTATTTGAATATTACTGTGTTCGCTTTGATACCCATTTGATTTTGTTGATACATTGAAGGGTTTGTACTTCGATGCTTCTCAAATTTTCATCCCAATAATTACACCCTACTCATTCCCCTCCAATTTTGTAACAGGTTTTCGTATGTCAGCCTTGTGCCTTCCACCTAATGATTCACCTATTATTACTCTTCCTACATATAATTTAACATCATCAAAACAAATAGGGAGGGCTACAATGTCTAGTCTTCTTCACGCATTCAAATTGGAATTGAAGGAAAAACAAAGGAACAAATTAAGAATGAACAGTAAGTCAGAGATTGAAACTGACTGATTTCCTAGTAGAGATTGATCGTAAGAGTTTCGATGAGAGGCAATTTAGACGTCATGAATACGTGGTCGTGATGGAAATATAAAAATTATTTTGCCGGAAAAATAAAGAAAAAATGTGTTAATTAAATTTTTTATTTTAGTCTTTTTTGTTTTTTTATTGTGGCCGAACAATGTCTAAAGACTGGAGAGTAGAAATTTGTGATTGGCCGGTCTCATAAAACACGTATTCTATTTTATCAATGAAGTCAGCATTGACAATGGAGCATGCACTTTTGACTATTTACTTCAAACTTCTTTCAATCACCTTTTAAAAAGTTCCACCCTTGAATTTTCTTGCTTGTCACTGTTATCTCCAAATTTTCTTGCCAAACAAACAAGTTTCTTTTCCGTTCGCTCCCCCAAAAGAGGTTGCAGAAATGGATCAGCACGCTGGATATGCTTTTAAAACCAGTAAGGACAAAAAAGTTGTAGAGAAGTACTCCGATCTCGAACCAGAGTTCATGCCCGCTTTACACTTCTTCAATGATCCCGAAAACTGTGAAATGAGAACCTTAGCAATTGCTTTAATCACCAAGGTATGTGAAATTTGAGACAAAATTCAATTTCAATGCCTTTCGTTATTTGTTTTCAAGATCATCTTTCACAATAAGTGTTTCTTTAGTTTGGTTGCCCTGTTACTTCTTGGCAGAATTTGTTTAAGGATTTTGTGAAAATGTCATGAAGTCACCTATTTTTCACAATAAAATCTTTATCAGAATCATATTCTTCTAAAGATAAAAGTTAGATCTTTAACAATTTTTTGGTTGAAGGAAGCAGCAATCATCTTTTTCTGATTTCAATTTCCATTTTCCATCAAACTCCACACTTCTGCTCTGATAAACTTGTTATGTAACGCGCACAGTCGCTTCATTAGCAGAGAATGGTGATCTGATTATCTTTTCAAGTTGACAAACTCCACACATATCAATATAATCATTCATAGAAGTTATCTCAATTATCAAATCTTTTTCCCTAAAGTGATTTCAAAGAGAAAAAATTGATATAACCAAGTCCTTTATATCATAAATTAGTTTTGTCTTTCACATCAATATATATTTTAATCACTTCACTCTTCAATTTAAGAGAAAAACTTCAATTGTTCATCTTAACTAAAAAGTTGAGTACCAGTAGAATCTAAAATTTCACAAGCCTTTTTTTTTAATAATAAAAAGGTAAAATTTTTATTAATAAGTTACCAACACTTAAAAACTTTTGACTTATCTTAAACACAAACACAATGTCATGAATGAATTTTGTATCTCAGGAAGTTTGAACAATTCCCTTCCATATCCACTAATCTGTCATCTTCAAGTCTGACCATAGAGGAATGACTTCTATCCAAACTTCTAAAAATCTTTAAATTTACTATCATGTAATGTGTGCATACACTATCTACAAATCACACATCAGAGTTTTGAGTTGCTTTGCTACATCTTTTAATGCCAGTGGCAGCTATAGCTTCTCTTTATCTTCTTCACTATCATTTGACTTGAGCAACTTGATTTGCACATTTGTCATGTGTCTAAACTAGTTGCAGGTCCTACACTGCATTCCAGGCCTCCACTAGCAGTAATTTGCTTAGAGTTGTGACTTGTGATTAACATGAACAAAGATCATTGTGGATCGCATTTATTAATCTTTCACGATGTGTTTCTTTAGTTTGGTTGCCCTCTTATTTCTTGGTAGAATTTATTTAGAGTTTCCCAATTACATTTGGTCTTACTGCAATGTAGCTTCCGTTCAAGATAATCTTGAAAGATATGTGTTTATTTAGTGTGGTTGCCCTGTTTAGAGTTTAAGATGACCGTTGGATGTTTATGTCTGGCCACTTATGACAATTTAGCTTCCGCTTTCTTGTTACTTTCTTGTTAAAACTAGTAGGAAAAAAGTTGTAGAGAAGTACTACTTCGCTTTCGCATCATAGTTCATGCCCGTTACATACAATTGCCCAGGCATGTTTTATTGGAGACGAAATTCTATTTCAGTGCCCTGTTATTTCTTGGCAGAACTTAAGAGTTTACAGAGTAATATTTCTGTCTGGCCACTTATGGCAATGTAGCTTCCGCTTTCTTGTTACCAGCTCTTTACTTTCCTGGACAATTATCGATTCTTCATTTGTGTTCCTCTGATGGGTATAATTTCTGCTTCCGATTACGTTATATTCTTGTGCACATTGTTCTGCAGTATTCGCAGGGTAGAAATTTCGATGTATATACTCCCTATCTGGCCATAAATTACTTTGATCGCTTCTTTTCGAGGAATCCACAGCTGGTATATCTCTTTCCATTTCCACTTTCCAAAGAATGGATTTTCTTGGATGATATTCCTTGTTTTACGTTTTCTGTTTTGATTTCCCATACTAAGGATAATCAAGGGGACAGGGAGAGAAAAGTTCTGGTAACTGCTATCTGTTGCCTCACGATTGCTGCCGAGATGAGGAATATTACCTTTTGTGTCAAACATTTTGTGGTAATTCTGCATGACACTCTGTCCTTCCTTCAATCAAGTCCATGGCAGAAAATTTGAGTACCATTTGCAATGTCTTATGCTGAATATACTAATTTGTTGAACAGAAGGATGTAAATCTGAACATCCCTCTTAAAACTATAGCGAAAGGGAAGCTTTCTATTCTCGAAGGACTTGGCGGGCGAAAGTATTCTATAACGCCTTTCTCCTTTGTGGACTACTATTACCCCAGATACAAAAAGCTTGGAGGTTTCAAACGTCGCTCTATCAATGAGATCATCATCCAAGCTCAAAGAGGTAAACTCACAATAAATAATTTGTGCGTATAACGATAAAGGAAATAAAATCCTGTTCTTTAAACATTAACAGCAATGCTTATAAGTCTTTGTGTATAGGAATAAAATTCTATTCTCTGAAGATTACCAGCTGTACTAAAAAATTCATCGTTTACAACTTCCTTGAGCTAACCTCACCGTATCTATTCTCTTCAGGCTGAAGTCTAATTTATATTTTCTTCTTCTTGAAGATAACCACTTCACTCGATTTAAGCATTCTGAAATCGCATCGTCCAGTCTTATGGCTGCTACGGCAATAGCGTATCCCATAGAATTTCTCACTCACTTCCTGGACGAGGTAAGAAAAAAATTCAAATGACAGAGGGATGCAACATTCATATTCACGATTGAGTAATTGGTTATCAAATGACAAGCTCTGTGATTCCAGGTGGAAAAGGCCCCTGGCTTATGCGAGCTGATTTACCTGTGCGGTAGCAAGCAAATTGGAATTGAACGCGCCGAGTCAAGTCTTGTTGCAACTCCAAGTACACAGGAGAGGACACCCATAGATGACGAAGAAATCCCGAGGAGACCCGGCAAGGAGGCGGCATCCACTTCACAGATTGCTTCTCCTGGTCCTGTTCAGGGACTACGCTCGTTCCGGCAATTCGAGGGAGAGGCATCCACTTCAGGGACTGCTCCTTCTCCGGCAGCCAAAGTAAAGGAGGAAAGAAGAGCAAAGCTTGCTGCTGCTGCTGCATCTACAGAAAATAGGAAGAGAGCATTGAGAATTGGTCCCTAAATATAATGTTTCAGTGTTGTGAGCTTTAATTATTGTTGTTGGATTTCAGCATTTTGCCAACAATGTTGGATTCTGCTGGTGATGATTATTCTGTTTTATTCCATTTGTATGAGCTCTGCTGAATTGGGTTTCCACTGTGATCACTCTCTGTTCCCTCTCGGCTAAGATGTATAGTGTCCCGTGATTTACATTTCACTTGAGCATGAATTTAAAGATGTGAGAACAAATCAAGATTTTTTTTTTCAATTTCTTCTTGAACAACAGTATTGAACATAATGCGCGACAATTCGTTCGTATTTTTTCAATTTCTCTTTTCTCGTAACGTTTCAATTACCATAGTAAAATCTTACAAATGGTAAATCGCTCTTCTTCTTTTGAGTGAGATAGTTATTTCAAGTGGACTCTGTATAATACGAATTGAAAAGGGGAGAGAGAATATAATACGTATTCTCCTATTCTCTTTCTTCTTTTCAAAATCTTCTTTTTAATACAGGCAGCGTGCAATTTTGACCTTTGGTTTTTTGGACTCATTTGCCTTCTCTGTCATAAGTCTGCTTTTGTGGGGCCGTGTGTTTGTTTGTTTGTTTGCCGCAAAGTCTCATTTCTCCTGTAACCGACCAATAACTAACTAGCGTACTGATGAGCATTGAACAAGTCTAATTGGGTAGATTTTTTAAACCAAAGAGGGAAAAAAAAATCTTCTAATCCATATCTTATCCAGAATGATCTGATGACTCTGCATGAGATGTTTGAAATTTTGTAATTACAGAAAACATACTCTTAATTTTTAGAGATTGTTGTCGTTCAAGTGTTGTGTTCTTGGGTCCTTCTGAACATTGATTCCCATGTATGTAAATTAATATAATTGAGCAGCAACACACCTATAATAATTTTCTTCAAGTGTATATGAATAATTTTTTTTATTCTCTCAAAATTTTTTGAAAATAAAAAATTGTGAGAGAGATTATTCAATGGATTAACCTTTCGCTCCTCCGCTAGAGCTACAAGAAACGAAGGCCCGCGTAATTTATTCAGCAAACCTACCCTACGCTCAACTAGAATGGAGGGCCCTAGACGAGAAAAATTTTCAAGAAGGTAGCGGTTAGAACTGCGAAAGTATCAGTCAAGATTTAGCATAATTCAATTTGTTCAATGAAAATAGAACAAATTCAATACAAACTTAAAATTTAATTAAATTAAAAAAAAGTATGTTTAAAGGAGCGGAGCCCAAATAATTCGCATGAAATATAATATAAATGAAATATATATTTATGCGCAAATATAAAATTAAATTAAGTAAAAAATTATACATTTTTATACTATGTGTATGCATGTGTATGAGAAAATTTTTATACTATCTATATGAATACAAATTAGTCATATATAAAATAATATTTTACTACTAATCGAATTGTTTGTGACCTTAGTGAGTTGGACATCAAAATTTTAAATTCAATTTGTTAAACTAAATGAGTTCAATATGTTGACTACGTTTTTTTATTCAATTAATAAATCAGGCCAAATTCAAACTTTTAACAAATTAAATATAAATAATTTACGAATACTCGATACGTAGTAGCGATTTTCTAGAGAACAACACAAGAAAAGGAGGTGTAGTAAAACATTTAAAATTAGATTATTTAAATTATGTAATTTTAGAGATATTTTAAAGTCGTTTCGTCTGTGGGATTTATTATCCTCTTTGATTGGTAGAGATAGTAATTTGGGTGAGAACTTCATATGTCCAATGATACATGATCAAAATAAATATTTTGTATTCCATAAATAACAGATATTAGATAGGGCTCAAATATTAAAGGAAAACTTTTTGAAATAATTTTGGAAGGGTTCAGATTTAGTTTTCGGGTGCTCAATATTTATCTCATATACCATAATATCTTTGCATAAGATACTATGATAACAATGATACTTATATTTGGTATGATAATTAATGATATCTGACATATTAGTGATGTAAAATATGAATGTTTTTACATATGTTAATATATGTTCCCTACTTAATTAATGTTCAAACATTATTTTTTTTAAGTTTAAATGAATCACATTTTATAAATTTATACCATTTTCAGTATTTGAGATGAAAATATAATTAAAAATAAATAAATAATATTGAAAGTTCATATGTAATTTATTCCCTCTTCTCCATATAAAAAAAATACAATGTAATTATTTTAATAATTAATGTATTATATTTTACATGCTCATCATTTTTTTTAAGATAAATTTTATTGTGGAGTTAATTTCATGAAAAGATAAAGGTAAAAGTGAAAACTAAGAAAAAATTCATCACTTGAGATGATAGAAATTTTTAGCTGTCAGCAAATAATACTCTTCTGCCTGGAATGTGATATCAATGTGTTATTTTAGAAACCACCCTCTTATTACATAGAAGAATACCGTACACCATTATCGAATCCTAAACTTCAAAATACTATGTATGAAAATGGGTGTTGGTATTTTAGGTATTCGATGGTATTCGTTTGAACAAAGTATCTGATATCCATCGGATATTGAATATGAATAAGGTGTAGATAGCAAAAATTGAGATTTGATTAACTAATGGGTGGATTCAGATTTAGCTTTGAAATACTTGGTGTTCGTCTGATATCAATGGATGGATAGGGCATCAATATGTTGGATTTAGCTTTTCACAGCCCATCATCATCGCAATCCAGGTTCACTCAATTGAGATTATTTTCAAGTCCAAGATCTTTTGTTTTTATGCGTTTTGGGACTATTTTATGTTAGTTTATTTTATTTTTCAAAAATTAATTAGGATGATAATATAAATAACTTTTGTTCAATTCTAACCAGTGATAAGAAAATTGAAATTGGAACTGGTCAAATTGGTCAAAATCAAATTAATTCAAGGTTTAACCAGTTTTTATTTTTGTTTTTAAGATTCTTTCTTATTTTATTTTGATAGATCTAAAAAGTTAAAAATAAAAAGTAGTAAGAGCAAAAAAAGACTTAAAATAGAGAGAAATTAAAAAAAGAATATGAGAGAAACAAAATATGTTTACTTAATTATTTTCTGTGCTTGTTCTCTATTATATTTCATCACTTAACACATCTCTCTCAAATATCAAAATGTTTTTGTCAAAATTGATTTTTTTTTCTTCATCAATAGTTCAAAATTAATAATTAGTAATATAAAAAATTTATTAGTATTTATTTGTTATATCAATATTTTAATATATAAAATTTTAAAATATATATTAAGTTATTATCAATTTAATTATAATTTAACTATAATCAAATCAATGAACTATAAATAAGTATCCCTATTAGCCTAATAATCAGTTCAATTTAAAAAAATATTGATTCTATTAGCGGTTCATTATTGAATAAAATGCCAGATTCAAAATTCCAAATTTTGTATTCAATTTTTTTGGGTGTGTTTAACAAAACAAATACATCCCCACAAAAATGTAGATTGCAAACAAATATACAAATAGGATCTTGATTCAATATTGAAAGTCAAAGAGAGGGAGTGGTAAGGGCGAAATCACCCAACCCAGAAAGTCAAGCCCTCTCTATAAACCGGTTCAATAACCGGTTTAATCTTAAAAATATTGATTCTGTTAATGGTTCATAATTGAATAAAATGCCAGATTCAAAATTCCAAATTTTGTATTTAATTTTTTTTTTGGCGTGTTTAACAAAACAAATACATTCCAAAGAAAAAAAACAGAAAAAAGAAAAACAACGCGTAGGTTGCAAACTAATATACAAATAGCATCTTGATTCAATATCGAAAGTCAGAGAGAGGGGGTGGTGAGGGTGAAATGACCCAATCCAGAAAGTCACGCCCTCTTCATAAGCAATTGAGTCAAAGCTTAAGAAAAGTTTTATATCCTTTCCTTAATTTATGTTGTTATATATTTTATTTAAAAATAAATTAAATTAAATTAATTTTTAAAAATATTTATAATATGAAAAATTTTCATGATTTGGTTTCCTTATACGGATTCTATTTCCTTACATTATTACACAACGAGAATAATAATAATAATAATAATCAGTTTGTAAAATTTTTTTAATAATTTGTGTAAGATTTTTTTTTTGCCCAGAAAAAATCATTTTTCATAATAAAATAAACTTTGTTCATAAAAAAATTCTTCTTGGAAAGAATAATTAGCTTGTGATTGTGTTACTATATCTAATAGATTTCTATAAGTGAATATGTTTTTCATAAAAAATAAATCTTTTTCACAATAAAGAAAACTTTGTTCATAGAAAACCAATTGCATGACACGGTATAGTTAATGATTGTTATTTTAATACTATATATACATATGCATAATTATATATATAAATGTATATGGATATAAGTAATAAAATTGAATGAAAAGCTGCCCTTAAATCACGAAAAACTAAACTAGCAGTAAAAAAATTTGAATTAAAATATAAGTACGTATTATCATTGTGAAAATTGTTAAATTAAAGAAGCAATTTCTGGCTATTAATTTTTTTTTGGGGTTTAGCTCTTTTAATTCAGTCCAAAGTTCAGAGGGATATTTTGCCACATTTTAAAATTTATATACCAATTATAGTTAATTCTTCATTTAGAAAAAGTTTCTTAAAACATTTTTGTTATAATTTTCATTTTTTTTCTTGCACAAAAAATGGTTGATAAAAAGCTAATAATTTTAACTACTTTGGGTGCCCCGAGTGCTGGGATGAGGTGAAAATGCGAGTAATGTTAAGTTTTTCAAATATTTTAATATATTAGGAAGAATAGTTTAAGAAAAGGATAAACTATTCTTCACATACGCTAAAATTATACAATTTTTTTATTTATTTTGAAATATATAATCTTCTCATATAAAATTAAAAGATGTGTTATATTGACTTTTTATGTAATAAAAATTAGGTTATAATTATATTTATTTTGACCTAAATGACATTATATCTATGTAATAAAATGTACTCTTGCTCCCTTAATTTTATTTGAGATTTTATTTTTATTTTTTAACTTCATTTGGTTTCAATTTAGTCATTTATCTTTACTACAAGTTTTACTTTCATCATTAATTTTATTTAGTATAATTTAATCCTTTGATTTTTCTTCATATTTCATTTTGTTTCAATTTGATTCATTAACTTTTAAAAATTACTCAAATGTTTTTTTTTAACACAGTCAATTAGAAATGCTTAATAGAAACATTCTTTTTTGGCTCCTTAATGACTTAATTCTAATAATCTTTTTACTAAACAACATAGTAGTGTTAGAGTTAAGAAAAAATTTGAGTAGTTTTTATAAGTTAATAAATTAAATTAGAATAAAATAAAATTAAAAGACAAAAAATAAAACTTAAGTTAAAATTAAATAACTATATTTGAACAAAATAAAATTAAGAGATTAAAGTAAAAACCTGAAATTAAGTTAATGATGAAATTAAAACAAAATAAAGTTAAGAAATAAAAGTAAAACCTATGATAAAGTTAAAAGATGAAAAGTGTATTTTAGGCAAATAAATAATATTAAAATAAAAGTTTAAAAATATTTTTTACTAAATTATATGTTTAATAAAGAAATCAAGATTTCTTGATAGTATTTTTGTCATATTTTGGTTTAAGAGAATAAGTATATGCTTTCAAAGTAGAAAGAATGGTTGTGTAATTTAGGCATTTCTTATGAGAGGAAAGTAATTGACCTTAAAAAAAAAAAAAGAAATAATTTTAAGATTAAATTACTCTTTCCTAAAAATGCTTAAATTACGTGGTTCTTCTTGTAGGTATGAAAATATATAAAAATCCCCTAAGCTAAAATATAATTAAAGTATCCTAAAGAATAATATTAATTTTTTATTTAAAATATAGATTTATAAAAAAATTATTTAAAATTACTTTGTGTACAAAGCCATAAAAATAATTTATTCTAAGTTTACAAAATTAATTATTTTTATATTAGTTAAATACATATTTAATATTTGTTGTATTATATATATAATATATATATATATAAGATATTTTTATCAAAATACATATTATTGTAGGCCATTTCACTGTAATATGTAAAAACAAAAACCTCATATACTTAGCTGCAAAAACTTATTCCCAAGATACTTAAATTTTTATTTATTTATTTATGGATCGCGACCCAAATTTAAAAAAATTAAGAGAGTTGCGACATCATCATTTATTTATTTATTTATTTTTAAAAATAAAATTTTGTTTGGGTCACGGGTCTACAACGTGGTATAGCCTTCATGGTTGCAACTCCCCCCTCCTGTATCCTTCCCCCTCCCCCTCCCCCTCCTCTATCCTTTCGTCTTCTTCACAATTTTACTGTAAATTCATAATCTTTCTTTCTCCTTTCCCACTCCCTCATATTCTTTCTCCACCCACCTCCTTTCTATATTTTTGTTATAAATTTGTAACATTCATCTTATTTTTTCCCTGCTTCTTTAAGATTTTTTCATACTTTCTATTTTCTTTCCTTATCTATTACCATTTTTGCACACCATTGTTTTCTATTCTTGATTTTTGCTTTCATTATAAAAGAAATCAAGCAATCTCCCGCACTAGTAGTTAGCAAGTGGAAAAGCAAAGATGAAACGAGCAAAATTTCATATTTTCACTCAGTGATATTTTTCAGTATCTTCAAATATGAATATTACAAAATGAAAAAAAAAATATTAGACTTCATAGAAGAATTTTTGGTTTAATATATAATAGGAAAAAAAGTAAAATTATTTTTATTTAACTTCTAATTAATATTTTAATATTTGTGAATAAATTTAGACCTGCGTTTGTTGAGTTTTCATTTTTTATTGGGATATTTTTTGTTTGTTTAGGGATAAAAATTATTTTGTGATTCCATGAAAGGAAAAAGTTGAATAAACTGCATTGTTGGTTGGTTAATAATTTTGTAAAGGTAAGAAACAAATTTTAAGATAATGTATTATTTTTAAATTTATATAGTTAATGTGCTGAGTTTAAATTATTTATTTGTTGGCATTTAGTTAAAGAAGTGCTGAGTTTAAATTGTTTATTTGTTGGCATTTAGTTAAAGAAGAATATATATATGTGTGTGTGTGTGTGTGTGTGTGATTATTTAATATTTGGCATATTGCATTATTCTATTGTTTTGAGGATAAGTCCTATTTATATTTCTATAAACTAAAACTTTTTGTTAACTAAATGACCATGAAACTTAATGAAAAAAATTATTATTGTATATATATATAATCTATATAATGTATAATATGTAATAGGAATAAGAGAAAATGTATAAAAATACATAAGTAAGTTGAAATATGAAAGAAAATATTTATTTATCAATAAATGACAAAGAAAATTAGATAAAAAAAATACATTTAGTCAAATATAAATGATGTGGAAGTTAATTTATATATGAATAAACATATTGTAGTAACTATAAAAAAGAAATAAATGAAAATATATTTATGTATATGTTTTTATTCAAAAATTATGTACAAATTCATTTATATATATACATATATGTATAATGATATTTATAATATGAATATAACATACAATTTTATAAATATATATTATATAAAAATAAATATAGTGTTATATATAAGCAAAAATAATAATTAAATAAGATAAATAATTTTAAATGTAGACATATATAAATATTGTTGTATGTAGTTGAATGAGAATAGACATATATAGTTTGATAAATGACTTGATATGTATCTAAATGTTATTAATGGATTTTTTTCACATGCTATGACACTAATTCTATGATAGGAATTATAATGAGTCTGAGAAAAGAAATCATATGCATATATGCAAATAAAAAAATTTATGACAACAAAGAAGGTGCAACGTTCGTATGTGATAAACCAAAAATATTAAGAGTTAATACAAATATTACTCTTAATGGGTTGAAGAAGGTGATGAGTGAAAAGTTACGATTGGTTTTAAATCAATTTGTGTCTGAGTTATATATAGGTACCGTCATTCTCGCAATCCCACACGATACTTAGCGTGCACTTTAGAATATGATTATAATATCCAAACTATGTGGGAAGCTAACCAAAAAATTTTCAATCCAATTGGGTGCATTAGATATATATGTGCATCTATCAACTATTGATGCAAATTTGAATGTGGCCCAAACTGAGGTTCCTACATTGCTATCTCTCCCATCTACTAATCAGTTTCAAACTACAAATGATTATATCTCATAATTTGATTTTGACATGGCAAATGTTGGTCATTATGCTTCTGAACCTACTCTTGACTTTATATGCCAACCAAGCACGTCGCATCAATCTATTTTCAGTGTGAGTCCTCCATCATCTCCAAATGAAGTGGAGGATGTTATGAATAATTTTAAAGAGGAGGATGAATATGATGTTTCGCTTAATGTCAATGACCATTGAGCAGATGATTCTGAGGGAGATGATGTTGATAAGGCAAGGGTCACTCCATTGGCTCGATATGTGGATCCAGCATATGTCATGCTTTCACAAATTAGTTTTGATGGAGAAAATTCTATTAAGATCCTCAAGATGGCTAAGAACATTAACTTGAATAATAATCAAGAGTTATATATTGGCATGGGATTCTCAGATAAACAATCTATGCGCCGTGCGGTGAAGATATATTCTGTGTGTAAATACTACACTTTTAGAGTGCATTACTTGTCAGAGAAGTATGAATAATAACGTTGTCTAGAATATGGTAGTTGGTGTAATTGGAGAGTTAGAATAAGTTGAGATGAGAGGAATATGTAGTGGAAAATAATAAGATATAACGGCCCACACTCATTCCTTTTCTATATCATTATCACATTATCATTTGAAACTTGATTCTGACATCATCTCATCGTATATTGTGTCAATAGTGGCTGAGAATCCATCAGTGTTGATTAGGCAAATCATTAAAAGAGTGCATAGCATATTTGGGTACATTGTGATATACAAAAAGACATGGACGGCAAAAGATAGAGTAATCAACATTGCATTCAAAGATTAGGAACAATCATATACTTTCTTGCTGAAATGGTTAGCAGTAGTTGACCACTTTATGTTTAGGTCATATTATGAGTTTGTTCATAAGGAGTGTTCACAGAGTAGCTCAGCTGAAAATCTTTTAGTAATATTTTATCGAGTTTCTTAGACCTTTAAACTATGCATTAACACGTTTGATCACCTAAAACTAATGGTGCAAATTGATGGAACCTTCTTGTATAGAAAGTATAAAGGAACTGTGCTCATTACAAGTTCACAAGATGAAGCCAACAAAGTTGTTCCCTTAGCATTTGTAGTTGTCAAGGGTGAAACACATAAGTCATGGGTATGATTTCCTTTTTTGCTTCGACGCCAAATACTACCAAATAAAACAGGGATTTGCTTAATTTCTAATAGACATTCTAGACTTTTAGCTGTTATCTCTAATCCAGAAATTAGGTGGCAATTACTGTATGCATATTATGTGTTTTGTTTAAGACATATTACAAGTAATCTAAATACAATGTTTAAGAATAAATGATTAAAGAAGAGATTCATCAATATTTGTATGTTTTATTAGTTCTATAAACTGTTTTAATGGATGTTGTGTCAAAATGTGTATTAATGGATAACTATTGATGTGGATTATTTGCATGAGCAGCATCAGGTGGATGAATAATTGACCCAATCACATCAACTCTATATGGAGGCTGCAAATTGGATAGAAGATATTTCCAAGAACAAATGGTCTCGTGCGTACGATGTTAAGGGTCGACGTTAGGGGTATATAACTACAAACTTGGCTGAATATATTAATAATGTATTAAAAGGGATTAGGTTCTTACCTATAAGTTGATTAATAAAAGCAACTATGTATAGACTAAACAGATATTGGATGGAATGTGTATAAATAATCATCACACAACTTGAGGCTGGTGCTATTTTTCTAGAAAACCTGATGAAAAAATTATCAGCTTTGATACAGAGTGCATCTTCCTTAATTATATGTAGGTTTGACAGGCGAGCATCAACATTTGAAGTTGAAGAACCATATGATCCGACGAACAAGCAATATAGTTGATATTGTAAGGTGAACACATCCCATCATACATGTGATTGCAGTGAGTTTTAAATTCAAAAGTATCCGTGCCAATATGTATTCGCCGCATGTGCCCCTGTCTCTATTGATCTGTTCCAGTATATGGACCGACTATTTCGGTCATATAAGATGGAGTTTCAACTAATGGGAGAAGAATTATATTGGCCATAAATTGTAGGTCCATGGTTAGTTCCTGATCCTGCTATGATTCACCAATGAAGTAGGCCAAAATCTTTTAGAATTTAGAATGAGATGATGTGATGGGCCGAAAGAATAGCAACGATGTAGTTTGTGCAGACAAACTGGTCATAACCTAGCAACTGTCCATCGAAATAACTGAGTGAAAGTTGATATAATTTATTTTGTCACGTTCTTTATTTGGTTGCTATCAATGCACTGTAACTTTATGATTGTTTCTCTCCATGAACTTCTGTTGTAACATGATTTAATTTTTACCAAATTATATTTGTAACATTGTGCTCTTAGCCTTTCATTCATATTTCAATTGCTTGGCTTCACATAATCACAAGGGAAATAATATATTTTTTGGTCTGACCAAGAGCAATTTTCAATTGTATGGATGGCGAATAAGTGGAGGATGATATTGATGGGTTCACGGGGTCCACAAAGTGTAAAATGAATTTTTTAAATCCTATGTAGCACAAAAATATTACATTAAATATATATATATTGTGCTACCATGTATGAAAATTAATAACTAATTATAGAAAAATTAAAATTATGCATATTGTTGCTTTCTGAAAAATTCTAGATGTTAAGTAATAACTTAAAATAATTCTAAAACACGACATAAATGCCTTTTTGAATTTGTAGTTCTTTAACTTGTTTGTGATGTTTATCATTTTTTCTGTTTGGATTTATAGTTCCCCTTATACCAAAGTTAGTTTATAACTATATAAATTTGACAATGATTTTTTTAACTTTAATTCTAATATTGTAATAGTATAATGGCTGGTCATCCGAGCCTTGTAAATTTGGGACCTGAGGATGGTTCATTGTTGTACTTGCAGGCCCGTCACGTTTCACAGGCCGTATAGCAAGAACAGGTAAGATAACATAGATAAAATTATTATATTTAACTTATTATATATTAGTATATATTAATAATATAAATGCATATTGCAAGCAGATCGCATTTTACGTATACAACGAGTAGTATAAGAGGATCACATTTTCGATCATCCACTTGCCATTGTTCCCTATCTTATCAAGGCCGATTTTTATGGAGTGTCCCAACTTGGCCATTTTGACTTTAATGTAGTATTAGTTTCAATTCTTGTAGAGCGATGGCAGCTCGAAACCTACACTTTCTACTTGAGTATTGGAGAGGCAATAATTACTTTGCAAGATGTTGCTATTCAACTAAGTCTACCCTGGACAGGACAAGTTGTTTCAGGTCGAACAAATTACAATTAGACAACCGTGTGCGAACAATTACTTTGCATGGTTTCACCTCTAGAGATCATAGATAAGCAGTAACTTAGTGTTCCATGACTTATCCAAACATTTGCGACCTTACTAAATGATGCCAATGATGAGATTATATAATGATTTGCTCGAGCATATATTATGAGATTGATTGAAAGATATTTGACACCAAATTAGATTGGGCATAGGGTGATGTTGATATATTTGTCATTACTTACTAATTTCGATTAGGTTGGTCATTATAGTTGGGGATCAATAATTTTGACTCATTTGTATAAAAAAACTGTGTAGTGTAACAAATTATAATGAGATGAATATTAGTGGTTGTCTGACATTATTTATAAGATATATATTACACTTATATATATATATTTATTTCACATGTATATAAATATATATTAAAATATAAATAATATTATAATATATTATAGATATAGTAATTTATTTTTTTAAATTATTTATTTCATAAAATAAAAAATAAAAAATATTAATTTTAAAAAATAAAAGATAAAAATATTAAAATTGTATTATAAAACTAATTAATTATTATTATTTTTAAAAGTAATAAGATATTTTAAGTTGCAGCATTTGACCTACAGCTCTAAGTCACGAGTTTTGACTTATGGCCCAACCAAATTTTATTTTATTTTTTTAATAAATGAGGACCATGACCCTCTTTATTTTTTATTTTTAAAAAAGGGGTTGTGACCTCATAAATAAAAAAATATTTTAAATATCTTGAGAATACGTTGTTGTGGTTGAGTATATTAGTTTTTTTTTTATTTCACATATTACAGTCAAACGGTTGAATAAGATATTAGTAATTTATTATGAATAATAAAACATTTTATTTTAATATATTTAACTTATCCAGAAATATTTATACAATAGGGAAATTGTCAATTGGACAACGGGAAGACACGGACCGAAATGTGGCGCACGTGAGCACATTCTAAACCCTAACCCCTTTCTTTCTCGTTTCCTATCCTGCAACGTAATTCAGCTCCGAGATGGCTTCACGCAGGCTCCTAACATCGGTTCGATCATCCCTAAGTGGATCTCCGTTGGGGTCACAAGTTACGACCTCGAACGTCCGATTCTCTTCCTCAGATGTTTACCGTCGTATTTCCCCTAATAATGTAAGCCTCCATTTGATTCCATAAGAGAATTCAAGAGTATATTTCCAGACACCTAGATGGATAAATATGTATGATGATCTAGATTACTAAGAAATATGTATGTTGAGCTATATTCATTTTAATGAATTTGTGGAGTGATTTATTTCGATTTGATGGTGCTTCTGCTTTGTAAAATATGGAGAAAGCCACGATCTTTCAAAGAGATTGGACACTTCTTCTGCACTAATTAGTTTTATAGGGCTTTTGCTTACTTTGTTCTGTTTCGAGTTTTTCTTTGTTCGCTTCTGGTTTGAGGATTCCTTGTCTTTCAACAATTTGCTCTTTTTTCTGTTTCTAAGACAGTTTCTTCTTTTTATTAATAAAAATATATATTATATGCTCTGTTGTTTCGTTCCTGTGACATATGCTTGATTAAATGACTAAATTAAATATGACATAAGAAATTAGAGCCCTGTTGAGTGGCATGTTATTAATACTAATGGCCAGTTCGTTTGAAATAGTAGGACCTTGGATTTTAGACTTTGATTAATGGATATCTGCTGCCTTCATATCTTCTTCAGCAGACTAGGATATTCCCCCAGACTGGGGCGCTCTCAAGACTTGAGCCTAGTAATGGCTTAGCGTCAATACTTGGAGATTCTAGACTGGGTTTGTTTCACCAGGCTGCTGCACTTGTACCTCGTTTCTCTTCCAGGTTTATGTCAACCCAGATAAATTCTGTTGAATCTTCTCAAGATAGTTCTGCTCCTGTCTCTGAAGTGCCTTCTCGCATTAAATTCAAGAGATTAGATAAAACTGCCAAGCACATTATGCAGGCATGTGGCTACTCTTTTTCACTTTTAAATAAGAACATTTGACTTTTATCATTGTAAAAATTGCTGATATCTTACCATGTAGATTTTAGATAAGGAAGCAGTAGAGGACGTCAGAGCACAGCGGGAGATACCTGATATACAGCCGGGTTATATTGTGCAACTCAAAGTGGTATGAAAATTTGTTTTAAAGATCTGTAAATATTATTGCTTTGTCTGGGTCTTTTTCAAGACATTAACTGGATATTTTCCTTATTATCTGATATAACAGGAAGTTCCTGAGAACAAGCGCCGTATTTCAATTATAAAAGGCATTGTTATCGCAAGGCGTAATGCTGGTCTTAATACTACATTTAGAATTAGGAGGCTAGTGGCTGGGGTTGGGATTGAGTCTCTCTTCCCACTGTAAGTACTAACTTTTCAGTTTTTAACTGAATCTGCCTGCAGACATGCTGCATTGTACTGGTAAAGCGACATCCTGTTTTGATTAAGCTTTGTGCAATGTATGGTAGGTATTCACCAAACATAAAGGAGATAAAGGTGCTTGAGAAGAAGAGAGTGAGGAGGGCCAAACTCTACTACCTCAGGGAGAAGATGAATGCACTTAAAAACCAATAACAATGTTCATCCTGGTAGAAATTTCTAATGATTCAAAATTTAGTTTTCCTCTGTATCTGCTTGTGGATGCAAGTATCTGCAGCTGTTTCATTATTGACGTGATTTCACAATATATAGTTGTAATTTAAATCCTTTGAGCCTGCAGATGTTTTGGGGAGGCAGCATGTCAGCAATTGTATTGAGATGCATTCATGTGAGAATTTCATATTTTAAAAATTTTCTCAAGGAGTATAAAGATCTTTCCCCCTGTTGTAAGGATTTTATCTGGGCTTCTGCTAATATTATGATAAAAATGCATTAGCAATGTGTCAGTAGGTTTGATTGTAATTGCTGAATGAGAAACTGCAAATTGCAACCGAAAACATTGAGGATGTCGGAGTGAATAAAAAGCTCTTTGATTTTTTTGTTGTTTCAAAAGCATAGTGGATTGTGAGTAAAACCATATCTTTGTCACTGAGACATGGGCACACTCTCACTTTCATCCTCCACATATATTATATTTCAATTAAATCCCATATTTATTAAAATACTTTTAATGTTGTCCTTCCATCCTATCTTTGTCCGTAAATTAAGTAAGACCTAATGGAATGTTGTTAAGTCACACTTGGCACACTCTCAATCTACATTAGACAAAAAGCCTTAATTAGGAACCTTGATTTTATGAAATTCATGGTGGTTGCCTGAACTTTAGAGGAATGGAGCTTGTGAATTTCACGAAACTAGTGTTCTTAATCACGGCGTCCTATCTAATGTGGGCTTTGTGTGGTCCCAGTTGTGATATAACGAGTGCAAATTAGCATTCTTTAGTTAACTTTAATTTGAACTTGATCAAGGCTCCTATCTAATGAGGACTTAGCGTGTCCCAGTTGTGATATAACAAGTGCAGATTAGCATTCTTTAGTTTTAACTTTAATCTGAATAGATGTGGAAGAACAATATTGAAGGAATTTTAATGAATGAGGAATTAAATTGAAATAAAAAATATGAATGACAAAATTGAAGGCACATGCATATGTGAGGGATGAAACAATGTTTTAATTTTAGATTTTCTAAATCTGTTTGGGTGTGTACTTTTGAAATTTGTATATCTTCCTAGCTCATAGATTTTGTCATTTAAATTTGGATTTGTGTATGGCTTTTTGCAAAAATTTTTAATCCATGCAGGTGGTGATGTAGTCTCTGCAAGTGATTATATTTATATTGTCCCAATAATTCTAAAATCCGATTGTTCTATTTAAACCACGTCAATCTAGTTTATACAGTGCTTTCTGATTTGTCTGATTTAAGCGTTAGTTTAACTGGGGTTCCGCAGTTTTTCTGATTTGTTGTCGAAGCACAGTTTCAAATCACTCATTCACTTCTTTCCATTATTCTCGTTCCTATTCGCCGTATGGACCTCTGCTACTATCCTATTCCTATCTGACTCAAATTCGTCATACTGAGGTAATCAGATAAACTCCCAAAATAAAAAAGTTACGTTGAGTCATACTAGCCAGTGTATTTTTTTAATATTTTTTTATATTAATATTTTATCATAAAAAATTGTTTCTCATTTATTATTTTATGAGATATAATATTATCACAGTTTTATACCTCTTTTCACCCTTACTTTTTTATTATTGATTTATTATAAAGTAATAATTAATGTAAATTATTTGATTAATAAATTATTCCTGTGGGATAAGGTATAAAAGTGATATAAATTTGATGGTATAAAATATTACAAAAAAAAATTGATGGCATAAAAATAGTATAATTTTTATCGTATTAAATCAACAATCAATAATAAATAAATAAATGTAAAACGGGAAAAAAAGGTGTCAAGTGAGAAAATACCATTTCTTCAAAAAATTTCGCTGACGACCCTCCACTAGTCGTGCTGCCTCGTGATTTCATCTACACATAAAAATATGATGTATGAAAAATATATGGACTAGCTAATTTCACTGTCGGGCATATTGCAATTTTCATAAGGTTTTGGCCAGCTGGAGAAATACGTACTTTGGCTTTTCGGCTTATCCTATGCTAGTCTAATATGTCACGCAATCTGATTGCGTAAATACATAGAAGATGGAACTAATCATATCTACCTCTTCTCGGCCAAAAAAAAAATGACTCCCCTCAACTCATTTACTTTCGTCAAATTCATACCGTTATTTCATGCAAGCTTCTTAGTTCATATCAGTGACCCTTAAATTCTGGGGCTGTGAAGCAAGGTCTTGATAAACAAAATAATGGAGAGTTTCAGAGTTCTGTGTCTTTACTCTTTGCTGCTATGCTTTATAAGAACCCTCACTTCGCAAGACAGTATCACTCCAAGAAAATTCGTCAGAGATGGCGAGACTTTAGTTTCCACAGGTGGGGTATTTGAACTCGGATTCTTCAGCCCTGGGTCTTCAAATGCTCGATACTTAGGGATATGGTATAATAAATCTCCTTCTACAATCTTCTGGGTGGCCAACCGAGAAACACCTCTCTACAACAATAGTGGAAAGGGCATTTTACAATTAAATGATCGAGGAGTTCTTCTCCTTCTTGATGGCACAAACAACACAGTATGGTCCTCCAATTATTCATCAATCAGAGCAGAGAACCCTTTTGCACAGCTCTTGGATTCGGGAAATCTCGTGGTGAAAAGTGGAAACGGCAGTGGTAGCAGCAGTAACTTGGACAAACTCTTATGGCAGAGTTTTGACTACCCTTGTGACACCTTGATGCCAGGAATGAAGCTTGGGTGGAATCAAGAAATGGGCCTGGAAAAAATTCTGACATCTTGGAAAAGCTCAGATGATCCAGGTCAGGGAGATTACATAATAAAAATAGACCGTAGAGGGTACCCACAAGCCGTTGAACTGAAAGATTCTAAGGTGAAGGTTAGAGCAGGGTCATGGAATGGCTTCTCTTTCACAGGATTTCCAATTCATAATCCGGATCCAGTGGTTACTGCTGAGTTTGTGTTGAATGAAAAAGAGGTATATTACCAGTTTGAGCTTATAAATAGATCGGTTTTCTCAAGATATATAGTGACTCCTTCAGGGATTGGGCAGCGTTTTGATTGGGTAATTAAAACAAGCCGCTGGCAGGTAATGACCACTGGTCCCCCTGACCAGTGTGAAAATTATGCCTTGTGTGGTGCATATTCTATCTGCAACATTAGTAACATTCCTGTCTGTGAATGCCTGAGAGGATATGAACCCAAGAATTTTAAGGAATGGAAGGTGTCTAATTGGAACAGCGGCTGCACTAGAAGGGTTTCTTTGGACTGTGATAATAATGATGGATTCAAGAAGTACACGGGAATCAAGTTGCCAGACACTTCTTCTTCATGGTATAGTAAGAGCATGGGCCTTGAGGAATGTCACAGATCATGTCTGCAAAACTGTTCTTGTACAGCATATGCAAATTTGGATATTCGAGGTGAAGGAAGTGGCTGCTTGATATGGTTTGATCAACTATTTGACATGAGACAATTTCCTGAAGGGGGACAAGACCTCTATGTACGAGTTTCCGCTTCAGAGTTAGGTACTCAGTTTCATTGTTTTGGTTACTGCATATCTTTATTAATTTTTGGTATCTGTTTGATTGACTAGAAGTTTTACTAATATCAATGAGAAGGTGGAAGGGGAGTGGGAAAAGGGGGGAGTGTGTTAAAGATATTAATAAAACCAACATAAGATTCTAAGTTGAAGTGGTCAAGGATTTTTGGTAATGATGGTCAAGGATTTTAAGAGTGGTGCTTCTAATTGTTGTGCTGTTTTGTTTCCCCAGTCGATTTCCATTTTTCTCTATAAAAGAGTGCTTAAATTAGAGAAACTACTCTTCCCTAGATATTTCTTTACTGCCTTTGAAACATCTCTAGTCACAGATTAACAGTAGTTGATGCCTTCAATTGAGATGTTTTACTCAAAGTTGGTGATTTGTCATACTGTCTGCCAATGTCAGATCATTTTGGGAATAAAGGCCATGGGAGTATCAGCAAGAAGAAACTAGTAGGAATTGTGGTTGGCTCTGCAATATTAATCACGGGCATCATGATTGTTGGATTGACTTCATTTGCAAGGAAAAGGAAACTTCAAAAGTCAGGTAAATTTTGTCATGCTTGTCTTTTAACGTGGACATATTTTGTTACAGTTCTGAATTTCTGGATATTGTCATGATCGACAACAATAAACCAGAGAAGGAAGTCATGGATCTACCAACATTTGACCTGTCAGTCATAGCTATGGCCACTGATAATTTTTCAATCATTAACAAATTGGGAGAAGGTGGCTTTGGGCCGGTATACAAGGTACGATAACCATATCCAAACAATGATTTTCTATTATCTCTATAAAAGTTCCAGGAATCTGATCAAGGGCTGGAAGAGTTGAAAAATGAAATTGTGCTGATTGCCAAACTTCAGCACCGTAATCTTGTGAGACTTCTTGGTTGCAGCATTCAAGGGGAAGAAAAGTTGTTGATTTATGAATATATGCCAAACAAGAGCTTGGACCACTTTATTTTTGGTTTGAAACTTTGAGCCTTTGCCAAATTGCAAAGTTGTTGAGATTGCAAATAGTATTCTAACATGTTTTTGATGACCAGACGAAACTCGAAGCAACTTGTTGGATTGGCTTAAGCGTTTGCATATTATTCATGGCATTGCCCGAGGACTTGTTTATTTGCATATAGATTCCAGATTAAGGATTATTCACAGAGACCTTAAAACCAGCAATATTCTACTAGATGCTAAAATGAATCCAAAAATATCAGACTTTGGACTTGCTCGTGCATTTTGGGGTGATCAAATTGAGGCCAACACTAACAGAGTTGTTGGAACATAGTAAGTTTTTCTATCTCCTACTTATTTATCACTTCCTTTGGAACTAAATTTTTAGTTTTCCACTTACTTTACTTCACTAATTGTACTTTCAGTGGCTATATGCCTCCTGAGTATGCTGTGCATGGGCAATTTTCAATAAAATCAGATGTTTTTAGTTTTGGTGTAATAGTACTAGAGATAATCAGTGGAAAGAAGAATAGAGGATTTTCAGACCCAGAACACTACCTTAATCTTCTTGGACATGTAAGCATACTACCTAGTTCAAAAGAATTTTTTCTGTAGTTGGCAATATAAGGAGTTAATAGGAACTCATCAAAATGGGGGTGAGTGGATCTCAACACCTAAAGCACCCATGTTGGTGAGCATTTATTGGTTTTTTGTATAGCCAGCTGATATATTTATTTGAGAATTTCTCCATAGCTTAGTAATCAAAGTAGAAAGTTTCCTACTTACTATTTTGATTACTATTATTCTTTGCATTAGTTGACCGTGTAAGAATTCAATAAGAACTCTTCAAAATATATGTGAGTAGGCCCCACCGCCTAAAACACTCATGTTGGTGAGGGATCATTGGCTCATTACACAGTCATTTGACATATTATAAGTGTTTAAGAATTTTTCCTAGCTCAAAAGTTAAAATAGAAATTCTTCCAACTCATTATTTTGATTACCGCGACCTTAGGCATGGAGACTATGGACTGAAGAAAGACCACTGGAACTAATGGATAAATTTTTAAGGGAAAGGTGCACTCCATCAGAAGTCATACGATGCATACAGGTGGGGCTGTTATGTGTGCAACAAAGACCTGAAGACAGGCCTGATATGTCAGCTGTGGTTCTAATGTTGAATGGTGAGAAATTGCTGCCCCAGCCAAAAGTTCCTGGCTTTTACACTGGAAGTGATGTCCCTCGTGATGCAAATTCTTCGTCCCAACGATGCATACTTTTCTCACAAAATGAAATTTCCCAAACCACGTTAGAGGCAAGATGATACCCAGAATGACAGAAGCAATGCCACCCAGCTTCAGTGTTCTGACCACTGATTGGAATACCTATTATCTGAATTTTTATGATTTTTCAATATTGTAGATGCATAATGATTTTTGAAGATCGAATATTTCAAGTGCGAGTATAATATATATACATTTTTTTTCATATCCATATAAGATTTATATATTAAATATATATTTTAAATTTGAGCAGGTACATATACAAGCTTAGTGTACTCAATTTTTGATTGGTAGTACCCATATCTCCAGCATATGGAGCACTGGAAAGTCACAGGTTCCGGAGTCCACAAATTTTATAGTAGTACCGGGCATTTGGTCTTAAAAATTTTTATATAGGAGTTCATATTAATTGTATTATTTTATTTTTTAAAAATATGGATTGACTAATTATTCATCGAGATATGTTATAAGTCTAATCAGTTAAGTGATTATGTAATATTTAGTTTTTAACACATTTATAATTTAAATCTGACGAGTAATTAAAAGTGTAAACTATTAAACTTTACTGAAATCCATATTAAAAAAGTTTAATAAGATACTTTTTAATATAGGTTACATCTTTTTTTAACCATAATTAGTAAGTTTCTCTCATTAAAAACTGTTATCAAATTTAGGAAAATCCAATTAGGTCACATTATTTTGTTAGATTAAATGTAAAATTTGTATTCTAATTATCATACATATAATCCAAATCCTATATTTGGACTTATTCTTTTTATTTTTCATACTTTTTTTTAATATCAAATAAACAAAAAACAACTGAGTCTTTTTTCTCGGCAGGGTTCGGGGCTTCCCCAGCCGACCCTGGTGTCCAATTTGAAAATTATGGCTTGCGTGATCTAAATAGCTTCTCTTGGTCTTGTGTGAATGCTGGGAAGTTTTGCTCCGAAGTCTGAAGATTGGTGTGTTGAGCATGAGAGGAGGACGAGTCTGACTTGTTCTAACGGAATTGGCTTTTCAAATACGAAAATGAAATCGACAGCACATCTTCCTACGGGAATGTGGAGAAATACATTTGAAAATAGACAAATTTAGGAAAGTTTTGTTATGCTTTTGCTGTCATATATTTTAAAAAAATCTTATATAAAAAATAAATTATTTTTTTCTTTTTTGAGAGATTTTTAAATTATACAAATCTCTCTTTTATTATAAAAATATATGTAAACTCTCTTGAAAGTAAAAATATAATCAAAATACTTTAAAAAATAACATCATTTAAAAATAACATCAATTTCTTTTATTAAAGATATAACTCATTAAAAAAATATTTTTAAACTTTTATTTCAATTTTATTTGTTTTATATTAAAAATCATAAATTTAATTTATTTTAAATTTAGAAAATTGACTATTTTTATATTTTAGTCAAATGCATATTTAATATTTGTTATATATATATTATTTAAATAATATATAAAAATATTTTGGTTAAAATATATGTAATTGTAACTTAATTTTTATTGTTAAGAAAGTCAGCACATATTTTGATTCAAGAGAAACGGAGTATAGGTAACCGTGCAATTTAAGTATCTTTCAATGGAAGAGAGAGTTATTTATCCTATGAAAAATAGAATATTAGTTTCTTAATTTTACTGCATATTTTATTTTTATATCTTTATTTTATTTTAGTTCTTAATTGTATCTCAGGGTTTATTTTTGTCCTTTGATTTCATTTTGTTTTCATTTGATTTTTTGACTTTATTTCATACTTTACTTTTGTTTTTTAATTTTATTTTATTATAATTTAGTCCTTTAACTTGTAAAAACTAATCAAATATTTTCTTCTTTAACACAGAAGTCTTAGATGGCTCATTGGAAGATTAATTTTAATAATATCTTGCCAACTTAGATTTTACCTGCTGTGATGCCTTTCATTATCGCTACTCATAGTGCTTTCTTGTTGAAAGAGTACTATTGATTTTCAACATCAATGTCTTTACTAACAAGATTGACTAAAGGCTTCTTGCCAATTCGATGAAAGCCCATTCATGCCAAAAATCATTAACAAGGCTTAGGGTTTAGAGAGAAATTGCATGATCAATCAAAAAATAAGGACTTCACTCTCCTAATCTCATTCCCTTTCTTCAGATTTTATAAATAAAAAGTAGTATGAAATAGAATCATGGACAAAGCACTCCCAAAAATGATCTTAGATTCAGTTATACTAACAAATGGGCAAGAGTTTGCTATGAAAAGGCTCTTAAAGAAATATGGTCAAGGGTTGGCAAAGCTAAAAGAATGAAGTTGTGTTGCTTACTAAACTTCTGCAACATAGGGCCTGTTTGAAACTGTTCTGGAGAATAATTTTTTTGTTCTCAAGAACAAAAAAACAAAAAAATCTATTTGATAATGTGTTTTTAATGAAGTGTTTTGGAAAACAAAAAAATAAAATTTTGTTTTCAAAAACAAAAAACTCAGAACACTTTTTAAGTGTTTTGTAATTTTTGTTCTATAGAATCAAGTAAAAAATAGAAAATAATTACTTTTCAAAATAATGATTCAAACAGATTTTTTAATTTTTTTGTTCTAAAAAATTTGTTCTTAAAAACATATGTTTTGAAAACATTAAAACAAAAACAGTTTTAAACAGGCTCATAATCTTGTAAAACTTATTGGTTGCTTCATTCAAGGAGAAGAAAACCGATGATCTATAAATACATGCCAAACGAGTGCTTGGACCACTTTATATAGTTTGAAACTTTGATCCTTTTGCCAAACTTTGAAGTCATTGAGACTTTAATAGCATTTTAACATGTTTGTGATAATGACAAGATGAAAGTAGAAGCACGTTTGTTGGATTGGCTCAAGTGTTTCCGCATTATTTTATGGTATTGCTTGAAAACTTGTTTATCTTTATATAGAGTTTAGATTGAGAATCATTTTCGAGATCTTAAAACCAATAATATTCTATTAGATGCTAAGATGAATTTGACAATACCAAACTTTGGCTTGGCTTGCATATTTTTGGGAGATTCAATGAGGCTAACACTATCAAAATTGTTGCAATATAGTAAGTTGTCATTGTCTCCTATTTATTTATTGTAATTTTTTGGATTAAATTTCAATTTTCACTCTCAAATGATACTTCAATGATTATGTGCCTCCTAAATATGTAGTGCACTGGCAATTTTCAATAAAATCTTATGTCTTCAATTTTGGAGTAACGTTACTTTGATATGATTAATTGGAGGAATTAAAACAGAAGATTTTCAAATCCAAAACACTATCTTAATCTTGTTGGACATGCAAGCACAATGACTTTATCAAGTGGGTATTAGAGTCTTGACTCTTTATCAAGTGGTCCAAAGCCACGTCTTATGTGAAACAACCTTCTGGAAGAAGGACCAAGCACCATATATGACATGATAAAGGTTTATGACACCATAAAATATAAAATATTTTAGTATAATTCAAAAAAATATCATTTTATGTATATTATGGCACCAAACATATATCATATATATATATATATATATAGAGTATTAAATATTATGTGTATATATAAAATACGATGCAGTTTGTTTCGAAATATGGGTGTCTTCGCTGTTAGATGGCATATGGGGCGTGACATGTTCTGAAGTCCACAAATTTTACTTTAGAATAGCCCTTAATTCGCAATTGGCATGGCATTTTGGACCCATCCTTTTCATTTTTCATATTTTCAATTTTTTTGTGGTTAGATTGCACATAATTCTCTAAATTTTGGGCTATATGTAAATAATTTTCTAAGTCTCAAAATTTGATAATAAATCTTTTTGAACTTTAAAATTTATTTAAATAATTCACATGCTGTTAATTAGCCTGTTATTTCATTAATGAAATGTGATATATTAAAAAAGTTATCTACACATGATCTAAAGTTTAGGAAAATTATTTGTATATAATATAAAATTTAAGAGAATTATTTGTACAAAAAATTAAAATTTAGAGAGATTTGTTGTTACAAACATATTACACTTTATTAGTAAAATAACTAACTAATAGTAAAAGATTATCAATTCAAATTTAAAAGTTTTAAAAAATTTACTATCAAGATTTAAAAATAAAAAATTATTTGCAATAATTTAAAATTCAAGAAAATTCTATGTGGTTTAACCTTTTTCTATTAATGACAATCAACCCTTTTTTCTTGGCCCAGGAGATCAATGTTCAAATTAAGGTTTGCGTGGTCCAAATTCATATGAGAACAGTAGGAGTTAGGTCGATGTTTCTGTGTAAGCTTGGGTGCTTTTGATTTAGGTAATGTAGCTCTTGTTCTGTCTACGGTTAGTTCCACGGTTTTGATATAATTTTAAATTATTTTGATGATAACAAAATTTTTAAGTTAAATTTATAAAAGTATTAAGTTAAAAATTATCAAATATTATTTATTGTTTTATTGCATTAAAAGTCATTTAATTTATTTTGATAGGCAATAATAATTATTGAAAGAGAAATAAAATAAATCAAAATGGAGTATTGTGTTTTGATTGGTCTATTTTATCTAAATTAATTGATTAAACTCCATTTTATTTATTTTATCTTATTGAGCTTTTTAATTTAATTTTGCTTATAATTTGTTTGGATCATAATATTTGAAATTATTGTTAAGCTTTATTTGACCTTGTTAATCTATACTTTAATTATAAAGTGCATTTAGATTAAAGTGTGAAAGGCTAAAAAGAAGTAACTAAATGATTATAATATTTTGTTATTACAAACGTTAAGTGTGCTGATGCGTTGGTAAACTTTAAAAGCAATATATATATCACTTACTTACAAATAATGTGTCTTGATTGAAATATGCATTCAAATATGCTAATGCACCTTTATTTTCATATTTTGATAAGCATTGGAATATGTTTTTGAAAAGTCAAAAATTTTTGAACACATATTAAAGTACATATTAAAGTTCTGCACATTATGTCATTTCTATATATAAAAAGTGTTATATTATATTATGTGAAAAGTGACTTTTCAACTATTTTATTTAGAACATTTATTGTGTTTTTTATTAAAGAAAAGTAGAACAAAGTAAAGTATGACTTCTTCTTTTTCTGCAACTACTAGAATAGTAAAAAGAAAGAAGAAAAATAAAGTCCGTGCAAGTCGAAAGTTATTTTTGTACTCATCTATATTTTATGATGACCAAGATACAAAAGGACAATAGATATTCTACAAATTTCTCTTTCTCCCACAACAGTTATTTTCAGTGAAGTTAAACTTCAATTGATATATTTTTGAAGCTTTTATATAAAAGAAAGAAGATGAACAGAAGAGACAACAAGAAGGGGAAAGTATAAAATGAAAAGAAAAATTACATTATAGTTCTTCTTTTATCTCTTCATCTTATATGAGCTAAATTTCTGATATCATCTAGCTTAGGAGAGCTTTAAAATAAGAATGTACTTATTGTAATCCCTTTTTTTATAAGGGTTTCATATTATTCTCATATCATTCTGTAAATTGACTTTAGAGTGAGTTTAGTAGAAAATCCTTGAAGAAAATAAATCTTGGGTGAGTTTATATAAAACCCAAATGCTGCATTAGTTTGAGGTGAGCTAAAAAACCTTATGTTGGTGGTGAGCATGCTAAAATCATCACTACTGTAATATTATTTTGAAGATTAAAGAAAAATTCCTTAAGTGTTTTAAGGAGATTGGACGTAGATCAAATCAGGATAAATCTCTGTGTGTAAACTTTCTACCGTGCTGTTCTCTAATCTGCTACATTTGGAAGATCTTATTTTAATTTTATTTGCATCATTAACTACATTCATAAAAGTTATTTTACTTTATTACTTTCACCTTGATATCAGCATAATTATTTTACTTATTACAAGTTGTCTTGTACATAGGTTCTTTACTTTTTTGCATATTAAAATAAGACCATTGATCCTCCACTTTTAAAAAAATATTAAAATTGCATAATTTATAAATCACCCTTATTCACCTCCCTCTATGTGTGATTATCATCTACCATTCGTTATTTCTGTCATCCATTGAAATAAAAGTGGAAAACAAAATCTTCAGCTTGCTTGCAGTGACATTCACTATCGGAAATTACATTATTACCGACACTGAAATAAATTGCCTGTGTGGTGCTTGCTAAAATGCCAGACTTCTGCTTTGCATTTTCACCTCGTCCATGTCCCCTATTCGGTCTCAACTATACTTTTTCACGAAAATCTTGAACTTTTCATGTATCTTATATCCAAACGTCTTATAATTCATAAATATATTTTCAATTTCTTGAAATTAAGATTATCATCTGTGAAAACAAGTACAGATCTTCTGTATTCACTATGTAATTGCATGAGCTGCAGTCAAGTCAAAATTATAATGTGTTCTTTTTTTTTTATATATAGAGATAAAAAAATTTTAATTGTAAAGATGAAAATTTTATTTATGAAAAAAATTTCACTCCATGTTATAAAACTCATTAATTTTTTTTGCTGTTTGCTCAATTTTTTCTTCTACTCTTGTTCATTATTATTCAAAAAATGATTCTTCATAATTAAAATTTTTGCAAAAATTACACTTTGAAACGATAAATTGAAAATATTTATTATAAAGAGCTTTAAATTTTAAAATTATTTTAAAAACTCAAAGGATTACAAATTTTTATCCTCACAATTACAATTTTTGATTTTTATAAAAATTTTTTAATTAAAATTTTTGTCTTTATAGTTAACATTTTTTGTTTCTCTACAACAAAAAGAACAAATTACATAGACTTTTCAACTAAAATTATGTAAGTCTTTCATCTATTTTTAAAACATAAATGAATTTTTTTAAAATATAAAATTATTTTAAATTTTAGTCTACTTTTATATTTTTTGACTAAAATATCTTTTATTAACTACTCTTATATATTTTTTATAGAAGGTATTTTAATTAAAAAATTAAAATTAAACAAAAATGTATGTTTCAAAAATAAAAAAAAGTTTGTATAATTTTAATAAAATTTTAAAAAGATATAAATAATTTACTTTCTTTTTTAAAAGAACAATGTCATAATTTTGACTTGACTGCGTAGGATCTGAATCCTATGAAAATCCCCTTGAATTTTTGTTTTCCTTCGCTTTTGATTGACAGATCGGGCTCCTGACTTCTCAGACAATAATGTTGGCACTTGAGCTAGGAGCTTGCAGGCATCATCGTTGGCTGTACAATGTTTCATCATTTGCTAATTTACATGATAGACGCCTTGTTTGTGTGTGTGTGTGTGTGTTTGCGCGCGCGCGGAAGATTAAGCTAGAGATGCCAGGTAAATCCTAATTATTGGGATTATCTAGTTTTCTGTAGTGCTTAAAATAATTATAGGTATCTCTAATACTAATCTCTCTATTTTGTTGTGTGCTTTTATAATCGATTTTTTAATTTATGAGTCCAACTTGCGAAGATTACAATTCGCACCAAATCCCACTATTATTTCTTTGCTTTTAGTTAGGAACAAATATTATTACACCAGCCCACTATTCCAAAGAACCATCCTGCGCACTCCTTGGCTTTATGCATTGCTAGACGCCTAAACCTTCTATCTATCTCCCACGAATCCATTCTAGATTTCATGCCTCTTTTTAAAGCGCAGACCTTTTTCTGTAATGCCAAGTGTGTGAGTTTGATTGAGTGATGTAAAAGAAAAAGAAATATAAAATGTAAATAAATAAAATAAAAAGTAAATTTTTTATTTTTATTTTAAAAAATAATTTAATAATTAAAATAATAATTTAATGGATAAAGTAAAAAAAATAAAAAATAAAAAATATTATATAAATTATATAAAACAAATGAACTAAACGGATTAAGAATAATGTGTGTCCGCCGCCCACTCTGCCCAAAGTCCCAAAACAATTGCATGACAACTTCCCTATAGCCTTCCGTCCTTCCTTCCCTTCCTTCCTGGGCCCTCTAGAATAAGCCTTGAATTTTGGGGCCATCAAATACCCTTTGTTCATCCACGGACATTGGATCGCACAACATACGTTCCATATACGACATGGACCCAAGGCTTTCTCTTCTTTATTCTCACTGTGATGTGACAAGTCATGTCCTGAAACACTTGGCACGACTTGGACCAAGCCATTCTCTTAGAAACCTGAAGTGTACATAACTCGACGCTGGTGGCCAGGAAATGCAAACTGGTGCTTTTTTTTTCTTTTTCAATGGAAATCAATAAGGGGCTAGTTCTGCACTCTCTTCTATTCTCCTTCATTCCCCTTGTTGCTGCACTGAACAATGTTACTCCAAATCAGCCCATCAATTTCAACCAGACCCTGGTTTCAGGAGCTGGGAATTTTGAAGCAGGATTCTTCAGCTTTGAGAATTCAGAGAGGCAATACTTTGGTATATGGTACCACACTATATCACCTAGAACAGTCGTTTGGGTAGCCAATAGAGAAGCCCCACTTGAAAACTCCTCAGGAGGAGTTTTCAAAGTCAATGAGCAAGGAAATATTGCTATACTTGATGGCTTTGGGGCTACAATCTGGTCCACCAATGCATCAACAGCTTCAGAGAATCCTGTTCTTTTGCTTTTGGATTCTGGAAACCTTGTTGTGAAAGATGGAAATAACTTGGACAACCTTTTGTGGCAGAGTTTTGATGATCCTGGTGATACTTTGCTTCCAGGAATGAAACTTGAGAGCAACTTAGTGACAGGTGAATATAAGTCATTGACATGTTGGAGAGACCCAGGAGATCCTGCCTCAGGTGAGTTTTCGATATTTATAGAGACTCATGGTCTACCCCAACAAATTGTTAAGAAGGGGAGGCATTTACAGTACAGAGCAGGTTCATGGAATGGCTTTCTTTTCACTGGAGTTCCTTGGCAGAGATTACACCATTTCTTTAACTACTCTTTTGTGATAGCCAAGGAGGAAGTCTATTTTGAATATGATCTCTTAAGCAGATCAACTGTTACTAGATATGTGTTAAGTTCATCAGGCCTTGTGAACCGTTTCATATGGTCAGACAAGACACATAGTTGGGAGCTTTTTGCAATTGGGCGCACAGATCAGTGCGATAATTATGCTGTGTGCGGTTCGAATTCTAATTGCGATGCTAATAGTTCTCCAATATGTGATTGCTTGAAGGGGTTTATAGCTAAGTACAGAGCAAAATGGGAATCATCAGATTGGTCTGATGGGTGTGCAAGGAGAATAAGCTTGAGTTGTGATAATGAAGATATGTTTCTGATGTACGGTGGAATGAAATTGCCAGATACTTCTTCTTCATGGTTTGACAGAAGCATGAGCCTTGATGAATGTAAGGCATTGTGTTTGAGAAACTGCTCTTGCACTGCATATGCTAATTTGGATGTCAGAGATGGTGGGAGTGGTTGCTTGCTTTGGTTTGATGACATTATGGACATGAGAAAACACGCCTCTGAAGGACAAGAGATTTACATACGAGTGGCTGCTTCTGAGCTTGGTACTTCTATTCTTATCCATTTTTCCTTTTTCTATTCAAACATGAAAGGACAAATAGATAAATCTTTAGTCTTTAGATGACCTTCTGCA
Organism: Erythrophleum ivorense; assembly: GCA_026724425.1. Lineage (NCBI taxonomy): Eukaryota > Viridiplantae > Streptophyta > Magnoliopsida > Fabales > Fabaceae > Erythrophleum > Erythrophleum ivorense. Next base: position 3,034,431 of record JAIUCV010000035.1, on the reverse strand, counting down.
CTTAAAAGCTGCATATAAAGATAAATCATCATTATTACAGTTGGAAAACAGAATATGAAAGACTTATTACAAAATGCAGAGGACTTCCTTATGGTTACCAAAACAATTTAGGAAAATTGAAATGGCACTTGTTGGAATCAAGGGATGCTAGCCCTGCTTCATGACATATTTATCAAGTAAACTAATAATTTGGTTACTGAATTGTTAAGCCCATGTAACTTTAGTCTCCAAAGTTAGTCCTTTAAAACAACAAATTCATTGCATATTAATCCTTTTGTCAAGTGGTATGAAAATATTGTTAGAATTAGCATGCAACAAATTTATTATTTTCAAAAACTAATTATCGTAATCACTAATTTTCAGGGATTAAAGGCAAATAAGCCTAACAATTCAAGCACCAAATTGTTAGTTTACACCAAAATTATCTGACCCTCTCCCCAAATTTGCTATGGCATCTTTGCTTCTTAAATACGGTCAGCTTCAATAGTGAAGTTGTTCTTAGTGATGCCTTCCTTCCCTTTTTTATCAATCTTTTCTTTATATCAACTGCTCTAGGTTCCTTGTGTGTTGATTGACAGTGCTTTTAATCTCTGAGTTTCAGATCATACATGGAGCAAAAGACACATTAACAAGAAGAAGCTTGCGTGGAGTCTGGCAGCAGTTACTACCCTTATCTTAGGCATGATAATATTAGGATTGACTATATATGTTAGAAGGAGAAAACTTGAGAAGCCAGGTAAGTTTTGAGATATTCATATATTAGTCACAAATAAACAATTACCAGACTGGAAATTGTTAAGTATTAGTCTGAAGTGTTTATTTCAGATACGGTAGTCAGTAGTTCCTCCAATAGCACTTATAATATGTTAATAAACTCCAATCTATCTCCTTCCATTTCAGGGAAGACAGACATGATTAACTGGAAGGATCAAACTGTAAAAAATGAGAAGAAAGACATAGACTTACCCATCATTGATTTGTCTACCATTGCTAATGCCACCAGTAACTTCTCTGCTAGTAACATATTGGGAGAAGGTGGATTTGGACCCGTTTACAAGGTAACATGATTATCTTTAATATTGTACATGGTTCACCATCTAAACAAATCTTTTTTTGTATAGTGATTTAATGGATTTGATTATCAGGGTGTACTTGCAAATGGACAAGAGATTGCTGTCAAAAGGCTTTCCAAGAATTCTGGACAAGGATCAGAAGAGTTCAAAAATGAAATTATGTTAATTGCCAATCTTCAACATCGAAATCTCGTAAAGATTCTTGGGTGCTGCATTCAAGATGATGAAAGGCTCTTGATCTATGAATACATGCCCAATAGAAGCTTGGACTACTTTATTTTTGGTTTGAGAAATTTATCCTTTACTAAATCCATTATTTACTCTAATTATGAGTCATGAGTAAACTACTGATGTGGTCCCTAAACGATGATTTTGCTATCTCTTTAGTCCTTGAAAGACAATTTTGTATTATATTAGTTCAAACCTTTTGAAAAATACATCAAGTCGGTTCTACCTTACGTTTTGTCAACTTTATATTAACAGAGTTGCACATGTGAACCAACTTTCTACCTTAGGTGAGCATCTTTCAAAGACTAAATTGATGGCACAAACATCATTCATAGACCAAAATGATAGTTTACTCTCAAATCATTATTATGCTAACTTCAAGAAGGAACATGCCAGATCAAACTAGAAGTGATTTATTGGATTGGAATAAGCGCTTCCAAATTATCAATGGGATTGCTCGGGGACTTCTTTATCTTCATCAAGATTCTAGATTAAGAATCATTCACAGGGATCTCAAAACTAGCAATATTCTTTTAGACAATAATATGAATCCAAAAATATCTCTTTGGATTGGCAAGGACATTTGGGGGTGACCATACTAAGGCCAATACAAAAAGAGTAGTGGGAACTCAGTGAGCATGCTTATACATAATTTAATTACTTTACGTTGCATAATGATACGTGATCTTAATAGTTTCATTCTTTTTCTGGTTTTATCTTGCAGCGGTTATATGCCTCCTGAGTATGCTGTTTATGGATCTTTTTCTGTGAAATCCGATGTTTTTAGCCTTGGTGTTATTATACTAGAGATCATTAGTGGAAGAAAGAACAGAGAATTTTGTGATCCACATCATCAACTTAACCTTCTTGGACATGTAAGCTTTAAAAGTAAAGAGACTTTCTTTTACAATTCTCAAATATCTTATCCATTAAAGCATGGATAAACCATATTTTAAGCGTGTAAAACATCAAAATTATTAGGACATATTGTTGATACGTGTTGAATATGTGAATAGATGTGTCAAAAAAAAAATTTTTTTAGCTCAGACATGACTTGGACACATTTGATCCGATAAAAAAGGAAAATCTGGATAATATAGATCATTTTAACCTTTCTGTTCTACATGAATAGTATAGTTTAGCATCTTTTTCTTGAGTAGATATTTTTTTTCCTAAAAAATAATAGTGTAAAGTACTCAATATAAGATATTACTGGTTGTTTTTTTTTTTTGGGGTTTTAGAATTACCTCACTAAACAGGGAGTTTTAGGAATTAAGATTTGAAGGCAACATATACGACAACATATATATATATATATATATTAACACACTGTAATGTCATATATCTATATTAATGTTCGTGCTGTATAGATCTTACCTTATGACTCATTTATTACCGGATCCCTTTTTTCCCCCCTTTACCTGCATTTGATTTAACCCTGAAATTCATTTATAACAGATTAAATCTTACCACTATACTAAAGCTCAAAACCTGAATTTTAATGTCCTTCAGGCATGGAGGCTGTGGAGTGAAGAGAGGTCATTGGAGCTGGTGAAGGAATCTGTGAGGGACTCGGTGACTGAGGCTGAAGCATTAAGATGCATTCACATGGGGCTCCTGTGCGTGCAAGAGAGACCAGATGATAGGCCAGACATGTCGAGTGTAGTTCTCATGTTGAATGGTGAGAGACCATTGGCAAAGCCAAAGCAGCCTGCGTTCTATCCGCACCAACAAGGTTCATCTTTATCAAGCAATTGTAAACTCATTTCAACAAACGAAATGTCCATCACCTTGTTACAGGCAAGATGATGAATGCATTAATGTTATGTTTTTAACCCCAATTCTCTAAAGGGATTTTTGTCACATATCACAATAATTGGGTTAACAGAAGAATTAACTGAAATAATTTAATAATGTGACACTTAAATTGTGAAGTGTTTTTTTTTTAATGGCTTGATATTTTGATTTGGTCAAAATTTTGAGAAAATTATATCGGCATTCCTTAGTTTTGCTGAAATTGTAGGCTTATTTTTATTTTTAAAATATATACAAACTTATCTTAAAATAAATATTATCATGTATTTTAGTTTAATTTTATATTTTTTTGACCAAAATACCATTCATTTAAAAATTTCTTTTAGTTAAAAAAATATGTATTTAAATTAATAGAAGGTATTTTGGTTAAAAAAATTTAAAATTAGACTAAAATATAGGATAATTTTTTATTTTAAGAGAGGTATGTGTATTTTAAAAATAAAGAGAAAATTTGTATAATGTCAAAAAAAAAAAAACACTCAAGAGATATCAAAATAATTTATTCTAAAATTTTTTAATCAGCTTCTTTTTATAGATCAAATGTACTGAGGCCATGTTAAAAAAACTGTCATGTCAAAAACTTTGTTAACTTATATTGGTGAAGAAAGTCATTTTGGAGTATTATAATAGGATTGAGATGTCATAAAAATAAAGGATTTAACTGAGAAAAATGATATCTTTCAAGAACTAAAAGGTTAATTTGCTAAAAGCAAGATAGTGATTCTAAACTTCAATACTAAAGGGAGAAATGTAATTTTTCATGTCAAAAGAACATAATTAGTGGTGTTGTTAGTCTAAAGCATTTTATTATTATTTAGATTTGATTTGAATAGTTTATATTTATTTTTTTTAATTTTTTAATCTTAACTATCATTTTTATTAAAAAATTAAAATGATAAAATTAAAATCTAAATCATTCATATCAAATTTGATTTAAATAATTCAAATCTACTCCTAGAGAAGTAGCATGCAGCTCTCTATCCTCTTTCCTCTTAAATAATTGGATTTTTGTGTATTACTTGTTTACAGTTAACTAGAAAATGGCGGATAATTTGAATTGTCAATAAAAGTAAGAATAAAAACAGTTATAGCTGTATGTATCTTGACTCTACTGCTGTATTTGACTATTGGTGGTGGCAGTTAACATTTTTGATAATGATAATTAACTAATTAACAGATACTTATCGACTTAAATCTAGACGAATTATATGGACTAACTATGTATGACACTTTTTCGACGATGGGATCTTTCTATTCTAAGCTCAATCAACTGTGACACGAGCCTAACTCTGGTCGTTGTTGTTTTAGCTAATCCTTGCACCATAAGATAAGAAATTTCTGGAAGAATTTTAATATTCTAATTTAAATTGAGTATTAATGCTTTAAAATATTTCATTTTATTATATATAAAACTGTGGTCCGTAGTTTGACTTGATTTGGAGCAGGTTTTATAGCACTACTCTTTACAACTGTTTTGCAAGATTGCCAGCCTGTAAGTGTTTATTTAACTACCCATAAATAATTTTTGACAAAATAAATGAACATAATAAAGAGTGATCTATCTTAAAAAATAGATCAATTTTGAGAATATAATTTTTTATGATATATATATATATATATATTATAAAAGAAGCTTTCACTTTCATAATAACAAATCAATTTTTTTTTTTTATTAAGAGATGGTACAAAGAAACTCAACTTAAAAAGTTGAGTTACAGTTTATTACCCCATAAACCAATTTCAATTGACGATTATGTAAAAATCTATTTAAATACTTTTGTGGTTTGCTCTATTAATACTCTGGAGCTATATGTTTGTTTTTATCTCATATAATGACAGAATGTGAAGGTGAATGGTTTAAATACTTAACCCCAAGCTTTGATAGCCTAAATTTGTTCAAAGTTATGTTTAGTTTAATATACAAAATTGTTTTTAATAGATTTGAAAAGGAGAATAAATATATAAATAAAATTAAATAATTACATTTGATATAATATAAAATAAATGAAACTGTTATTCTATTAATATATTTTATTAGATAAAAATAATATTGAAATAAAACATAATAATAAAAGAAATAACAAAAATACTCCTATTTAAAAAATAATAAAAAATAAATATTATTAAATAATGATAATAAAAATATTATAAATTACGCATAATTTAGGCTTTTTAATATTCTTTCAAATACGTACTTATCATAAAGAAAAAATTGTCTCCTAATGTATTATATGTCTTTTTTTTTTTTATGCAACAATATCTCACTACTTAATGAGATTTTTGATGCGCTCTATCTCTTTTCTAGTTACTGAGAGGTTACCAATCAGGTTGTAAACCTCTCGTTGGTTGAATCCTTAATTCACCTAAATCTCATCCAAATGTTGCATAAAATAAAGGACGATAATGGAAATTTTCTTTCATTGTCGGTACCTTTGCCATGTCTTTGCTAGCTTGAGCTACTATTTGCAGCTGTAAGAACTTGCAAGTGGTAGTTGCCGTGGAAGACTTGACGAGGATTATGCACATGCGTTGAATGGGTAAAACATGATAGATGATGGGAAAAAATTGCATCGTATGTCTCTTATTATTTCATTTTCGGTGAATTTTGAAAAATTTTCAGTCCTTATTTGCAGTAAGGATTAAGAATTTTAAGTGAAGATTGGGAAATTGGAGTTTTTGGCTGACATTTGAGGGGAAACAATAAAATTATGTGCACATTTCATCAAATATTTGAGAAAAATAAAACACAAGCTACCATAGTTATAATGAAGCAAACCAGCGAATCCTTCAATGGCGTCTTTTGAACCATGACATAAGCCATTGAAATCAATAGGGTCATAAAATATAATTAACCCTTAAGCTAAATTATTATTATTTTGGTACGTGACAAGAAGAATTTGAATCCAAAACTTCTTATTAACTGCCTATCTTTTTCACTCTCAGATCACAGCTAATGGCTTATAAATCTTACTGTTAACATATGTTTTTGAATTTCTAAAAAATACAAGCCTAAATTAGTTGATTTTTGAATATTAAAACTAAATGATTCAGTTTTAAAATTTGTAACTCAACATTTTAGTCTTCCATCAATTCAAAATAGGACAAAAATAAAATAAATATACATGTTACAAAAAGTAACAAGTAACAATTTTAAAAAAATTAAATATTAAATCATATATTTGTAAAATTAACAACTTAAATAATTAAGCATGTAATTAAGAAACTATTAACTTCACATTCCTTGCGAATTGGTCAATACTCGATAAGTCAATAGTCAGTTCCAACACTACAACGTGGGCTTTGTGGAGAACGAAGCTAGAAAGTTCTACTAGAAACTTCCAAATAAGACCAAGTAATGTCCCAGGACGCTACTTCCACAATTCCGTATGGACGATTTTACCCTCGGCGACCTTCTGGGAAAGCCATGGCGACCGACCTTTCTTCTTCATGATGATCTGTAGCTTAGTTGTCTTCTATGTCTACCCCTCCTTCTTAGAAAATCCAATTCCCCTCCCTCTTCCTCTTTATATATTTACTTCCTCATTTCTAGTATCACCCATCTCTTTCTCTTCTCTCTGAGTATTATTCCTCACCTCTCTCTCTGTTTCATTTGCAATGGCTGCACAAAACCCTCAAACTCATTTCCAAGATTGTTTGCCAATCATGGCCGGCAAGCTGGGTGGGGATGGCTTAATAGACGAGCTCTGCAATGGGTTTAATCTATTAAAGGATTCCGATAAAGGGGTCATCACCTTTGATAGCCTTAAGAGGAATTCCGCTTTCCTGGGGCTACATGGCTTGAGCGATGAGGATCTTTACTCTATGTTACGAGAAGGTGATTTTGACGGTGATGGCGCTCTGAATCAGTTGGAGTTCTGCGTTCTGATGTTCAGATTGAGCCCTGAACTTATGGAGGGGTCTAAATTGTGGTTAGAGGAAGTCCTTCAACAAGAACTCAAAGATTATTTCTGATTGTTTTTTTTGATTGACTTGTGAATTTGTCATGTTTGACAAATTTCCCATATACTTGTGAGAAAAATGAAAGAGAAGAAATGGAAGAAGTAATTCATATAACATTTACGTGTATATCATCAGATTAATTGAATTATTGTTTTCTGCCCTATGCTTGTATGTTGGTCAACCTTGAAGTGTAAATTTGGGGTCCGAAATTCTTTATGAATTTTCTTTATTTGATCTTTTCTAAATATTAATATGATGATTGAGCGTACTTCTGGTTCAAGCCTTAAGGCTTAAACCCTTTAAGCTGAACTGGTTATTATTCACTCCGGATTAGCCCAACTGCAATTTTGGCTCAATTATTGGCCAAGAAAAGCTCAATCAGGTCGAGATGAAGAGCAAAGGAAAAAATGAAGTGGTATATGTATGAATCTGGTTGCTCCTCTGTTTCTGGACTAGAATTTTTACTCTGAATATTACTTTTAGGAAAAGTAGTTGGAAACAGACATTCCCAGTGAAAACTTTTGACTTACAGCATGACTGATTTACTGCTGAAAATTTTTCTGTTCTTATCTGAATTATTCGGGCTTCAATTGAAATAAGATCAAGGAGTGTAGTAGAAATGGCACAATGTCATAAGATTTTGTCTTCAAGAATAAAATTGTCAGTTTTATTATTATTATTATTATCATAAAGTTAATTTCCTTAAAATAGGGAAGAAGAGAACAGCTGGATGGTAGATAATTATAATGTTGAATGTCAGAAGGCCTGAACGTGTCTTTCCTTGATCTTACCACAATTTTTCATTAATCTCTGTGTAAATACGGGGATGAAACTATTTCTTCACAGATGACAATAGCAAGGAAAATTCATATTTATAACAGTGAATTCCTACTATCTTAATCATCCCCTAATAACTTCTCTAAAGTAAAGTGTAGAGCTAAACTTGGCCGTCAATTATGAAGTCTATGCTTCTAGACGAACGTTACCACGTTACATGACTTTTTGACTTGTAAGAGATACCTGTCCAATTATGAAGACTTGGTTCACATGCGACCAAGTCAATCTGTGTACTTCTGGTTCCCTTATTACTGCTGCAACATCAAGGGTATATACCTTTTACTTGTGAAGACCAATTTATTAGAGCAATGACCATTCTTCCATATGTGCTTGTTCTTGCAAACCTGCTTCTGTTCTATACTCGATTTTCTTATGCAACTGACACTTTTACCCATTTTCAGTTACTTCCTGATGGTAGGACCTTGGTTTCCAAAGGTGGAAGCTTTGAACTGGGTTTCTTCAGCCCAGGTAGTTCCACAAACCGCTATCTTGGAATTTGGTACGAAAACATCCCTGTCAAAACTGTTGTTTGGGTTGCCAACCGTGACAAACCGATCAAAGACAGCTCCGGCATACTGAGCATAAACGCAGAAGGACATCTTGTGCTTCTCAGCCAGAATGAGACCGTTGTTTGGTTGGCAAATTCAACAACTAAGGTCTTGAGTCCAATTGTACAGCTATTAGGTTCTGGAAACTTGGTACTAAGAGATGAGAAAGACCAGAATCCCCAAAACTACTTGTGGCAGAGCTTTGACTATCCTTCTGATACCCTTTTGCCGGGAATGAAATTTGGATGGGACTTGAGAGCTGGTCTTAATCGGCGTATCACAGCATGGAAGAGCTTGGATGACCCTTCTCCAGGAGACTTCACGTGGGAGCTCGTAAATCACAATAACCCCGAAGGACTTATATGGAAGGGCCGAACAAAGTATTTCAGGAGTGGCCCCTGGAATGGCCTTCGATTTAGTGGCGCCCCTGAATTGAGGAACAATATGCTTTTTGATTTCAAGTTTGTCTCCAATAAAGATGAGGTTTATTACATGTACAATCTCAAGAATGAGTCAGTAATTTCAAGAATTGTTATGAATCAAACAATATCCGTACGTCAGCGTTTCACTTGGATTGAAGAAGCCCAAAGTTGGAGGCTTTTTGCTTCTGTGCCAAGAGATGACTGCGATCGGTATAATCTTTGTGGTCCATTTGGAAATTGCATCATGGGTGAATCACCAGTATGCCAGTGCTTGAGAGGATTCAAGCCAAAATCACCCCAAAACTGGGATGTGATGGACTGGACTCAAGGATGTGTCCGCAGTGAACCATGGAGTTGCAGGGTGAAAAACAGAGATAATTTTCTTAGATTTAGTGAGCTCAAATTGCCAGATACTACACATTCTTGGGTTGATGGAAGTATGACACTTGAGGAGTGCAAAGCCAAATGCTTGGAAAACTGTTCCTGTACTGCTTATGCTAACTCAGATATCAGGGAAGGGGGTAGTGGCTGTACCATCTGGTTCGATGATCTAATTGATATAAGACAGATTCCAGCTGCTGGGCAAGATCTATATATTCGCCTGGCTGTTCTAGAAACGGGTATAACCTTTTATTGATCATATATTCTTCATTTTTTTTTTACTGCTTATCTACTCATTTTTCTGTGTATTGACTGTTAGTTCGTTTATGTGTGAAGCTGATCATGAGGATGCCGATGGAAATAAGATAAAGGTGATTCTAATAACAGTTGCCGTTTTATTGGCTCTTGTGATGCTTTTCACTTTCTTTTTCATCTACAAGAGCAGAAGAAAGTCCAAAGGTAAGCATTCTTAGTGCAAATGCCTTTCCTTTTTTTCCTTTTTTGGTATGAAGGACAAGTTTTGAATTGAACATGATTAAGTAGCATATGACTATTTTGTCCAAAGAATGAAAAAAAGAATTTCTTATTCTTGTTATTAGTATCATTTAGTTTACTCCATTGAAAACAGAGAGAACCTTGCCGAAAGAAAATAATGATGAAGGCCCCAAAGAAGATATGGAACTTCCTTGCTATGACCTTTCTGTAATAGCTAGTGCTACTAATGACTTCTCAACTGACAAGAAGCTTGGGGAAGGTGGTTTTGGGCCTGTATACAAGGTAAATATGCAACATTCCAGTTAATAAGGGCAAAACAATAAGACTACACTTTGATTTATTATATCACATATCAACAATATTTTGATAATGTAACCTGTAGGGTACATTAGCAGATGGACAAGAGATTGCTGTCAAACGGCTTTCACAGAAATCTGGACAAGGATTGGAAGAATTTAAGAATGAAGTTATATTGTGTGCCAAACTTCAACACCGGAATCTTGTTAAGGTTCTTGGTTATTGCATTCAAGGAGAGGAGAAGATGCTTATCTATGAATACATGCCCAACAAGAGTTTAGATTCATTTCTTTTTGGTTTGTGTCCATGTAAAACTGTTAGTTTGCATATTCATCTATTTCTTTGACTTCACCTTGGATAACAATGACACTTTGAAATTTAACAGGTACTACTACTCAAAGTAAATTGCTAGATTGGACTAAGCGTTTTCACATTATAAATGGAATAGCTCGGGGGCTTCTTTATCTTCATCAAGATTCTAGATTAAGGATCATCCATAGAGATCTTAAAGCAAGTAATGTATTACTGGACAGTGATTTGAACCCAAAAATTTCTGATTTTGGCTTGGCAAGGATCTTTGAAGGAGATCAAGTCGAAGGAAATACAAGGAGATTGGTTGGTACATAGTGAGTATCTCTTAATTTTATTCTTATTTGTATTTCTACACATAATAAAAATAATATTAAGTTATTTATGATTTTTTTCAGTGGTTATATGGCACCTGAATATGCATTTGATGGATTATTTTCCATCAAATCTGATGTATTCAGCTTTGGAATATTGTTATTGGAGATAGTGAGCGGAATGAAAAAAAGAGGGTTGTCCTCACCAAATCAGAGTTCTAGTCTTATTGGGCATGTGAGTAGCAAAGAACCTAATTTCATTTTAATCTTTTGATGAATTAGCAGTCGATGGATGTTTTGAATTTTGTAGGCATGGATGTTGTGGAAGGAGGGCATCCCACTAGAATTGATTGATGCACGCTTGCAGGAATCTGCTCTTGTATCAGAAGTATTGCGCTGCATCCATATCAGTCTTCTTTGTGCGCAACACCATCCTGATGAGAGGCCAGACATGGCGTCTGTGGTTGTCATGTTGAGCAGTGAGATTGCTTTGCCTCAGCCTAAGGAGCCCGGTTTCCTAATAGTAAAAACCTCAGATAAAGGAGGATCCTCATCTGGCAGTCATATGACTTCTTCAGTTAATGAAATATCTATTACCCAGTTAGAGGCCAGATAGAGGACTATTTTACTTCTTAGCTCCTACACTGCAAGTGGATTATTTACTTATATTTTGAGGATACTGATTATTGACTCACTCTCTTAAATTAGGTGTTTTGATTTCAACGCAGCTTGTTGCTTACCACTTTGTGCTGCTATGTGGTGTTCTTTTCCATGCATAGTGAGGAAAGTGTTTGAACGGGAGTTAGAATTTTCTTTCTCGCATGTAGTAATGTTCTTGAACTAATGAAGCAACAGTGCTGTTCCAGTCTTCATCTTGCACTGCAAAAGTTGATCATTGGTGTACAAAATTCTATCAATAACTACTGGTTTTTCAACCATATTGGAGAAAAGTAAGTCAGTTTGAAGAAGGTTGGACGAGGATAAATAAATAAACCAAACGGAACCGAAGGAGTTAGTTCTCTTGGTGTGAGTAGTCTACTTTATGATTCTGTGGGTTATCTGTTGCTTTCACAATATTTATGAATAATAGGACTGTTAGGCTTAAATTTGAACGGTGCTAGCTCTCGGGCAGCCGGGATTCCAATTGCAGTCTCTCGAGGCAATTGTTTTCATTATATTGATATTTGGTAACAGTTGAAAATTCTATATTCATTGATCTAGAAAGGATAAAGGGCAAGAGTTTTGATGAATAAACTAAGAAAACGATGGTGTACGATTATGCTTGAATATCTCCCCACGTAGTCAAAAGAAGTTTGACCACAACTCTTATGTCCGGATTAAAAATAGGTGAGACGGACGGCGAGAAATTTTTTATTTAGATGTTTTTTATTTAAATTTAAATTAAAAAGTGTATATTATACTAATGTCCTCTGAAATTTGACAAAAGTTTATTTGATACTACTCTTGTTTCAAAAATATATTTCAATTTTTTGAACACTTGATATATATTGTAATTTTTTTTAATTTTTCTTCAATATAATTAATTTTCTGCACTCAATGTATTTTTTTTAAATTAAAATTTTTAGTTGTCATTATTATTATATTAAAAATAAAATTACAATTTTATATTAAACTTTAATATAATAGTTATGCACTACCTTAGCTAGACATTTTGATAAAGAATAAACTATCATATTAGTCTCTAAAAGATATTATGCTTTTAAAGCTTATTGCTATTTATCTGATTCTAATAATATTAATTTAGTTTTGACCTAGTTGTTTAATGCCATCAATTTAGTTTTCATTAAGTGATGGTCAAAACTAAAATTATGCATTTCCTTTTTTGTAAAACATCATTACTAATTTAATGGGAATATACAATCTTTCAAAAATTAACATGAGAGATAACTATTTAAATAAATAAGTAGCGTGCACTGTATAAATATAAATGCAACAAACAATGAAAGAGAAAAAATAACAATACTTTGAGGAAGGAAAAAAGTGCTTTCACATTCTAAGATGAACACTTATATACAAGAAGTTAATTTCATTGAGTGAAAATAAATAAGAGAAAAGATTTCTATAAGATATATCAAATATCACAAGAGTCAAATAATATTTTAAAAACAAAAAAGATATCAAATATAGTTTAACTAAATTTCAAGAAAGTTGAGAGTAATGTACTTTAGAGAATTGTCATGTTTACTTACAAATATTTGTTTCACATTAATTTTTGATCAACCAAATATACATAATTAAATAATTAATAAATAAGGTGGAACTCATATTTGCTGAGTCAACTCACTAATTCAACATTACTTTTTGAATTATTATTAACAAATAATAACATGTGAACATGTGAAACTAAATGTGTTTAAATTAAAATATGGGGTAACAAAACCATTCATAAATGCAATGGCATTAATGTCACAAGAAATCACATTTTTATTTAACTAATCAAATATGAATCCCCATTAATTAATAGAGGCGAGTTGTTAGTATAAATAATATGATTAATTTAATAAAAACTGTTTTTTAAAATAGAAATATATTAGAACTTAACAAACAAGATGCTTTAAATATTTTAAGACAAAATTTTATATTAAAAAAATGATGTTGTTTTTGGTTCAATTTCTCAAACAAACCAAATGGGCTATGGCTCTGGGAAGGAAAAGACTCAGAATTCCATAATCTCTGTCATGCAAGCTTTGTTTAATCATAGAAAGCCGTCAAAGAACCACAACTATCGTTTTTATTAATATCGAAGACTTCCATCTGAAATCAGTAAAATCAGGTTCATGGCTATTAATTATTTAGATTTGAAAGAAACAAATAATTATATGAATAATATTTTACTTTTAAAAGGTAAAGTATAATTAAAAATTTTAAATTAGCCAGTGGATAATACCTCACATGGCACAAACTAAAAATTGACACGTCTTAATTCCTACTCCAATACATTGGGAAAAAAAATTTAATCTGTAATTTTATTTTGAAAAATATACATTTTACTCTCCAAAAAGCTTTTGTTGCAAAATTGATACATGAATTTTAAAATGTGATTAGACCTTAGTTTAAGGATATAGAATATGATTTTTTTTTCTTTTTAAAAACTCAAACAATAACTAAATTAATGCGTAACTCATAATTTCTTATGTTATTTTTTAGGGTGAATTTCAGTGTAATTATATATATATAAAAGATAAATTACTCTTTCCTTCCCTAAAATATATATAAACTCTCCTAAAACTGAAACATACATTACAACTAAATTCATTTAACCAATATAGCCTCAAGAATTAAATTAATTTTTTTAAATATAACTATTAAAAAAATATTTTTAAACTTTTATTTCAGTAGTATTTATTTTGTGTTAAAAATCATAACCTTGACTTATTTTAAAATTTTACTTAAATTTATGACTATAGCTATGTTCATTAATATTATACTACACATGTTACACTTCAAACTAAATATTTTTTTATTGTTATCTTTTAATTCATAAAGTTTTGAAAAGAAAATATTTTGTGAATATGTTTTTTATTTTTAGTAATGATTTATTATGTCTTCAAAAAATAATTATCTATTTTTATCAAATAATTTTAAAATTTGTTAAATTTAAAAAAGTAGTTATTGTATATTAATAAAATATATTAATAATTGTTATATTTTAAATTAATGTATAAGATTATTTTGATAAATAAGTGATGTTTTAGCTTATCTTTTGATTAAAGAAGAGGATGTATGTATATTTTTGTAATAAAAAATTATGTAATTAAGACATCTAACAAGAGAAATAAGAATATTTTATCCTCAAATTTATTATTAAATTCTCTAATAAAAACATAGGTTTACATGACAATAAATATTTTATATAATTCAGCATTGTATAATTATTTTTAAAAATTTTTTTTACATAATTTATTTCAATAAAAGCTTAAATATACTTTTTTCATTTAGTTTTACAGAAATTTTAATTTGGCTTCTTAGTTTAAAACAAGATAATGTTATTCTCTTATTTTGTGAAATGATTTAATTTTGCCCCATTGTCTTATGATTCATTTAAAATTTAATATCAAATTTAGCAATACGTTTATTTGGATGTCAAATTTAAATGTGAGTTAGTGATATTAAGTAAATAAATAATACTTAAGGTGATAACTTGTTATGTTTAACCTTAAATTTTATTTGAATAATAAGACAAAAGATAAAATTAAATATTTCTTTTAAAAAAATAGGAAGATAGTATTATTTTATTTTTAAATTAAGAGATTAAATTAAAACAAAGAACTATCAAGAAAATCATGAAAGAATAAAAAAACCCAAGTTTTCTAATTTGGAAGTGAAAAAGACGTGTAAAGAACATAATGCGTTTGTTGATAAAGGAGATGGTCCGTTCTTTGTTTTAGGTTTTAATTTTAATTATATTTTTTTTCCCGTTTAGATTAGTGGTGGCAATGACTTCACAGGTTTTTTTTTTTTGGAATTAAATGCATCAAATCTTACTTATTATTTTTTGTTAAGTAAATTAATGGTGTTAAGAGTGAACAAAATTTTTTATTGACTTTTGAAAATTGAGGGACTAAAGTGAAATTAAACAACTTTAAGGGATGAAATTGAAACATGCAACATTAAGAAATTAGAAGTGCATTTGTGGCTAAAAAAATCTTTACTTTTCATAAGTTTATCAAAGAACTTAATAATATGTACTTAAAAATTATTTTTAAAATTTTTTCTTATTCTTAAGAGGTTAAACCTATTAATTTAGGTCTTAATTAATCTTGCTATTCATAATTATTATTTTTTAAATATCTCTAGTTTTCTTTAAATACTTTCAATGTTGTCCTTTTTAGGCCAACAATCTTATTTTCATTCTTAAATAAACATAAAAGCTTGCTGAATTGGACAATTTCTACACTTTAGCCTATTTCCCTTCGATTCGAATTTATGCATATTTTGAAACTATATTTTCTTAAAAATAAGTTTCATAAAAAGCTTAGTAATAAAGAAGAAGATAGTGCTTGACAAAATCACTTAATAAATCTTTTTATCAATATTATTAATATTTGGTCAATCTTTTAGAAAGTATTTTTTAATGTCAAAGTAGATATTTAGAAACAACTTTATAATCAACATTATTTAAATGGATAAATAATTTTATATATTCTTGATGGTTAATTTTAATGAATTTTCTAGTTTTTTATTTGATAAGAAATATGAAAATTAGAATCACAATAAGCATATAAAATAATTTAATTAAAAAGATCTATAAAATTAAAATAAATATACAAAAACTACATCAAATAGGTATATAAAATATTTATAATTAAAATTTTAATTCTAATTACATTTCATATTGACCACAAAGAAAGAGAAAGCAAGAAACAAAGAATTAGAATTAGATTCAAGTCTGTATATCATGTAATCTGGTTTTTAATAAAAATATGATATGTGTAAAAGAAATTTTTTAAAATACTTAATCATGTGATATTGAGTTATAAAATTATATATTTATTTGTAAAGGTTATATGTTTATCATGTTATTATTGAAGAATCTCATAGTAAAAATGTAAGAGTTATATTAATTTTTTTTGGGAAGGAAAATATTTAAGCTCTGGACAATGGATATCTATAAAAAATTAAAAAAGACATGATATAATTTTATAATTAATCATTTTAGGTAAAAACATTTTTATTTAAAAAATTAATTATTTACTTTTTCTTCTTTTAGGGGAATTCCAATTTTTTATTTTCTTCACAAAATGCTAACTAAAAACCCTAATTTCATGAAATTGAAAAGCTCTATGCCTTTCAGTTAACCGCCCAATCATAATTTATTAGGCAAAGTAATTTGGGTTGTAACAGGGTATAAAGTTTGTATGAAGGGTAGTTTAGTTAAAAAAAATCTCTTGTGCTAGTAAGGACTTTTATGTAATTTCCTAGCAATTGTTTTCAGTTACATGAGCTTAGCTTAGAGTATATGTATTGTACATGTGAGTAGATGAAGTCACATTTTGGATGTGAATTCTCTTTTTCACTCTTTCAATGCATTTTACATTGCCTTTCTCTCTTTTCTTCTATTCTTCTTCTCCTTTATCACTCTTTATAATTTTAAAGCTTATCACTGGTATGCAATGGTTGAGAACAGTTAGAGTCATTAAATTGGATTGTTTGAATTTAGTAAGGGAGATTGAAAAAGATGGAAAGAAGGTTCAAATAGATGGATTTACTAAAGGCAAAAACCATGAAATCATAAGTGATGTTGCATAAATTGATCATAATCAACCCTATACCTTCATGATGCAAATTATGCCTTGTGAATTTGAAATCATTTGTTATGCATTGAAAGTGGAGGAAGAAGCTTGTTTATCAAAAGCTATAGAGCAATTGTAAGCTAAAATTTCATCATATATTTGCTAAACCAAAGACCTTACTTCCTCATAAAGTAGGTTATGATCACCAAATAGTCTTGCAAGAGGAATCTAACCCTATAGATCAGTGCCGATGTATCTAAGAAATTGATTAATGAGATTTTGACTTCAAGACTTATACAACCAAGTTCTTCTCCCTTTGCCTCTTCAATAATGTTGGTGAAAAAGAAAGATGACTACTACAAGATGTGTATAGATTATAGGTCCCTTAATAAGATCACAGTGAAGAATAGATATCCTTTACCATTATTGGAGAATCTGTTGGATGAATTTGGAAGGGTTGTGATATTTTCAAAGCTTGATCTTTGAGCTAGTTACCACAAAATAATAATGAATGATGAGGATATTAAACAAATAGCTTTTCAAATGCACTCTAGTAATTATGAATTTTTGGTTATCCCATTTGAGCTAGCCAATGCTCCTTTTAACATTTCAAGAGGCCATAAATGCTCTCTTTAAAGATCAATTAAGGAAGTCTATGTTGGTATTTTTTGATGTCATCATTTTGTATAGTGGTAGTGAAGTAGAAGACTTAACTTATTTGAGAAGGATGTTGGAGATGTTAAGAACCAACCATTGTTTTGTCAAGAGGAGTAAATGTGCTTTTGGTGATAAGAAGGTAGAATATTTAGGGTATTCATTTCGCTAAATGGAGTGACAACCGATCCAAGTGAAGTTCAAGTTATTATTGAATGGCCTTCACTTATAAATATGAACTAGCTAAGAAGTTTTTTTTTGGCTTGGCATGCTATTACATGTGGTTTGTGAAGAATTATAGCATTATTGCTAAACCTCTGACATATTTACTAAAAAAAAGGAGTTTTTTATGGAACTAAGAAGTAGAAAAAGCATTTTAAGACCTCAAATTGGCTTTAACTTATGCTTTTGTCCTTGCTCTATCCAATTTAGAAAAATGTCTTAAATATAGGTATTGGGGTAGTTCTTATGCTAATGATCACCTTATAGCCTTCATTAGTACGGTATTATTTCCCTAACACCTATTGCTATTTGTTCATGATAGAGAAATATTAGCTATTGTGCATGTTGTAGAAAAATGACACCAATATTTAAGTTGAAGACCATTCACCATCAAAATAGACCAATAGAGCCTAAAATACCTCTTAGAATAGAGGCTAAACACCTTATCTTAGTATGATTAGGTTAATAAATTAGTAAGGCTTGAGTATGAGATTTGTTACAAGAAGGTAAAAGAAAACAAGGTTGCATATGCATTTTCAAGGGCCTAACATGATGAATTATTATATATGTAAATATTTTATGTTTCTTTTGACATATGGGAGGTAATTAAGTAAGATTAGAAAGATGATTCTCAATTACACCCATTGATTCAAGAAATTTAACAAGATACAGAGTCCCGCCCTAAGTACAAATAGAGTAATGACATGTTAACCAAGAAGAACAAATTGGTGATAGGTTAAAATACTGAAATTAGAAGAATTACTTTACAATGGTTACATTCTTCACCTTAAATGGGTCATTTTGGAGTAAAAATCACTAAAAAAAGAATCATTTCTTTTTATTGGAAGGGTATGTTAATTGATATCAAGAATTACATTAAGAGTTGTGAAACATGCTTAAAGTGTAAATATGAAATGGTAGTTAAACCTGGACTTCTACAACCATGACCAATTCCTCATGGCATTTGGCATAGCATAGATATGGACTTTATAAAAGGATTACCAAAGGCTGGAGGAAAATATGTGATTTGGGCGATTGTGTATAACAGGGGTGTTCATGGGTAGAGTTGAGCCAAATTTTAGCCTAGCTTGATACCTGGCCTGATTTTAAATGGCCTTTAAAATTAAAACTTGTTGCCTGAACCCAGCTCGGTCTGATTTAATACCGGGCCGGGCTGAGCTGGGCCAATATCAGGTTACTCGGTATTTTTTTAATTTATTATTAAAATTATAAAATAACTTTCAAATAAAAAGATTTTTATATAAATCTTTATAAAATTACATTTTATCCTTAAAAAAAATTAAAATTTTGATATAATTTTTTATAACAAAATATTTTTTTTTTAAATTTTTTTGGACTTAGCTAGGTTAATATGTTTTTCAGGGTTAGCTCGAATTTATTATTAGAATTATAAAATAATCTCTAAAGAAGAAGATTTTTATATAAATATTTATAAAATTACATTTTATCTTTAAAAAAATTAAAATTTTGATGTAAATCTTTATAAAAAATATTTTTTATTTTTTTAAGTTGAGCTAGGTCAATATGGCCATAAAGGTCTTGATGTAGTTATATGGCTCAGCTTAGCCCTAATTTTTTTAAAAAAATTTCTTTATACCTGGTCCAACCTGACTCGATTTGACTGGGTAGCGCCTGGCCTACTAGGCCCAGTGAACACCCATAGTGAATAAGCTAAATAAGTATGCCTATTTCTTGGCATTGTTTCATCCATTCACAGCAATGCAATTGAGTTAAGTTTTTTTGGATAACATTTACAAATTGCATGTTGTACTGATTAACAAAGTTATTGATAAAGATTCTTTGTTTGTTAACAAGTTTTGGTAGGCATTTTTAGGCTAATTGGTTGTGACTCAAAGTTTGTCATCTTCTTATTATCTTTAAAGTGATGGCTAGAGTAAGGTTTTAAATAGGTGTCTTGAAACTTATTTAAAGAGCTTGACATATTAGAATATGAAAGAATGCCATAGATGGCTACCTTTAGTTGAGTGGTGGTATAATACAAACAACCATTGAGCCATAAATATCACTCCTTAGGAAGTTGTGTATGGTCAACCACCTTCTCTACATTTGCTATATTTGGCACAGGAATCATAACTTGAAGTGCTTGATAGAAACTTTATTACTAAGGAATTGATGTTATGGACCATTAAGCAAAACTTGCAAAAGGTAGTGAATTGCATGGAGCAATAAGCTGGTAAAGAAAGATCAGAAAGGGAATTTTCAGTAGGCGATATTGTGTTTCTCCAATTCTAACCATGTCACTAACATCCTTGAAAGGAGGTTGTTAGAAAAAATAGCCCTAAGGTACGAAGGTCTATATGAAATTATCCTGAAGCTTGGCCTTATGGCTTATACTCTAAAATTACTATTGACTTTGAAGATTTACCTCACTTTCTATGGATCTATGTTCAAGCATTGCCTTGATCCTTCCATGAGACCATAGCATGTTCCTGACCTTTGGTCCACTCCTTTTTCCATTAAGGAACTTGAATTAACCTTGGACATATGAATGATTCATAAAAATTATAGAGCTGCCACTACGGTTCTAATGTAGCAAAAAGATGAATTAATGGAAAAGGCTGCATGGAAGGTTTGGTTTGAATTATAAAAAAAGTTTCTAGCTTTTATTAAGCCCATGCCCCTTTGGGGATAAGGATCTTTTGATGGGTGTAGTGATAGAATATAAAGTTTATATGAAGGGTAGTTTAGTAAAAATATTGTGTTAGTAAAGGCTTTTATGTAAGTTCTTAACAATTGTTTCCAGCTAAGTGAGCTAAACCTAAGCTATATGTAATGTGCATGTAAGAAGTTGAACTCATGATTAAGATGTGAATTCTCTTCTTTGCTCTTTTAATACATTCTTCTTTTTCTTTCTCTTTCTCTCTCTCTTTTTTTTGGGACTTTGATCCCCTGCTACTCTCTTGGAGTAGATCTAGATCGTCTAAATCAGATTTGATCCAAACTTTAATTTTTTAATCTAAATTATTCATTTTTAATTTTAACATATATATATATATATATTGAAGGAAGCATATACGTGATAAAGACATTCTTCCAACTTTTGTTAAACAAATTTCATCTTATGTTTACTTTTTTGGAAACAAAAAAAATGATTGCAATAACAAATAAAAAATTAAAATCCAAATCGTTTAAATTAAATCTAAATAGTCCAATGATATGTGGATTTTAAAGAAATCTAGGTAAAATTCCACGCCCTAACTTTATGCAAATGATGCTAAAGAACTTTAAAAATCAAAATTTCTTTGAAGGACCAAAGATTAAAGTTAGTATTGGTGTTTTCCAAAGTTACAACTTATATCCCTTAAAGTTATAACTTATTCTTCCCTAAAGTTATAGTTTTCTTTTTTCTAAAAGTATAACCTACTCTTTTTGATATTACAAAGGTATTTTCATAAAAAAATAATAACAAATTCAAAACACATGTAATATCAAGAAAACCTAAATTATTGTTTAGTAAATCCTTAACTTCATCCAGTCCAATTCTTTGCATAGTTCCTGCATGCATCATCCTATGGCCCCATATGTGTCATGCAAAATCAAGCTCAAAATGCACCATTCCTGGTTTGATGAAATGGTGGGTTTTAGTAGTCAAGTTTAGAGAAAAAGAAAAAGGCAATCTCGTTCATTTGTTGCGCTAGATTAGGATCTTCCCTTCATTTCCATTTAATTGCACTGTGCATCATCTTCTTCAAGTGGCTAGTCCTTGATGCATTAAGGCATAAAGACTCTAATGGTTTTGGTGGTAACTTGACATTGACGTGAGAAGGAAGATGAGAACTCATGAACTAGAAAAATCATCTATGTGATTCTCTATATTCTCGGTATTTGCTAATATTTCCACCTTGCACAAGTTATTCCTCTTGCAGTTTCTTCTATGCATTCTCTGTATTTATAGCTTGTAGGTCATTCTGAGAGACAGGGGCCATTGTTGCTATTTGGTCTTGATTAAGGTTAGTTTGATTGCCATTTGTTGAGAAAACTTTCTATTCAGCATCATTTAAATCATATCCAGTGTTTTTAGAAATTGTAGGTTTGCTAAACTTCTATGAAAAAACTTGCTTGTGCACTTTAGTTTGTTTGCCACTTTGTAAAAAAATTTTCTCTTATGTTTTTACAAGTTGTGGAGTTATTGTAAATCAATAATTGACAACCTAGAGGATTCTAATAGGATGTAAGGAATTTACATATTCAATCTTTTTAATATGAAAAGCAAGAAGGGATTTTTGTGTGTGTGTAGACTTTTGTATAAATCAAGTATTAATATGCTTAATGGTTTTATTTGAATTTTTTTATTTGGTCTATTTTATTATCTTTTTTAAAATAAGAACTAATATCAAAGTGGTTACCTTTTATTTGATCCATGAAAAATTGAACAATGAAACAATGGAAAAAGTATGCAATATTTTAATTTTTTGAATTTTGATGCATAAGTGTCTTTTGAGCCCAATATGAAAGAATAAAAAATGTTTGAAGTACGCAATCTTTTTAAAATAAGAACTAATATCAAACTAGTTAATTTTCCTTTGATTTATGAAAAAATGAATCCATGGAGCAAGTGTGAAGTATGCAATCTTTGTATTTGATGGCTTACTTTTACAAAAATGTAAGGTTAAAAAAAACGAAAGATTGCTCTGTTTTTCAAAGCATGTGTTTAAATTATGTACACTTAATATATTTAGCTTTCGCAATCAAGGTATGTGCTAAAGTTTTGTCATTTCCTTTAAGGACCATTCAATGGAGGGTGACTTGACCTTTACCTTAGGCATGGAATTTGACAACCTAGATGAAGCATGGAAGTTTTGGGTTGCATATGTTGGAAAAGCTAGATTTGGTGCAAGGAAATATAATTTCACTAAAAGTAAACAAGATGGATTCATACTTTCCTATAGATATGTTTGCTGTAAGGAAGGTTTGCAAAAACAAGACAAAATGGACGATATGACTACTAATCCTTATCCTAAAAGTAAGAATGGGTGTTGCACTTATGCATGACAAATATAAAATTAATATATTTGTTGAAGAGCATAATTGCCATTTCAACTCCCAGAGATGGTACATATGTTAGCATTCCAACATAGATTAACTAAAGTCCAAGTCCATAAGATAGAGTTGGCATAGGAGTTCGAGCTTAAAAAAAGCCTCTTTTTAGTGGATCAGTAGGCATGCTAGAAGCAGAGCCAATCTCAGCTACACTCAGGTGGATGTGAATAATTATCTCAAGTTTAGAAGGTAGAAGAGTATTAAGTACGGAGAGGTTGGATGTTTATTATGGTATTTTCAAGAATAGTTGGCAAAATGTAATATTTTATATTTTGTAAACCAATATAATCCTTAAAGAATGGAATAAATTAATTAAAAAAGGGTTGCAGGGCCATAAAAGGCTAATCAAATTAAAAGGAGCTAATACAGGTCTAACAATGAAAAATTTAGGGATTTAGAAAAATATGAGAATTGGCTTGGAAAATAAATATTCCTCATCATAGTATGATAAAATAAGATTAGTAGATTAACAAATGAGGTTGGTTTGATTAAACTCATAACAGTGTATAGTTTAAGGGTTTGGTTGGCCATAATTTTGATTGGACATTTTCAAACCATTTTAAATTTATGTAATCTCAAAGCATATATTTTTAATAAAGAATAAAGTCTAAATTTTATTGTAGAGCTATTTTGAAAAGTTTTAAGAAAACCCTATAACTCTTCTTATCAATGGTGCTACTCATCCTTCTATAGCTGACATAAGCAACCTCAAACTCTCATCTATGGTGGCGTGAAGAAGGAGGAAGAAGCAAAGGAAGAAAGCTATCTATAAGTAAGTAAACATGGAGAATTTGCATATAATGTTATTACAAACTTTTTATTACTATTTCTCCTATTTCTTTTTATGGTTTTAGTTTCCTAAAAGAGTGAATTTTATGGATGAACTCTTAAAGAAGCTCTTTTGGAGAAACCAATCATGCCAAAATAATTTTCATCAAAAGTACTTTCAAATGAAGTATGATTTAAGTTAGGAAAATTTGGTATATATGGAACCCTAGGCCATCACCATCTTGCCCAAGATAGGGGCTGAAAGAAGGGAGTATATATTTAATGAACCTATAATGAAACTAAGGGTTTTAAAGGGTAAAGAATAAAAATATACAAATGGAATTGGCAAAGAACCAAGAGAATGGCATATAGCTTCACTTAAGGTTAGAAATTGGCCTTGAGATATTCACTTAAGGTTAGAAATTGGCAAAGAACCAAGGAGGGTTAGTTAATCTTTCTAATATCCTAATTGAGTTAGAAATGAAGTATGGATGCTCTAAAGCCTTGGAATTCTCTATAAATTGATCAAAACTCCAAGATTTGGATTCTTGGGGTGTGTTTTAGCCATGAGGGGATCCAAGTACTTAGAGAGTTTTTTCACTGATTCCAAGGTTATAAATAGTCTGAATATGAATTATAAACACTAATGGAGTCATTAGAATGAATTTAGGAATTTTATTTTTGAAAGTCATAAATTAAGGTTTAAAGATGCCTAATTGGACCATATGGCTCTAGGTGGTTCAATTATGCTTTTGATGACTCTAATGAGCTTCATGGGAATTATAAAGATCATATATGATGAGATTTTAAAGTCTAGAAGTTAAATTTTAGGAGTTGCTTCTTGAGGCATACAAAGAGGCTATAAGTTATATCTAAATACCTAATTTACATTTATAAGACTAACTTAAATATAAAAATAGTTTCATTGATTATTTTATGTTTTATTTGATGTGTCTAGGCAAATAAGTGAAATCTTATCCAAGTGTGTGTGCAAGGTTGTAGAACCAAAGGAGGAGACCATGGGAACTAATTGAAATTGTGTGTCAAGATAACTTTTCCTTCATTTTTATATCTGTGTAATTGGTTTGCTTGAATGATTGCTTGCTTGTATATATTGTTTGCCAATTATGTGAATTGTTGATTGTTTAAGTATAATATATAATTGCATAACATTTATTTGCATTTGAGCTTGGATTGGCTCTTTAAAGGGTAAGGCTATACCAAAAGTTCTTTAATAATAAGTAAGGTTAGGCTAAAAGTCTCCAAATTCAGGTGAGGCTAGGTTAAAAATCCCTAAATGTAGGTGAGAATAAGCCAAAAGTGCTTAAATGAGGGTGAAGCTAAATTGAAAGTCACTAAATGTTGGGTGATGCTATGCTAAAAGTCTCTAAAGTATGAATTTGCTCTTACTTACTTGAAGCATGAATTATATATTAGTTATAATTGTATGACATGCATACTTGCTTCTATGTATTTGAGTAAATCATATGTGTGTTTAAATATTGGACTAGCTATTGTGATTCTTTAAATCTTATAGGTGAAACTCAAAGAAAGGAGAATGATGAGTAGAATTCTAGAAAGACAATCTTTGGACAATAGAATTTGTCTAAGAGAAGTTATTGTAGATATGAATATGTAATCATATATTTTGATGTTTTGAGATGCAAATGTGTTTAAAAGTACTAGATTATGATATAATGACCATTTGATGTATGCAAGACATAACAAAATGTGAATTGGCATATTTAGTTCCTTGAGGTCCATGTGTATTCTTGCATGTAAGACAATGATTTTTAGTTGTAAGATAATTTTTATATTATGGATCAGTTTTACATGATGCATTTATGGATTAAAATTTGCTCAAAATGAGAAATGACATTTTAGAGCTCCTTTGGTATCATTTGGGACTAAGATTTGGATTATTTAAGTAATGAAATGCCTTTTTACTCTTGATAGTCCAAATAACCTAGTTTTGGGTTGAAATTTAGCAGACAATTAAAGGACATATAGAGAGCTTTCCAAAAAGTTAAAGTTTATATTTTTTAGAGCTATATAGAATATTTGAGAAATTTTTGAATTTAGGCCTAAAAAGTTGAATTATGTAGTTACAATTCATTCTACATAGTTCTCAAATTTTATGTCTTTTGAGAGATCAACTAGATTCATTTTGACTTGAAATTTTTATAATTCACATCTTAAGCTTTCTAATGACACCTAATTTGCATTAATCAGAATTGTGTAACTCAAGTTATGAATTTTCAAATTTTAGACATCATTAAGTGTTCTATAGCCACAAGGTACAAATGACTAATTTCATGGATTTTGTTCTTATATATATGCTATCTTGATTGTAACAAATTAGTTATGCATAAATTTGTGAGGTGAAATGATGAAAATCTATTTATGAGCATAATGGAACCATTTGACACATTTAAAAACTAAGAATTCCGTTGTTAAAGATTTAGTTATCATAAATTTGCCTTATATGAGCATGTGTATGGTAAAAATGAGAAATATGTATGGTCTAACATGAAAAATCCATTATTTTATCATACTTACTAAATGGATATGGAAGAATAGATTATAAATGTCTTTTGGGTAGATGCGCGAATGTTGATTGATCATGTTTATTTTGGTGAGAACCATATTCATAGACCTTTTGCAATATTATGAACCATGATTATAAACCTTCTGCAATATTCTTTGAACTTAATCACTATAGAGGATTGATGATTTTTGGGGTACCATTGCTATATGATGAAATCATTAAGCCTTTTAAGTGGCTATTGGAAACATTTTTGGAGGCATATAGGAAAAAATAAGCTTCTAACTCTTTTTACAAACCAGGATCAAGCAATGGCAAGAGCATTATGCGATGTGCTTTCAGATACAAATAAGGCATTATGCATATGACGTTTAAGACAAAATGGGATCAATCATCTTGGAAACTTGGTGAAGTGTGGATCACGTTTTCTAACTAACTTTACAAAGTGCAGGTATGAGTATAAAGCGAAAGCTTAATTTAAGGAAGCATAGAGCTGGTTACTATCAACATATAATGTGCATGAAAATATATGGTTGACTTCAGTTTATAAGATAAAGGAGAAATGAGTATAGTGTCATATGAAGAAGGCTTTCACTTTAAGCATGCATAGCACGTAACTAAGTGAAAGTGTCAATGTTGATGTCAAAAGTTACACAAGAGCATGTATGAATATTAATCAGTGTTTTAGGAATTTTGAATGGGTTGTGAAAAATAAGAGATATAATAAATTAAAGTGTGAGTTTGAGCTATGATAGAAAATGCCTTGACTAATTATCCAGAGCTTGCCTATACTTAGACATGTTTCTTATATTTACACAACCCTTAGTTTATACTTGTTCTAGGAACAATGTGATCTATTTGCAACTACTTGTATAAAGCATAGAAATGAAATCGACTTGGTGTATGACTATGTTATTAATATAGTTGACAAAGAGGGAAAGTAGAAGATTCAGTTTGACCCAGGTAATAGATCAATTTCATGTAGTTGCTGAAGGTTTGAAACTATTAGAATATTATGCTCTCATACTTTAAAGATATATGATGTTCAAGATGTGAAAAAACTCCTTGAGCAGTACAAATTGAAGAGGTGGATAAAAGATGCTAGGAGTGGTGTTATATATGATAGTAAGGGAAATAAGGTCTAAGCAAATCCTAAACATGAAATCACACAAGGTTATGGACAACTTTGTCCCATGCTTATAAGACTAGCAATTAAGGCATTTGATTGTCTCGAAGAATGCTCATTGGTTTATAAAGGCATGCTAAAATTGAGTAAGCAAGTGGCAGATTTTAGTTCGAATAGATCGCATACGAACAATGATAATGGTACAAGCATGGCAACACTAACAAAGTTTGTTGCATGGCCTAAGGGATTCAAGAAAAGAGATGGGATAAGAAAGAAAAAATGATTACGTAGTTAGGTTCAGAAACTACATAAGAGAAGCAGAAGAGCTTCACTAGATAGAGATTTACAAACTTATATGACTATGATATGAATGTACTTTCATGTCTTAATTTTTTTATAATAGTTCAATAAATCTTAATGTTGTCTTTTCTTTTTTAGGACACTCAAATGTAAGCAGGCTCCTTTGTCATTACACTTCAAGCAACAACTGCATTTGCACCTTCAGCATATATCATATTCCGTTAGGCAGATGAGAGTGAATTAACTTATATAGAACTATTGCTGGTTAGAATAGTTAATTTCTTATAACTTACGTGGTATTATTGGATATTTAGTGCATATGATGTGATTAATATTTATTCATAATTTGGGCGTTGATGGATTCTTCTATGCAATCTCTAAAAGTATTAAAACTCAATAGAAATATCTTAAGAGGTAAATAATACTAAAGTAATCATAATGTTGTAATATTGATAGTAATAATCACTTTTATTGATCTCAACATGTTAGTTACAATGAACACTTTAATACAATATTCTTTTTTGGTTCATAGAGTACATGCTATCTTTGACTTTATATATTGTAAAACTATCATAGTTTTTCATTTACATTATATCTTATGCCCTAACATTTCATTTGGATTCATGCAATACTTCTTGAATCTTCTTTAGCTTCCATAGATGTACTTCTTGCATGATTAACACTTCTTTCAAATGTCAACAAAAGTTATTTACCAATCTTTTACTCCCTTATATGTAGAACCAACAAGCCAACCTGCCTTCTTTGCAAATGTAGCTTCTTCAAGTAGACCTATAAGAGAGACAAGCAGATATGTTTAGCACTATAAGTGTGGATATATGTGTTAAGACATTGTGGACATTAACAAATAAATTTGTACATTCAGGCTTTTTTTGGCTGTTCCACATAATCAAGTATTCAACTTTGTTTTGGCATTCATCATTTTGTAACAAGAAATTAATTTGTATTCAACACTAAGCTATACTTTAGTAAGCAAAGCTTTGATCTAATTATATATAGATACATAGTTAAGAAAATATAGTTCAAGCATTGTCATTAACATTTTCAATAAAACCAATTTCATAGTAAACCCATTTCATAGTCCAAATCATTTCACAACAGACCCATTTCACAGTTTAGACAATTTCATAGCAAACCCATTTCCTATAACCAATTTCATAGGTCTTCTTATTCCTAACAACTAATTTCGTAGCCAACAAATTTAAAGCTCAACTTAATAAACAATTTCAAATCAGACTAAGAAACCAACATCTGATAAAGTTCAAATCGATTTCCTAAAACTAGCAAACCAACATCCTAAAACCAATTTCAATCTTAAATAAAAAAAATTAGAAAACCCAAATTAATTTGAGTTGGTCTCTATGACTAAAGAAGACAACTTTTGGCCATGGAGAACAGAGTTTCCTACAGACTCCTTCACTTTGCTTCATTTGTGTTTCTCCCTTCTTAAGACACCTCAGTTTGTTGGATTTGAGTTGATATCCATCCTTTTATTTGACTGGATCTCCATAGCCACAATAAATGAAGGTGGAATGCTCATGGCATTCTTTTGCGAATCATGCTAGCCGTTGGAAGAAGATGGGGGTAGATTGAAGCCCGGTGCAATTAAATGGAAATGAATGGATAATCTTGACCTAGCACAATGGATGGACGAGATTGCATTTTTTTTCTTGGAATTTTACTACTCAATGCACCATTTCATTAAACTAGAAAAGGTGCATTTTAAGCATAATTTCATATGATACATTTAGGGGCATTAGATAATGTGAATGGCTAGGATTAAACCCTCAAACTCATTGCCAAGATTACTTGGCCAACTTGACTAGGAAACTGGGTGGAGATGGCCTAGCTTTGCAATAGGTTTAAACTATTGAAGGCTTATGAAAAGGTGTCATCCCCTTGGTTAGCCTTAAGAGGAATTTCGTTTTGCTAGGGCTACACAAATTGAGCGATGAGGATATTCACTTTATGCTATTAGAAGGTGATTTTGGTAGTGATGGTGCTCTGAACTTGTTGGAGATTTGCATCTTAATGCTTTGATTGAGCCTTGAACATGCATGGAGGGGTTCAAATTGTGGTCAGAGGAAGCCCTCAGATAAGAACTCAAGGATTTTTTTTTTTAAAATTTTCCTTTTAATGTTGATTTATGAAATTGTCATGTTTGGAAAATTTTCTATATACATATGAGAAGACAAAATTAAAAAAAAAAAGAAAGGAAAGGAATGAAAGAAGTAAAATAATTCACTTGACATTTTTGTGTATATCACCAAATCAATTCAACTACAATTTTATGCCCAATGATGGTATGTTGGTCAACCTTAAAAATGTAAATTGTTCTTCATAATTCTTTCTTAATTTGCTTCGTTTGATCTCTATTGACTATTAATTTGATGACTGAGTGCACTTTTGATTCAAGCCTTAAGGTTTAACCCCTTTAATCTGAATTGATTTTTTCAGTCTGGATTAGCCTACCTACAATTTTTGACTCAATTATTGGCTAAAAAGCTTAATCGGTGGAGAATGAGTGCAAAGGGGAAAAAAAATCAGAACGTATATGTATGTACCTATTAGCCTTAGTTTCTAGACTAAATTTTTTACTCTAAACATTAGTCCTAGGAAAAGTAGTAGGAAATAGACGTTACTAGTGAAAACTTTTGACTTATTGCATGAATGAATTACTAAAACTTTAAGGTTCCTGTCTCAATTATTAGGGCTCGAATTGAAATAAAGAACAAGATGTGTAGTTAAAATCATTGTTATGTATTAGAAATGATTGTGTGTTAGGCATACAAGTTAACATTCCACAAGTATGATCAACACCCATGTTAGGTGTTTTGGTATGTTAAAAAAAAAGGCTTATTGCATGTGTGTAAACAAATGTGACCACCTTTGTTGTGGCTAGGCCCTACCCTTTTGAGAGTGGGGTTTAATCTCCATATTAGTAGTAATGATTGTGTGTGTTAGGTATATAAGTTGACATTCTGCAAGTATGATCAACACCTGCGTTAGGTGTTTTGGTTTGCTTGTGCCTGGTCAATTTTTTTTAAAGAAAGAAAAGGATTACTAAAAATTTATGTTCTTATCTTAATTATTAGGACTTAAAATAAAGAACAAGAGGTGTAGTAAAAATCATCATTGTGTCCTAGAAAAATATTTTATTCTGATTTATTAATATGAAGCTAAGTTCCCTTACGTAAGGGGAAGCAAGGAACAACTTGATGGTGGATGATAATAATAATAATAATAACAATAATAACAATAATTATAATCAATGTCAGAAAGAAGGCCTGGACATTCCTTTATTTGACCTTAGCAGACTTATTCATTAATATCTGTAAATACAAGGATGATACTATTTCTTGAGAGATGACAATAAAGAGTAAAATTCATATTTATATTTTGAACATTGAATTCCAAAACATTTTGTGGCTATCTTATTCATCCCCTAATAAATGTTTTAAAGTGCAATGTAGAGCTAAACTTGTCCGTCAATTACAGTCACAAGAAGTCAATGCTTGTGGACAAGGGTTACAAGACTTTGTTACATGTAAGATCTCGCTGTCACTCTGTCCGATAATGAGATTCTGGAACTGAGGGAACCAAGTTAACCTGTGTGCTTCTGGTGCCTATGTCACAGCTGCAAGACCATGGGTATATATCTTTTACTTGTGAACTCCAATTCATTAGAGCAATGGCCATTCTTCCTTAGGTGCTGGTTCTTACCAATCTGCTTTTGTTCTCTCCATTTTCTGATGCAATAGACACCATTACCCAGTTGATGTCACTTCCTGATGGCAGGATCTTGTTTTCAAAAATGGAAGCTTTGAAACCGAATGTTGGAATCTGGTACAAAAACATCCCAGCTAGAACTGTTGTTTGGGTTGCCAACCATGTCAAACCAATCAAATACAAGTCCTGCATGCGTAGTAGAAATGGTAAAATATCAATTGATTATGTCTTCTAGAATAAACTTACCAGATTTTTTTATTAATATACAGTTAATTTTTTACACATAAGGGATAGCAGAATGGTAGATAATAATAATGATGATGAGTGTCAGAAAGAAGGTCTGCACCTTCCTTTACTTGACCCTAGTACAACTATTTATTTTTCTGTTTTAATACTAAGATAAAACAATTGCTTGACAGATGACAATATAAGAGTAAAACTATATTTACAGTTTGAACTTTGTGTTCACAATATATTGTGAGTTTAACTATCTTATTCATCTTTTGAAGTATAGAAGTATAGTGTAGAGGTAAATTGTTGTCAATTACTGTCACTTGAAGGCAGTACACGTAGCAAAAGTTTTCCCCGTTACTGGACTTTCTGAGGTAAGAGCTGCATGTCTAATCATGAGGTTTTGGGACACGTGACCAAGTCAACCTGTGTGCTTTTGGTGCCGATGTAGCTGCTCCATCACGATGGATAAATATCTTCAACTCGCGAAAGCCAATTCAGTAAAGCAATAGCCATTCCCCTTCCCGTGCTTTTTCTTACCAGCCTGCTTTTGTTCTTCTCTCAATTTTCCTTTGCAACTGGCACCATTACCAAGTTTCAGTCACTTCCTTTTCTGAAGATGGAATCTTTGAACTGGCTTTCTTCAGCCCGGGTAGTTCCAGAAACCGCTACCTCGGAATATGCTACAAAAGCATCCCAGTCAAAACTGTTGTTCGGGCTGCCAACTGTGACAAACCAATCAAAGACAACTCCTGCATGTTGAGTGTAAACTCAGTGGGACATCTTGTTAGTTGACTATACTGCTGCTGGACAATATTAGTGATTTATATGTCAAAACAAGGTGATGTAGATGATAAGTTCAAGCTCTCTTAGTTATGTGTTTGATTTCAACTATGAACGTTTCTTGTAGCTTTATATTGCTAGGGGCTTGTCATCCATACCAGCATAAAAAATGTTGAATCTACTAAAACTTTTTTTTTTTTCAAAATTTCTTGTACTTGAAATGGTGAATGAAGTGTTCTGAACAGGAGATAGGATTTTCAAGGCAAGAAGTAATGTTTTTCAACTGGGGTACTGTTTGCAAAATTTGATATTTGGTGCATAAAATTTTATTAATTATTACTGGTTTGTCAACCATTATAGAGAAGAGTTAGGTGGAAGAAGGGTAGACGAGAGAGAGAGAGGTTGTGCTCTAGGTGTGACTAGTCAAATTTATGATTCAGTAGGTTTGCTGTTGCCTTCACAATATTTATGAATCAGAGGAATTATGGTACTAAATACCAACTTTGTAGCTCTCGGACAGCTGGGCTTTAAATTGCGGTCTCTAGAAGGCCATTGTTGTCATAATATTATTTGTCAACAATTGAAAATATCTATAATCATTGGTTTGGAAAGGATAAGGAGCAAGAATGGTGATGAGAAACAAAGAAAAAGATAGTCTTTAAATCAAGATTGATGCTCCCGTTACAAAGAATTGGATGGATGTGCACCAAATGCGCATCCAATTACATAGAATTGGATGGACATGCATCAAATGCGCATCCATTTAAATAATTTAGATTTAATTTAGATAGATTAAATTTTATATATATTTTAAAATTTTTTTTTTAAATTATAAGATACAAAATGTAAAATTAAAATAATTTTATAATTAACAACTACAAAAAAGTGATGTTTTATATTAATAAAATAAAATTTTTTTAATAAAATTTAGATTTTTCAAATTAAATCTGGATGATCTTTCCCTTTATGTAGGGGATCTACGTTCCCCGTTACAACCTGATCTAAAATCCACCCTATTCGCACATTTGCCACCCCTATAAGAAATCAACCAAAGTGAAGGCCATTCTTCCCGTGACATTTAAGCGGTGCGTGTATCATACACTGTCTAATTCTGAAGTTTCGTAACACATGGGTTCAAGTCAACCAGCGTGCTTCTACCGCCCTTGTTACCGCTCCCAGCTCCTGGGGATATATAACTTTAGCTAGCGAACACATTAATTAAGGCAATGGCATTTCTTCCTTGTGTTCTTGTTCTTACCAATTTGCTTTTCTTTTCTCAATTTTCTTATGCAACTGACATCATGACACAGTTTCAGTCACTTCCTGATGGCAGGACTCTGGTTTCTAAAGATGGAAAATTTGAACTGGGTTTCTTCAGTCCAGGCAGTTCCACAAATCGCCATGTTGGAATCTGGTACAAAAACATCCCTGGTAGAACTGTTGTTTGGGTTGCTAACCGTGACAAACCCATCAAAGACAACTCCAGCAAGATGAGCATAAACACAGAGGGTAAACTTGTGCTTCTCAGCCAGAATGAGACAGTCATTTGGCTGGCAAATTCAACAAAAAAGGCATCAAATCCAATTGTACAGCTTTTAGGCTCTGGAAACTTGGTACTCAGAGATGAGAAAGACCAGAATCCCCAAAACTACTTGTGGCAGAGCTTTGACTATCCTTCTGATACCTTATTGCCAGGAATGAAGATTGGATGGGACTTGAGAACTGGTCTTAATCGGCATACTACAGCATGGAAAAGCTGGGATGACCCTTCTCCGGGGGACTTCACATGGGAGCTCGTACATCTCAATTACCCTGAAGGATATTTTTGGCGAGGCCCGGCAGTGTATTTTAGGAGCGGCCCCTGGAATGGCTTTTACTTTAGTGGCAGCTATAACATGTCAAACAATTCGCTTTTTGATACAACGTTTGTCTCCAATAGGGATGAGGTGTATTTGACGTACAATCCCAATGATGAGTCAGTGATTTTAAGACGTGTCATGAACCAAACAACATACTCTCGGTATGACTTGATATGGATTGAAAAGGATCAAAGTTGGAGGCCTTTTAATTATTTGCCAAGAGATAACTGCGATACATATAATCTTTGTGGTCCATATGGAAATTGTGTCGTCGGTGAGACACCAGTATGCCAGTGCTTGAGAGGATTCAAGCCAAAAGCACCCAAAAACTGGGATGTGTGGGACTGGACTGAAGGATGTGTCCGCAGTGAACCATGGAGCTGCGGGGTAAAAAATAGAGATAATTTTCTTAAATTTAGTTCGCTGAAATTGCCGGATACTACACAT
The DNA here is from genome assembly GCA_026724425.1 of Erythrophleum ivorense. Classification (NCBI taxonomy): domain Eukaryota; kingdom Viridiplantae; phylum Streptophyta; class Magnoliopsida; order Fabales; family Fabaceae; genus Erythrophleum; species Erythrophleum ivorense. Next base: position 2,999,734 of record JAIUCV010000035.1, on the reverse strand, counting down.
TCTTGGGTTAATGCAAGTATGACACTTGAGGAGTGCAAAGCCAAATGTTTGGAAAACTGTTCGTGTACAGCGTATGCTAATTCATATATCGAGGGAGGAGGCCGTGGATGTGTCATCTGGTTCGGTAAGCTAATTGATATAAGGCAGATTTCTTTTGCTGACCAAGATCTATATATTCGCCTTGCTGCTCCAGAAACAGGTGTAGCCTTCTATATGATCATTTTTGGATCATTTTTTGGGTGCTTTGCAACCTCTCATTTTTCTGTGCGATAACTGTTAGTTCATTTTTTTTGTGAAGGTGAGGATGAAGATGCTGGTAGAAATAAGATAAAGGTGGTTGTCGTAACAGTTACCATTTTATTGGCTATCGCAATTCTTTTCACTTTCTTCTACATTTACAGAAGCAGAAGGAAGTCTGGAGGTAAACATTCTCTGTGCAACTGCTTTCCTTTTTTCTTCTTTAGAGTCTAAAGGACAAGTTTTGAATTGAACATGATTAAGTAGCAAATGATCATGTTTTTAAAAGAATAAACAATTTACTTATTTGACATATTTATTTCACTTTACTTTACTTGATTGAAAACAGAGAAAACCTTGTCAACAGAAAATAATGATGAAGGCTCTGAAGGAGATATAGAACTTCCTTTCTATGACCTTGCTGTAATAGCTAGTGCTACTAATGACTTCTCAATTGACAAAAAGCTTGGCCAAGGTGGTTTTGGTCCTGTATACAAGGTAACTATGCAATTAACCAGTTAATAAGAGGAAAGCAAGTAGCATTAGTCTTTTGATTTATGATGTCACAGATTGATAATCCTTTAAACTATGTAAAACGGCAGGGTACAATGGCAAATGGACAAGAGATTGCTGTCAAGCGACTTTCACAGGGTTCTCACCAAGGAATGAAAGAATTTAAGAATGAAGTTATATTATGTTCTAAACTTCAGCATTGGAATCTTGTTAAGGTTCTTGGTTGTTGTATCCAAGGAGAGGAGAAAATGCTCATATATGAATACATGCCCAACAAGAGCTTAGATTCATTTATTTTTGGTTTGTGTGTTTGTAGAAATATTTGTAGATTTATCCATTTCTTTATATTCACCTTAGATAACAAAGAGTATCTTAACTTAAACTTTACAGGGTCTCCTACTCAAAGTAAATTGCTAGATTGGTCCAAGCGCTTTCATATTATATGTGGAATTGCTCGGGGGCTTCTGTATCTTCATCAAGATTCCAGATTGAGAATTATCCACAGAGATCTTAAAGCAAGTAATATATTATTAGACAGTGAATTGAATCCGAAAATCTCAGATTTTGGTTTGGCAAGAATTTTTGGAAGAGATCAAATTGAAGAGAATACGAGCAGAGTAGTTGGTACATAGTGAGTATCCCTTAATATTGATACTGAATTACATTCCTACACATTATTAAAGATAACACTCACTTATTTGTGACTTCTTCCAGTGGTTATATGGCCCCTGAATATGCCTTTGATGGGCTATTCTCTATCAAATCTGATGTATTTAGTTTTGGAATATTACTATTGGAGATAGTGAGTGGAATGAAGAACAAAGGGTGTTCCTATCAAAACCAAAATTATAATCTTATTGGGCATGTGAGTAATAGATGACCTAACCTCATTTTTAGCTTTAATGAACTTGAAGGTCATAGATGGTTTGAATTGTTGTAGGCATGGAGGTTGTGGAAGGAGGGCATCCCCTTGGAATTGGTTGATACATGTTTAGGGGACTCTTGTGTTGTATCGGAAGTATTGCGATGCATCCATATTGGTCTCTTATGCGTTCAACACCATCCTGGGGATAGGCCAGACATGGCATTTGTGGTTGTGATGTTGAGCAGTGAAGGTGCTTTGCCTCAGCCTAAAGAACGTGGTTTTCCTTTTGAAAAGAATTATGTTGAAGGAGAATCTTCTTCTAGCAATCTAATGACTTCTTCAGCAAATGAAACATCTATTACCCGTTTAGAGGCTAGATAGGGGACTCTTTTTGTTCCTAAACTACAAGTGGATTTGTTACTTGCATAAAAACCAGATAATGCTGAATATGAACTAAAACTCTCTCAAATTGGGGGTTTGATTTCAGATGGGCATGTTGCTTTCAGCTTTGTGCTGCTGTATGATGTTTTCATCCATAATTGCTTATATAAATATTATTTTCCTCTGGCATGCTGTAATGTTTCTTCAACTATTAAAGCTACCAGGGTGCTGTCGCAGCCTTCAACTTTCACTGCAGAATTTGATATTTGGTCTACCAAATTTTATTAATTACTACTAGTTTGACAGCCATACTGTAGAAAAGTATGTTAGTTGGAAGATGTCTAAAGGGCGGCCCAGTGCACGAGGCTCCCACTAGGTGGGGTCTGGGGAGGGTAGTTGTACGCAACTTTACTCCTGTTTTTAGAGAGAAGCTGTTTCCAGTTCGAACCCGTGACCTCTAGGTTACTTAGCGGCAACCTTACCGTTGTGCCAAGACTCGCCCTCTAGTTAGAAGATGTCTAAATAAGAAAAAAAAAAGAGGTAATTCTGTTTGTGTGACTATTTATCGTCTTATATTCTATACCCTTGAAAAAGGAAAGTAATTCATATGATATGAAAGTTGATAGCCTTCTTGATTTAAAGAACAAGGTGACTAAAAAAATTAGTTAAGTTAAAGTACATCATTTCTATTTAGGATAATGCATATTAACAGTTTTATATGTAAATCAAAAGAAACCTAGTTCGGAGAATAAGCATCCTTGTTCTATTCTAACTTCACCAATCTTATTGCTGATTAGTGGTGATAAATAAGCATTGAAAAAAGATTGTGTGCAATGGGATAGATCCTATTTCTTGTGAGCAATCATGAGAAGGCTCTACCAATGTCAAACACCATTAGATTGTATCTGATTCTGCATAATAAATAACATGATAAATAACAAGAAATAATGAATTGGCCATGAAAATTTTGCTTAATGTATGATTATGAATAGTATATACCGCAAATATGCTTGGTAAATTTATACATTTAGGAAAGTATATTTACTTTGACTACCTGCAAGAATGATAAATTACTATGGAGTATGCATTGAGAAGAAAATTAAATACTTGCATAATAGTAAGAAGTGAAATAATTTTCTTTTTTGCCTCTAAATGCGTCAATTATTTGATTAATTGAAGAAGATATTTGCTTGCAGAAAAAAAGTATTCTCCTTTAACTAAAATCTTTACTATCAAGCAACTATACTTCCTAGGCTCAGGCAAGCATTCTCCCCGCTTAGCATCACAATCCATTTGACCATTGTTGGCCTATCCTCACGATACAGTCGTACACAACACAGGCCAACATGAATGCAGTGCAATACTTCTAATAAATTGGAAGCATTTCCCAAATGACCATCAATTAGTTCAATCGAGTTGCTCTGCTTCCACAATCTCCATACTTGAACAAATTTAAATCATCTACAATCCACTAGTAAATTATAGGTGAAATCTGTAAAGCACAAAGTCTCCTATTTTTGGGTGTATTACCGTATTGAACATCATGATATTGTGACAATACATTGCTAACACATGTTCGACATGTGTATAATCGTGACAAAAATGTATTTTTGGGACCCAAACCCATGCTAAATACAACTAAACCCAAAAATAGGAAAACAGTAAAAAGAAATATAGAATGACAAGCTAGAACCCTTGGCTGAGTGCGATATTAAAAGTTTTTTTCTTTTTTTTTTTTTTGTAGATGAATAATTTGAATAGTATATTTAATATCTTTTTATTTCATAGAGTTTTTTTTTTGGAAAATAATATTATAAGATACTTAGAATATAGATGATAAATATATTTTTCTTCGAAAATAGATAATTAAATGCAAAGTTTAAAATCTGCCAAGTTTCTTAGTCATTTTATATTTTGAGAAGAAACAAATGAAAATAATTTTTATTATGCTAAATACTAATTTTCGTAAAAACATAGTCCAAAAAGAAAATAATTTAAACTTTTTTTGAACATATATTCATAAATGAGCATCTTATCTTTTCCTTAGATACAACAACCAAGAACTATGACGAGATTGGAGCTCAAATTTGACATAAAATATGACTCATTTTTAAATTTTTTCAATCCTTGTCCAAAATTCTTTGTTAATCTACTAACAATCTTTTGTCCATGTGCTAATGTACTTTAAAAATTCATATTTTAGAAGATTCAAACAAGATGAATAAAAACATATTTTTTCTTCATTAGTTCTTAGCATGCAAGTTGCACATATATATATATATATATATGTAAGTATATTTATTTCCAAATTCACTTTGACCAAATGTCTTATCATTTGACAAGTCATTAGTGGCACGAACAATTGTAGCAAGGTCAAAGAAAGACTCCTCCAAGTCTTGAAATTTTTTTAGGTGCACCTAGAGCACGGTGTACCTACAAAAAAAAATTAAAAGTCAAAATTAAATTTGTATAGGTGAAGTTCATGCGTAGTATAGGTGAATTTTATATACAGAGTAAATTTGAATCGTTGAATGTACGAATAACGTGGCGCACTAAGTGTATATAACAATTGTTCCTAAGTTTTTTTATTGACCTTTGTTATTCATTTTTATAAGATTTTCTCCATATCATCTTAAGTAAGCTAAGTAAGTTCGAAATCAAGAAGAAAAGATAGCTTTTCCTTTAAAGGCATAATCAAGTATGTGCTACCAAATGCAAAATTTATCTTATGGCACTTGAAAATAGGAGAATAAGGATTAAACTACAACCTTTCAATGGCTTTCTTCAAACAATGTTTTTTTTAATAGAAAAAAAAGGAAAGCCTAACAAGAACTTTGATATGACTGTTTCACTCGTCCAATAGACATCGCGACTACATTGTATCTTCTCAGATAACATAGTTTGCAACCAACATTAAACATTTTTAAATGTAATGTCAATAAAAACAACAGCTTAGATTAAGTTTAACGGGTTAGGAAGGTCGTGTTGAACAAGTAAAGTTCACCTTATGAACATCATAGGCAGATGAGAGCTTAAACTTTGAATGAAATCGATGGAAACCAGAGTTTTCAATTGGAATTACTATACAAAAAAGAAAAAACAGAAGGAAAATTAAGAACCTCTGGCCCTTTGAGGGGATAGATTCCTCTCACAAAATAACCCCAGAATGCTGCGTGCCTCACTCTCACTCAGTCCCCATTTTTTATTCCAATTTTCCCACCAAATTCGGTCTAGAATTTCTCTTGAAAGCTCTCACGTGTCTCTCACCGATGAGATATTTCCCAAGGCAACTATTCAGCTATGCCTCGCTGTCCAAATTGCCTTAACAGCATATTCCTTTCTTGCACATATCTTTTTAATTTGGGGGTTTATCAGAATCACTGTGGGATTAATCAAGTACAGAGAAAGTTATGCTGCAATTATACAAGGAAGTGACATCATCAACTGCCTTATCAACAAACGCAAATGTTTAAAATAAACAATAATTTTTCCTCTTAGAAAACAAGCTTGTTCATTCAATAATCATTCTACAGATAGATTAGCTGCTGAATGAAATATCTCGATAAATATGATAGAGCTTATGAAAAGTAAGTCAGTAACCGCTAATATAAGTAGAGGTTACGGTTACTATCTTTTCCTTCTATGAATAATGCAAGAGAAAGCCATAAGAATCACAAAAACCACTGGAATAGTAACTGCTATTACGACGTACGACCACCGCTTTCTTGTGCTCTTTTGCATCTTCTTGGACAGTATGACAGAGAGCCTCTGGCATGCGTATCCATCTAGCCGTCTAGATGTGATTTGGAGGTCTAGATTTTACATATATATATATATATATATATATATATATAAATTTTTTTTAATTTCATAAGATAAAAATTGTAAAATAAAAATAGTTTTATAATTGAAAAGTATTAAAAATGATGTTTTGGATCAAAAAAATTTTAAAAATTGTTTATAAAATATTTGGACGGTCCAAATTGGACTGTGCACATCCCAACCTATGTCCAAAGGTTTTAGATTTATGACTGAGAACTATATCAACATTCAATACATTGATAAAAATTAAAGAGAAAATTACAAAGAATTTTGTTGAACTTTGCTAAAATTATATATGTATACATATTTTTTATATTTAAAATATATATAGATATTACCTAAAACAAAAAATAAATTATATAGACTTCTATTGTGTTTTGATAAAATTACATATATTTCTATTCTATTTTTAAAATATACACAAACTTCTTATGAAATCAAGTATAAATTATACAGATCTCCTTTGAATTATCTTGAAATTACATAAAACTCTTTTCTATTTTTAGGAGATGATTGTATATATTTTAAAAATAGAAAGGAGATTTGTATAATTTCAATAAAATCTAAGAGAGATTTTTGTAATTTATTTTTCAAAAGAGATTTGTGTATATTTTAAAAATATAAAAAAATTCGTTTAATTTTAACAAGGTTTAAGGGAAGTATGTATAATATATTCAAAACTAAAATCTCATTTTGGTCCTTCATATTCCCCTTTAACAACTGGTCCCTTCAACCATTTTTTTTTTAAATCACTTTAGTACTTACAAGTAAATTTTGTTCCAATTTCATCCTTCCAAAAATGCTAAAATAATACTCTGCAATCTTTCAAGGTCCAAATGCAAATATTCTATAGGTTAAAATAATATCAAACTTTTGAATATAGAAATGACTCAAAATCTCTAAGGGAGCCGATTGATACTGGCATGAACCAAAATGAGGCTTTCCCCAACCGAAAGATCAGTTCATACCAGTCTCCAAAGCAGCCATTCGAATATTTAGATATTGCCTAGTAGTCAAAGCCACTCTCAATCAACAAGATCACCGAACCAAATGAGACACCCACTACCTCGTCCGTTAACAGCAATTTTCCAAGCATTTTGCCTTGCAATCCCCAAGTGTCAGACTTTCAGTAACCCCAGATTTTCTAGTGTCTAGCATTTTCAACCCACTTAATCTTCGGGCTCAACATTGTTGGCTCTAAGGTTTTGATATAATCTTGAATTATTTTGATGATAACAAAATTCTTAAGTTAAATTTATAAAAGCATTAAGTTAAAAATTGTCAAATATTATTTATTGCCTTATTGCATTAAAAGTCATTTAATTTATTTTTGATAGGCAATAATAATTATTGAAAGAGAAATAAAATAAATAAAAATGGAGTATTGGGTTTTGATTGGTCTATTTTATCTAAATCAATTGATTAAACTCCAATTTATTTATTTTATCTTATTGAGTTTTTTTAATCTAATTGTGCTCACAATTTGTTTGGATCATAATATTTGAAATTATTGTTAAGTTTCATTTGGTCTTGTTGATCTATGCTTTAATATAAAAGAAAAAATTATAAAGTGCATTTAAATAAAAATGTGAAAAGCTAAAAGGAAGTAACAAAATGAATATAATATATTTTGTTACAAAAGTTAAGTGTGCAAATGCGTTGATGAGCTTTGAAAGCAATATATATATATATATATATATATCACTTCTTTGTAAAAACGTTACTTGATTAAAACATACTTCCAAATATGTTACTGCACCTTTATTTCCTTATTTCAATAAGCATTAGAATATGTCTTTGAAAAGTCAAAAGTTTCTGAACATATATTAAAATTTTGCATATTATGTCATTTCTATATGCAAAAAGTATTATATTATATTATGTGGAAAGTGACTTTTTAACTACTTTGTTTAGAGCATTTATTGTGTTTTTTTTAAGAAAAGTATAAGAAAGTAAAGTATCATTTTTTCTTTTTCTACAACTACTGGAATAGTAAAAAGAAAGAAGAAAAGTAAAGTCCGAGCAATTCGAAAGTTATCTTTGTGCTCATTTATATTTTATGATAAAAAAGACACAAAAGGATAATAGATATTCTACAAATTTCTTTCTCTTCCACAATGGCTATTTTCAGTGAAGTTGAATTTCAACAGATATATTTTTGAGCTTCTATATAAAAGGAAGAAGATAAACAAAAGAGGCAGAACAATGGGGGAAACACAAAAGGAAAAGAAAAATTATATTATAGTTCTCCTTTAATCTCTTCATCTTATCTGAGCTGAGTTTCTGGTTTTATCTAGCTTAAGAGAGGTTTAAAGAAAGAGTGTGTTATTGTAATCCCTTTTCTTATAAGGGTTTCAAATTATTCTTATATCATTCTATAAATTAAGTTTAGGGTGAGCTTAGTAGAAAACCCTTGAGGGGAACAAGTTTTGGGTGAGTTTATACGAAACCTAAATGTTGTATTAATTTGAGATAAGTTAAGAAACCTTGTGTTGGTGGTGAGCACACTAAAACCATCTCTGCTGTAATATTGTTTTTGAAGATTGAAGAGAAATCCTTTAAGTATTCTAAGGGGACTGGATGTAGGTCGAGGTAGGCCGAACCAGGATAAATCTCTGTGTGTAAGCTTTCTACTATGCTGTCCTCTAGTTCTCCACTTTTGGAAGACATTACTTTGATTTTATTTGTATTATTAACTGCATTCACAAAAGCTATTTTACTATATCACTTTCACCTCGACATAAGCATAATTGTTTTACTTATTACAAATTGTTCTGTACATAGGTCTTCCACTTTTCTGCATACTAAGATAGAGGACCATTGATCTTCCACTTATGAAAAAGTATTAAAATTGCATATTCTACATATCACGCTTATTCACCCCCTCTCTAGGTGTGATTATCATATGGCCATTGCTTTAATGAATGTGTTGGCAAGTTAAAGATGTATATACCTATGATATTAGAGTAGTGACAACTAACAAGGGCAGAAGAAGCACGTTGGTTGACCTAAACCCATGTGCATGACCTACAAGTGGCTATAGAAAGCTTAGAATGTCTAATTTATGTTTATAAAATTTCACAAATATTGGACCTCATTTGACCTACAAGTGATACAATAATGCAAACTAACCATATAAACAGTAACCTTAACAATACTCTATAATTTGGCTAACTTTAAAAATTCATAATAAATTCTTTAGAGCTCCAAATTGGGTACTCTTGGGCTCTGTGAAAAGCTCTAGATGAGACCTATATTTATGCCAAACTTTATGTACAAAATCGTCCATTTGGTCAGTTAAAGAGCTGTTATAGTTTTTAGGGACTTTAAGAATCACATGACACTCATTTTTTTTCAATAAAGATCCTTCCTTTGAGCTTTTTAAAAGTTGCCTAAAGTTATGAAAATGCCATTAGCCTTTTGTGGCTTTCCGTTTGACTGTTTTGGCTCTAGTTCTGGGCTAAACTTAGTTTTGTATTCTCATTTTAAATTGTCTAGGTTTTTGTCCTAACCTTATTTGGCCTTAGATCTTTCTATTTAAGGGGCTTCCTTTAGTAATTCCCTTAGTTTAGGGTGTGTTAGAATAAATGGGTATTACACCCTTCCCACTAAATTCTATGTTGAACCAAAGTCTGATCAAATGAATAAGTTTTTATATGAAATTTGGCCAACAAGTAGGTCTCCTTTAGAGCTTTTCATAAAGCCAAAGAATACGCAGTTGAGAAATCTAGAGAATTTATTATAATTTTTCAAAGTTAAAAAAATTATGCAAAATTATAAGGTGCACTGTTCATATGGTATCTAATGGCTATGTCAAAGTTAGGAAAATTTTGTTTCTATGTCAATCGTAAGTTAAATGGTATTTAATACCTATGAAATTTTACAAGCATAAATTAGACACCATAATATTTCTATAGCCACTGAGTTCACCCCATTTGGAGCTCTATAGAGGGATAACCAAATTTTTGAAATTGTATGATAGTACTAGTAATGCAGCCTAACCTTTGGTATTGTTTTATCAATTTTCATAAGCTAAATGCTTTTGCTTTGGTTTGAAATTATTTTTAGCCCCTAGTTAACATCTAGAGCTTTCCAGAAAGTCATCACATACTTGATTTCAATTTTTCTTAAATTAACTATGAATTTCCAAACTTCACACGAGAAAGCTGTAGCAGAAACCCAAGAGCAACTATTTATTTTTCTAGTGTGTGGCTTCCAATCCGAGATGCATGTGATATGTAACACCGTCATTTCTATCTCATACCCATTATGCCTTATATGCTCATATGAGATATAGGAAGAATAAGGTGAGATCTTCCTCATTGGACTCTTATACTTTCTTAACACTGCGGCATGGTTAAAAATTCATTTCAATGTCATATGGACCGTGTGAGCTCATTCTATGCATCCTCATATTTAAATGCATAATTAAAACTCATTTCAATCCCAAAAATATGCTTTTAGCCCATGGAAACCAAAAAGGGGTATGAGACATGTAGATTCATTTTCGGCCAGGCTTAGCCTCATTTCTGGGCAAAGTTTGGAAATTCATAACTAAATCTAGAAAAATCCAAAACATGTAATCTCAGTCATTCTGGAAATTTTGGGATGTCTACTTCATGTTAAAAATATGTAAAAGTCTTAAAATCCCACAAACAAAGCTTTTGACATGCGAAATCATCTGAAGGTCGGAGTAGGTCCTGCTACTATCACAGTTTACTAATATGAACTTCAAAAATGTCTAACTAATTCCAAAACAATCCAATGCATGCAAATGTACCAATATGGAAAGATGTGGATGTTAAATAGAGAGGAAAAATGTCTCTAGATAAGTTCATTAAGCCAAACTCTCAGAAATCAATGAAACAGTAACTCGGGTCAGGCAAGATGACTGATACTGGGCAGAAACTTCGAAAATGCATATCTTCCTCTCTAGATCTCTAAATGAGGTGCTTCTAGTTGCTACAAGTCACTGTAACTTTCTAGTTTCTTTCTATAAAATTTCCTAGCCATTGGATCATGTTTGCCCCTCGGATGACACAATTTCACAACTGACCAAATGAACAGTGCTTATACAAATCCGAATTTCTGATACCAACTTTGAAAAATCATAGAAAATTCCACAGACCTCCAAATGACCTGATCTTTAGCTTCCCAAAAAGCTCTAGACAAGATCTAGTCAGATGCCAAATTTTAAGGCAAAAAAAGGTCATTTGTTCAGACTTTGATATAAGGGGACAAAGTGCCAATTTCTTGTGTTAAAAGAGGCTTCAAGGGTTCAAATTTACCTCTCCTACCTCTAAGGCTCTATGAGCACATGGGAAAGCATCAACATAGGCTATTAAACATGTCTCAATTGTCTAACAACCCAGATTTGTAAAACTCACTCTCCCACACCAACACATACACCATATACATAATGCTAAGATCTTACTATTCATACCGAAACTTGCTACATCATGCACTATAAGTTCAATTCTCATACATATACATTGAGTACATCTATTTACAAGAATTCATATGTGCTACATCATGTACATCATTAGATTACACCTCTTGACTTAACTACAAAATAGTGACAACATGACTCTTTTACAATTTTTTCACCGAATTCCCTAGCTTTAAGTTTGGTGGCTCCCATCTCTTGTCTCACTTGGTCCACCTAGCATGTTAGGATGGTGGAGAGGAGGAGTGAGATTCAAAGAATGTCAATAGCTCATCTCTCATTCAATCATACATAAAGCATGCAAACAAGTCTCACAAATGTATGCATGGGAATATTAGCATGTGAAATCATAAGAAAAGCATTTTCAACATTTGAGTAGGCCATACATACATATAAAAGCTTGCCAAGCAAATGGATTAGCCTCACCCGTTCACTTGTGGATTTTGGACTTGCCTCACCCATTCTTTAAGAGGTTCTTAGACTCAACCTTACTCTTGGGAGTCAACCTCACTTTTGGGAGACTCTTTACTTTGTCTCAACTAACTTTAGGGTTCTTGGCTCATCCTCACCATGGCTAAAGGGTTGTTGGCTTTTCCCATATTCAAGCCAACCAAAGTATCATATAAAACATCATTGAAATACATAAGGCATCATCATGCTAGCATACTTTGTATGGTTCAAAACATACATACACACAAGCAAGAGAATATAAACACACATCTATGCATGAGAGAAGATGGAGAGAGCTACCTTATTAGCTAATCACAAGCTTTCCCTTTCACTTTGTCTCCTCCCTTGTTGATTTCACAACCACCACTAGATGGGAGTGCTTCTCTTGAGCCTAGACACACACGAGCATGGAATTACTTTCTCATAGCTTAACACTTATTCACAAAGTTAGGAGTTTCTCTATAGCAAACCCTACCAAGCCTATAAGAAACTAGGGATTTTTTCTCTCTCTAAAAATCCACTAACTCTCCTCCCTCTCTCAAGCCCTCAAGAAAGGAAAGCAAGGAGGAAGGAGTGCAGGGATATGAGTTTTGGTCTTCTTCAAGAGGGGTTTTCCACTCTCCCTCTTCTGGACTAAGCTCAAAACCTAGCTACTTCCACAACTAAATCTATAGGAAGAGAGGGCAAGGAGAGAAGAATAATATTCTAAGAGAAAAGCCATACAAATCTTACCTTTTTCTTGTTCTTTCTTCCTCCTCTAGGTTTCTCTCTCTCTCCTCCGCCCTTTTCTCTGCTTTAGAGGGAGCTCAAGTCGATTGGAAGGAGAAGAAATGAATTGGGGCACTTTAATAAGTCAAATCCTCTTTTTTCATGCTTTTCCGGACTAACCCTCGCTATAGCGAAGCATAACCCTCGCTACGACGAGCTCGTATCAGTCTCAGACCCCTGCCTTCGCTACGACATATGCTACGGGGAGCAACGCCCTGATTTTTGTATGGGATGCCTGCACTTGCTATAGCTAGAAGCATTTTCGTTATAGCGAGAAGGCACTCTCGCTATAGCTAGACCATTTCTCGCTATAGCGAACAGGTACATTCGCTATAGCTAGGCTGTAGCTAGCAGACTTAGAAAATTTTCAGCCATTTGAAAATTTTTTAACTTTTTCTCTTCTTCTTTTCTTCTTCTTTCTTTTCTTCTTTTCTTTTCTTTTTTTTTTTTCTGGTTGTTACATGATGTTTTATAATGTTTATGACTTGTATGAATGGATTATGAGTAGATGATGATATTGAGAAGTTCATGGGGTCCCTGGAGCTAAAGACAATTTTTATTGTTTAACGTAATGCAAAATAATACATTAAATTCATTAGTTTTCCATGAGAACATGTATGAATCTAAGCTTGATTGTGGGAAAGAAAGGCAAGAAGAGTATGGTGTTATACTAAGATATACATTATTTTTGTCTTTAGAATGTAGACATTTTATTTTTTTAATTTCCTAAATTGGGCCCATTTTCAAGAACAAAATTAATACTCTCTGGGGTCTCATATATAAGAGATTTTTTTGAGATTTGATTTGGTTTTATATATAAGAAATAAACTACCATATTAATTATAATATTCTAATTATGCCATTCATTAAATAAGTCATTCAAATTATGAATAGTGGTGGTAATTAATTTCAAGGAGAAAGTACATATATTAAATAGGAGTATTTTTGGAAAATAATTTTTATTTGAGACAAGATTAATTGCTTTTAACTAACTTTTTTAATACTTATGAATTAGTTATTTATTTTTTATATATGAGATCAGAGGGAATAAATTTTTTCTCTCGTAAACATTCATAAGTATATTCTTTTCATCTAGGATTTAATCTATTATAAATCTAGCTTCGATGGATAGGAATTTCTATTTTCTATTATAATAAATAATTTAAATATTATTTTACAATTCTGATAAATAATAATTATCTAAAAACTTTAATCAACAATTTTTTTCCATTACATTAAATGATGACAAAAATTATCTCAAAAATTTGTAATATAATTTTCTAAATATTATCCAATAACAAATATTTTTTCACAATATTATCATTCTTATAGTAATAAGTATTTCTCTACTGTATTATCATAAATTAATTAATAATTAATACTATGAATCAATTATTTATAATTATTAAATACTCAATAAATAACAATACTAAATACCACATAATATTTCATAAAAATATTATCATGAAATATTTATGCATATCTTAGAAAAAAATCCAAATCTCCAATCAAATAAATTTTTGAATACCCAATTTTCAATTAAAAAAATTGTTTAATGCAGCTTAATATCAATCACTAAAGTTGAAAAAAAAGTAAAGGAGAAAAAAAGCATGCAAACATATATATATAGAGAGAGAGAGAGAGAGAGAGAGAGAGAGAATAGAGAAGGGAAGAGAGGAAGCAAAGAAAGGAAAAAAATAAGAAAGAAATGTAATTTATATAAATCTCCATCCATTCAATGGCTATTTTTAAATGGTTATATTTTTTAACGTTTAAAAGTGAAAAAAAACTATATTAGTAAACAAGTAGAAAAAAAATTAAAACAAAAAAAGTTTAATAAAAAAGATGTGCAAAATTTTATGTAAAAAATTAAAAAATAAAGTTTTATTTAACTGACCTAAATAAAGTTTTTGTAAATTATTATTTAGTTGGCTAAGTGGGCTGACTGAAATGTTGCTGTTTTCACTTTTTTCACTATTTTCTTTTATTTTTCACTAATTATTTTTTTGGCTCATATTCAATTGGAAAACAAATAAAAAATATATACAAGTAATTTTAGTAAGCATTTGTCGAGTCCTTTTGTTAGAATTTTATAGCATTGTTGTAGTATGTGTTATGCCACCAAATGCAAAACTTATTTGTAAAGACCTATATATATATATATATATATATATATATATATGTTTAGTGGTTAACAGATATAGCTGAGAGTGAGACTTGAGTTTAATGGTAGCCACGAAAATTGTTTCCCTCAACATTTCGTGTTTAAGGATTAGCAGGAGCATTAACCTAGAACATTTCTTCCTGCCTTGCCTTTTTTTTGTTATACCAAGATTAACCTCCCTTATATTGATAAAATGGCTGGCTTTTTGGTCAATTCCTCCTTTCATCTTCTGTTGCACTCCTTTTTTACCTGAACTGTCACACCATAATTATTTGGTGAAATTTAAGATAGTAAGATTAGAGATCCTTGAACATATCCTAAAATCTGATTTTGTATAAAGATATTCAAGTTTATGTGAGTGTTTATTTGAGTTCCTAAAACCCCTAGAAAGCCTCCCAAGTGCCTTTTTCTTCAAGGAAAAATTGCAAACTCCATGGGTCCATAATGCCTCCTATGTCTCGGCCTAGAGAGCTTGGAAGACTTAGGGAGTGTTTTAATTTTTTTTAAGCTTAGTTTGTAACTATATATGATGGGAGAAGAAGAGAGGAAGCCATGAGAAAAATTTAGAAACCATAAATTAAGAGTTAGAGGTATAAGTTTCATATTATGACTTAAAAAAGTAACATGTATTTAGGCTCTTGGAAATGATTGTGTAATGGCTCCAAGGAGTCTAAATAGAGTCAAGAGACCTAGATATAAGAAGAAAATGGAGCTAAGATCTTGAATTGTGGTCATTGCTTCATTAGGCCCTTTTATGGAACTATTATGTAACCATAAGAAAAAGTATGCTTCCTTATTGTGTGAGTGATGCTAGAATTTGTTTCAAGAATGTAGTTGGATCCTATTTGTTGTGTCTAGGCTAAAGAAATCAAACTCCATCTATTTGCAAGTGTGTGACCTTGAGAGGAGGAAATTAGTCAAGGAAAAAGACTTGTATTTTGCACCAAGGTAGCTTTCCATTTCTTCTTGTATACATTCTTGGTTATATAAATGTCATTGAATACTTGTGTGTGTATTTGCATCATGAGATATGCCATTTGATGTTATCTTGTTACTATGGTACTATTATATTTTCTTAAATTGCTTTTGTAATGTGAATTATTCTTTAAGGGTGAGGCAGTGCTAAAAGTCCTTTGAAATGGGTGAGGTGAAGCCAAAAGTCCCTATGAATGGATGAGACAAGGTCAAAAGTCTCAAGAATGAGTGAGGGTAAGTCAAAAGTCCCTAAACTAAAGGTGAGACTAATATGAAATTCCAAAAAATAGAGTGAGACTAGACCAAAAATCCCTAGAGTGTATTCTTAGCTTTGACATGCTGTTATGGCATGAAAATTATGGAATGAATGACTCTTATTTATGTTGGATGCATACCTTAACATGATTATATGCCTTAGTTGCTGACTTGAATGTGTGTTTAAGCTATTGAGATTTTTTTAATCTCACTTCCTTCCCTCTCCTATCTCACCATGTCTAGGTGGAGTTTAAAGAGACAAAAGTGGAAGCCAAGGAGCATGATTGGCCATACTTTGACATTAGTATATCTTTTAATGTAACTAAATGTCAAAATATGTATACATGAACTATTTTTGAGATGTAAATCCTTAAGCAAATGTAATAGCATGTAAATATAGTATATGAACCAAAATGAGAATAATATGTGTAAGAATGTATTATTTTGGTAGTTGGAAGCCTATTCTTGAACTTGTATATTTGCAACTAGGAAGGTCATTTTGAGATGCATGATGATTTGTGCCACTTGGATAACTTATATATACTGTAATTATACTCACAAATGTGTTCAGGTGGTTATGGAAAGATGTATGGACCATATGGTGCTAGTTTATGCCATTTTGGACTTCAAATTTGCCATACTTTTAACCTAAACCAAAATATGACCAAATGAACTAGTCTTAGCATAAAATTTGGAGTACTAGTAGGTCTCATCTAGACTTTCCATAAAGCATAAGAGCATCCGATTTGGAGTTCTAAAGAATTTATTATAATTTTTTAAAATTAGACAAAATGTGCAGAATTGGCAAATGGACTGTTCATATGATCAACTTTGGTTTTAGGGATCCTCGTGGCCCAAATGAAATCCAATGGCTGTGAAATTTTATAGGTATAAACTAGACATGATAAGTTTTCTGTAACACTTAATAGCACTTCATTTGGATTCATATTGAGAGAGAAATAAAATTTTTAAAGTTTCATATCAGTATTAGGGACGCAGCTAGAATTCTATTACTGTTCCATCGATTTTTAGGGGCTAAACACTTTTGTTATGGTTTGGAGTTATTTTTGGCCTCTAGTTAACATCCATAGCTTTCTAGAATATATGGTTGGGGTTTTGATTTTTCTAGAATTAGTTATGAAGTTTTGAAATTTATATCAGTAACTTGTGACAGCAAACATAGGTAGCAAGACCTTTAGTGCTATTCTGTTGTCAATCATGGTCCAGCTAATGTTTTCATGACCTAGAATGATTTTTGACATATATTTGACATTCAGGGATTTCTAGAAAGCTATTATTTGTTTTGATTTTGATTTTTTTAGAATTAATTATGATTTTTCAAAATTGATGTCAAAAATTTAAAATTTGGACCTGAGGCAAAACTCCCTTTTTTCTAGTGTGTGGCTTCTTACCCAAAATTGGTGGGATGTTTTATGATGTTTATGACTTGTATAGATGCATTATAAGTAGAAGATGATATGGATGGATTCATATGGCCCATGTGGCATGAAACAAAAATTTTGAACCTAACGTAACACAAAAATAGTACATGAAATATATTGTTTTCTTGCTATAATGAATGAAGCTACATACTAAACACCTTGGGAGAGTAATGGGAAGCCTAAAGATGGTTAGTGTAACATCCGATTTTCTAAAAATGAGAGAAAACATGAGAAACGTAATGTGCGATTTCTCTATAAATGAACGAAATTTACCAAATACAAAAGGAAGTCTTCCGAAATGAATTAGCTAAGGTTCCAAAAAATTTTGGGAAGCATTTTAGACTTTTAAAAATGAGAATCCCAGGCTTAGATAGAAAGAAAAACTGAGCTAGAATGAAGAAACAATTTCTTACGAAAAACTTAAGAAACGTAATGACATTTTCGTAATTTTAAGTAAAATTTAGAATTCTCATAGAAGGGCTTTTTAAATAAAATTTTGGAGTTTCTCAGGGTTCTCAGAGGCCCTTAAAACCATGGGAAGGCCCAAGACAGCTAAAGCCCTTCCAGTAAACGTTTTTCAATGTCGGTGCACTCAAAATTTGATGGATTGGTTTGAAAAGGTTTTCACTCCAATTCAAGTGATTCCAAATGCATTTTACTAAATGAGAACCTAAATTTCATAATGAAAAAAACGGTTCTAAAAAAGGAGTTAAAACGAACTAGAAACAAAAATACTAAAAATAAAGGGCAAAATAAAAATTTTTGAAAAATGTTTCTTTCTCCCACCTATATATAAGTGGTGCCCCACCTCCTCACTCATTTAGACACAATTGTTTCTGCCCTAATATAGAGGAGAGAGATAGGGTTTAGGCACACCAAAGGGAGAGAAGAAGAAGAAGGAGAAATCAAGGCAAAAAAGTATAGATTCTTAGTAGTTTTCTATGCTTTCTTCCATTCAAACCTCTTCTCCAAATGTATACAGAATTTTATAATTAAATACAGTAGTTATTCAAACAAAAAATTTGAATTGCAACAATTTAAATTCCTTGCATTTTAAATTTCATGAAATTCTAAATTACACAATATCCAAATGTAACCTAAAATATCTTCCTTTTTTATTATTTCTTTTCTCCTTAATCTAAATCTAAGGATACTCTAAATGTTTTTCATTGTAATTGCTTTGTTTTCCAAATGGCATATATTATACTCCTATAATATATTGATAGGGAAAGTATATATTTTTAAACCATGATAATAAATTAACACAACTATATATGCTATAAATGTCAGTTTCTACCATTGCAGTGATTACCTGAGAGTTCTTTGGTAAAATAATTTAAAAAAAAAAACATATTAGAGAGGGACAAGTGAGGGGCTTCTTCTATGCATGGATATCTTTTAAAATTTCTAGCTATAAATTTCCTACAATGTTAGAGAGAAATAGACACAAGATGTGGCATTGAACATTAAGAGAGAAAGTGTGGGAATGTATGAGACCTACACTCTGTGTTTATCTCTCTCCAACTTTATAGAAAAGATAACCAAGAACTTTAGAGGGTCCTGACTTGGGCATTTCTCACAAAGTAATTTAAATTGAAATTCCTAGCCCATATCTCAAAACACTCTTTTGACATTCTCTTTCCTTTTCTCTCGCTTTGACTCACTCAATTGCTAGTTGCTCCACTTGTCATTTCATTGCCACGCCATCACCATTGTCCTTTTGCACCAATTTTGTTAACCAATTGCCGCTCCACCATCCTTTGAAGCCTTTATCAACAATAAGTGTCAATGTTTTTAAAATTAGATTGGTCAATGAACTAGTAGAAGTATTGGTTTACAATTCATTGGTAAAACCGTGGTTAAACAAGTAATAATTAAATATATTTTTTAAAAAATTTATATATTAAAATTTTAATGTAAGAAATAAATATTAGTATATTTTAAATATTTGATTATTAAATCAATATTTTTTAAGATATTACAAAAATATTTTAAAGTTTCTAAATTATATTAAGATTTTACTTAACATTAAAAAATAATAAAAAATAAATAGTAATTTTTGCTAAATACCTTGATATTTGAAAGAAATGTTACTAGAAAATGGAGCATAAATATAATAGAGAGCAAGTATAAAAAATAGTCAAGTATGCACATTTTACTTCTTTATATTCTCTCTTTTTTAAAAAAAAATATTTATGTTTCAACTCCTTTCTTTTTTTTATTGCCTTCTATTTTTAATTTGTCAAATTTATTTGGAATGAATTATCTTATTATATAAGAAAAAATCTTTTTAAAAAATTGGCATGGACTAGTTCAAAATTGGTTTTGACTAGTTTTGTTTTAGCCAGTTTTGCCTGATTTTTTAGTTGATCAATTTTTTAAACTAACCAAACTGGACCCAAGACCAATTCCTAATTGAACCAATTAGTCTGGTTCGATTTTTAAAACCATGGTAAGTGCCTCTTTTTTGTCCTTTCCTCATTTTTTTCTTTTAAAAACTTCACACTTCTAGATGATTTGTTCCATCCTCTATGGAGAACATTCGTGCAAGAAACAATTAAAAACATAATTAATGGGAGGACCTCTAACAAAACTAAATAGAGACATAAACATACAACTCATGATAACCAAATGTAGGCATAGAACCAACAAACAATAGTTTGATGTGAGCACATAGCTTGTGAGATAATTAACCAATATATATGATCAACATCTTGCTCAATTCAATTCCCTCCAATATCACTTAACCAATAATCAACTTGTGTGGCTTCCACACAAGGCTAGCTTCACCTTTCCCCTACTACATGGGGTTTGAACCAAGGTTTGCCAAGGGATAGGAAATCCTACCTAGTGTGATAAATGTTTCAGGATGGAATCATGACAAAGACAAAAGGAAACCATCAATTGTTTGGTGAATTTCATTGAGTATAAGAGGGTAGTAGTCATAGGTGTAATACCTTAAAAAAATAAAATAAATAATAATACAATAAAATAAAATAAATTATTCTAGGTTATTAAAATAAAGACTAAATATTTTTAAATTAATTCTAGAGTTTATAGAATTCCTTAGAAATTTTTAAAAATATCTTAAGGATTTTATTGAAGTGTATAAAAACCTTCTAAAGCAAAAGAGCAATTTTAGCTAGGGGAAATAATGTAATTTGAGCTAAAAAATAAAATAATCCTCCACTAACTCTCTCTCTTCAATTCCTTCATCTTTTTTTTGCTACACATCTCACCCACTGCATGAAATTCTATGTTTTTCTCTTTTCTTTTCCATATTCCCACAAGGCTTATGCATTTTTGTTCAACCTTTCTTGGCATCAACTTCTCAACGCGATTTCACCATCTTCCTTCCATATTAGTGATTTGCGTCTCCTTCTTTTTTAAGTGGGATTCCATGGCTGAAGGTTAGTGAGCCATTGATATTTACATACTTTCATTTATCCATTTCTTCCTCTGTTTGGTAGTGATTTTTGGAGGTTTTGTAAAAGTTATTTCTCACCTGGTTTCTTTTTGTTCTCCTCTTTAATTTCCCCTCTTCTACCATTATTATTGAAGTTTGATTTCTTAGATAGCTCTCTCCTTCTTCTTAGTGTCATAGGTGAGCTCCAACATTGGGGGTTTCTTGAATTTTGACATTTGAGTGTAAATTAACACTTTCTATTTCATTTTTGAAGTTTCAAGGAGTGAGTTTTAAATTTAATTTTAAGTTATGAAAGATTAGATTGGGGTTAGTATTTAGAATAGAAACGTATATAAAAATGTAAGGATTTATATTTTAGGGAGCATATTGGATTATATAAATAATTATGGATGTTATTAGGTCAAAACAATTAATTTATATTGGTCATAATTTTATGTGATATAGGGGAAACTCCTTCAACAGAGACTTATTATTAAATAATAAGAAGTAGGGGCCTATACTATTAGTTCCAACTGGTGAGTGTATAAATCATAGAGTGACATCTATTTTATCCCATGTTAGATTTCTGTAGCAAAAATTTCATTTTGTGATTTATATGCTCTACTCTTCAGGGAAACAAATCGATGTTTTCAAAAACTTCAAAAGAGGTGTATATACATATTCATATGATGATTTAATAAGAGAGAATTACAATTGAAGACCCAGAGTTAGAAAAATTATTCTAAAGGCTCTAGTACAATTGTTTTAGGATAGATTACCATTGATTTTAAGTAAAACTTCCTAAATCTAGTAGTAATAGGTCATTCAGAATAATTTTTTTTTAAACTTTGGGTCTTTAAATATAATTCTCCCATTTAATAAATTTATTAAAGTAAATAAATAATTGAAATGTGGCAAGATACATATTCGTGGAATGCAAATGAAGAAATTGAATGAAAGGAAAGTAGTGGTATATAATATATGTATATATTGACTTTATTGGAAGTGAACTCACTTTATTCAATTATTTATTTATTCCCTTGATTCATTGTTTATTTTAGCTAGCTAAATGCCATTTTTAGCAGATTTTATTTTTTACTTTGTTTTTTTTATAATGGATGAGAATCTAATTAAAACCTTATAGCTGTTAGCGGAGGTAATGGCCTAGATGCACCTAGAATAAGTTGTAAATTGTGATAATAATGTGATGTGATGTGATGTGATATATCTAGTGCTATGATCTAAAATACTAGATGTATACTTGTGAAAGTGATAAGATGAGATGGATCTAAAGAAATGACAAGATATATGATGCTGTGGTTTGATAATTTGGTTCCTCTTTATGATTCTATAATATTTTTCTTATACTTAAGAAATATGGATTTTATCTAACATTTTTTTTGATTCCTTAAATAATTATTTTTCATTTCAACTATAAATTTTTATTACTTCAATTATTCAATAATTATTTGATTTCTAAAAACTCTTACATGCACTTATTTCTCCTTTGTGTACTTTGTTATTTATGTACTCACTAAGCTAATGGTAGGCTTATTCCTCTTCTTTCATTATTTTACAGCCTAGCAAGTAAAGGAGTGAAGTGATTTGGGAGCTCGTGTACTATCAGACCCTTAGAGTATGTACTTAATTTTGTGAGATTGTGTCAGACTCCATGATGTGGTAGCACTTAGGTGTAAAGAAAATATTTTGGAATTAGTATATGTTATATAGTCACTTAGAATGTGTGAACATTGTTTATACTTTCTTAACTAGGTATTTTGGTTGTATGTAAGTTGTTGTTATTGGTATTAGTGCTGGTTTGATTTATTTTATAGGTTGGGATGTCTAATTTTTAAGAGAGATGCTGCTGGATTTTCGGTAGCCCCTTAGTGACGTAATGAAATGAATATTTAATTTTTCCAAACTTGTGAGTTGCTAGTTTAAACATATGATATAATAGTTAACTATAGGTTTTTAAGGCTTGTTAGGTTAATCTAATAATCAAATTAGTTTAGTTTATGCGCTGATTATGGCTTAAAAATTAGGTCGTGACAGTAGAAATATTGAGATAGATTTGTTTCTATTTTTCCTCTTTTTTGGCTACAAGGGAGTTTTTATTTATATTGTTCTAAAGGGTAAGTTGATGATCAGTGGCGGAGCTACGTTGCTGTGAGAGGGGGCATATGCACCCCCTCACTTTGGGAAAAATTACAAGTAAATAGATATAAGTTTTAGTATTTTGCATCTTCTACTTTTAATATTTTACACATCCTACTATTTACATCTTTAATTAATATATTTTAAATTAAATTGCACCTCCTGGCCTCAGGTCTTGGCTTCGCCACTATTGATGATGATGCCTTGGTCAAGTAACCTAGTGGAATTGTAGAAGTCACTTGATCAAAGTGTCTTGCCTCATAAAGCTAGCTATTTTAGCTGTATTGTTCATAATCTATTATGTCAGTTCATTGCATATGACTTGATAAATTGTAACCATTGGATTCTTTAAGCCTATGAAGTAGATTGACCATTCCAAGTTTGTGAGACTCTTATGCTTGTGAGGTCTCTATAACATTTAGTCTTGTAAAATTAATTTTTTTTTTCTTGAAACATACAAAATATAAGATAATTTTGTTTTTTCTTTTCATATCTTTCCAACAATTTTAAAATTGCTTTACTATTATTAATCAACAATTTTATAAAATTTATAACAAACATTATTTTTAGTCATTTGCAATTTAAACAACAATTTCTTCATTGCACCTTAAACACAAATTTTGAAAAGTCACAATATTTCAAATTCGACATGCAATTTTTGATGCAATGAAGTCATATATAATATTAATAAAATTTTTATTTATCTAATTAAATTTGAGCACACATTAAATATGAATTATCAAAATAAACATAATGATTACCTTAATTAGTATTTTAAAAAAAATAAAAATAAATCATAACTTTTTTATTGGATGTCCTTGATCGAAGGGACAAAAAAATTTATAACTTGAACAAACGAGCCTTAAATTCATTATTTTTTGGTGAAATAAAGGACAAAAACAAAAAGCTTAGACAAAACTAGCTCCTAATAAAAACTGTAGAAGAGAAGTGAGGTGCCAACGACACAAAGATCTTTGGGCGATACAAGCGAGTAGAACTATCAGCATGTTTAATGGGACGAATTGTATCAAGCGACATTTCCAGTTCCACCATAGATAAGCCAAGCTTTTGGGCAATACACTATTAAGGGGTCATCACCATCGACAGCCTCCAGGAATTTATGTTTCTTGTGCCCTGTTCTTGCCTAAATTGTTAGTTCTTCAATTGAAATAAAGGACAAGATGTGTAGTAGAAATGGTTAAAGGCCATATGTTTATGTCTTCAAGAATAAACTTACAAACTTTATTTACTATCGTAAAGCTAATTTCCCTTGCATTAGGAGAAGCAGAGAACAACTTGATGCTAGCTAGATAATGATAAATGTCAGAAAAAGGGCCTGGACCATCCCTTCCTTGGTCTTGCTACAATGATTCATTAACATGTTCCGTCAATTACTGTCACAAGAAGGCAGTCATTGTAGACAAGAGTCGCCCCGTTACAGGACTTTCTGGCATGTATAATATGAGGTTTTGGGACGCATGCAACTGAGTCAACCTGTGCTTAGTGTGCCCACCTTACTGCCCCAAAATAGTGGGTACGTACCTTTCAACTTGTGAAAACCATTTTATTAAAGCAATGGCCATTCTTCATTACGTGATTTTTCTTGCCAATTTGCTTTTCTTTTTCTCTCGATTTCTTATGCAATTGACTCTAAAGGTCAGTTGGCTTTCTTCAGCCGAGGTTGTCCCCAAACCGCTATGTTGTGGTGGTCCTGAAATCAACCGAAGTAGAGACCAATCACCGCGTAACATTTACGAGCCGCCTGTATGACACACATGGGTTCAAGTCAACTAACGTGCTTCTTCTGCCCTTGTTAGTTGTTACTGCTCCAACATCATTGGTATATATATATATATACTTCGATGTAAAATATAAATTATTTTTAATAGATTTATACTTTTTAAAAAAATTAATTATATTTTAAAATTTTTTAAATATTATCGTATTTTTCTAATCTTATCTTTATAATAAATATAGTTATTGTCATTAAATAAAAATTTTTTAACAACTGTTATTATTAAATAAAGAATATTATAAAAATAATAATAATTATTATTACTTAAGTAATTTATATTTTAGACCAAAATTTTTTTTATTAAATGACTCACATTTTGTATTGGAGTGAATATATATATATATATTTAA
Source organism: Erythrophleum ivorense (assembly GCA_026724425.1). Taxonomy (NCBI): domain Eukaryota; kingdom Viridiplantae; phylum Streptophyta; class Magnoliopsida; order Fabales; family Fabaceae; genus Erythrophleum; species Erythrophleum ivorense. The sequence goes on along the minus strand of JAIUCV010000035.1, from coordinate 2,974,708 downwards.
CTAGCCTAGACATTCATTAAAGCAATGGCCATCCTTCCTCATGTGCTTTTTCTTACCAATATGCTTCTGAACTTCTCTCAATTCGCCTCTGCAACTGATACTATTACACCTTCTCAGCCACTTGTTGATGATGGAAGAACCACCTTGATGTCTAAAGATGGAAGCTTTGAATTGGGTTTCTCCAACCCAGGTAGTTCCGCAAACCGTTATGTTGGAATCTGGTACAAAAGCATCCCAGTTAGAACTGTTGTTTGAGTTGCCAACCTCGAGAAACCAATCAAAGACAACTCCGGTATATTGAGCATAAACACAGAGGGACATCTTGTGTTCTCAGCGAGAATGAGACTGCTGTTTGGTTGGCAAATTCAACAACAAAGGCATTGAGTCCAATTGCACAACTTGTCGGCTCGGGAAACTTGGTACTAAAAGATGAGAAAGACCAAAATCCCCAAAACTACTTGCGGCAGAGATTTGACTATCCTTCTGATGCTGTTTTGCCAGGAATGAAGTTAGGATGGGACGTGAGAACTGGTCTTAATCGGCGTTTCACAGCATGGAAGAGCTGGGACGACCCTTCTCTAGGAGACTTCACGGCAGAGGTCGCAGTTCACAATTACCCTCAAATAATTTATCGGCAGGGCCTAGCAAAGTACTTCAGGGTTGGCCCCTGGAATGGCATTCATTTCATTGGCATCCCTCAAATGACGAACAACGGGCTTCATGAATTAAAGTTTGTCACCAATAAGGATGAGGTGTATTTAACATACATTTCCAAAAACGAGGCAATGATTTTTATAGGGGTCTTGAGCCAAACAATATACTCTGTGGAGATCCTCATATGGATTGAAAACGATCGAAGCTGGAGGTCTCTCGGTTATCTGCCAACAGATAACTGCGATAGATATAATCGTTGTGGCCAAATGGAAATTGCATCATTGGTGAGACACCAGTATGTCAGTGCTTGAGGATTCAAGCCAAAATCACCCAAAAACTGGGATTTGATGGACTGGACTGAAGGATGTATCCGCAGTGAACCATGGGGCTGCAGGGTAAAAAGCAGAGATAATTTTGTCAAATTTAGTGGGATGAAATTGCCAGATACTACACATTCATGGGTTAATGCAAGTATGACAGTTGAGGAGTGCAAAGCTAAGTGCTTGGAAAAGTTTTCGTGTACTGCTTATGTTAATTCAGATATCAAGGGAGGAGGGAGTGGCTGTGCCATCTGGTTCGGTGATCTAATTGATATAAGACACATTCCAGTTCCTGACCAAGTTTTATATATTCGCCTCGCTGCTCCAGAAACAGGTGTAGCCTTCTATCAATAATATTTCGATCACTTTGTGGGTGCTTAACAACCTCATTTTTCTGTGTATTAACTATAAGTTCATTTCTTTGTGAAGCTGAACATGAAGATGCAGATAGAAATAAGATCAAGGTGATTGTAATAACAGTTACTATTTCAACAGCTCTTGTGATGCTTTTCGTTTTCTTTTATATTTAAAAGAGCAGAAGCAAGTCTAAAGGTAAGCATTCTCAGAGCACTGCTTTTCCTTTTTTTTTTTTTGAAAGAAGGGTCTATAGGACAAAGTTTTGAATGAAACATGATTGATTAAGATGGGATTATGTTTTCAAACGAATAAAACAATCTTCCTATTTGTTAGATTAATTTAATTTAGTTTAGAGGAGTGAAAACAAGGAAAGCCTCGTCAACAGGAAGGCCCTGGAGGAGATATGGAGCTTCCTTTCTATGACCTTGCTATAATAGCTACTGCTACTAATAACTTCTCAATAGACAAGAAGCTTGGCCAAGGTGGTTTTGGACCTATCTACAAGGTAAATATGCAATTAACTACTTAATAGGAGGAAAACATATGCCATTGGTCTTTTAATTTATGATGTCCTTGATTGACAATCCTTTAAAAAATGTAAAATGGTAGGATACACTAGCAGATGGACAAGAAATTGCTGTCAAATGGCTTTCACAGAAATCTGGACAAGGATTGGAAGAATTTTAAAATGGAGTTATATTGTGTGCCAAACTTCAACATCGAAATCTCGTTAAGGTTCTTGGTTGTTGCATCCAAGGAGAAGAGAAAATGATCATATATGAATACATGCCCAACAAGAGCTAGATTCATTTATTTTTGGTTTGTGTTGTTGTAAAATATTAGTTAATAGATTTATGAGTTTCTTTTTTTTTTTTTTCAGTTTGCCATGCATAACAATGAGTATTGAATTTAACTTTACAGGTTCTATTATTCAAAGCAAATTACTAGATTAGTCAAAGAGCTTTCATATTATATGTAGAATTGCTTGGGATTTATGTATCTTTATCAAGATTTTAGATTGAGGATAATCCATAGATCTTAAAACAAGTAATGTATTATTAGACAATGAATTAAATCTTAAAATCTCAAATTTTGGCTTGGCAAGAATCTTTGGAGGAGATCAAGTTAAAGAGAATACGAATAGAAAGGTTGGTAAGTATCCCTTAATATTATGTTAAATTCTAATATTCTAACATATTACTAGAGATGACAATAACTCATTTGTGACTTCTTCCCACGGTTATATGGCACCTGAATATACTTTTGATGGGTTATTCTCTATAAAATCTGACATATTTAACTTTGGAATATTATTGCTAGAGATTGTGAGTATCCAAACCAGAGCCTTAATCTTATTGGACATGTGAGTAATAAACAACCTAGCTACATTTTTATCTTTAATGAACTAGAAGGTCTTAAATGTTTTGACTTGTTGTAGGCATGGAGGTTGTGGAAGGAGGGCATCCCGTTAAAATTGATTGATGCACATTTGGGGAAGTCTTGTATTGTATCAGAAGTATTGCGTTGCATCCATATCGGTCTTCTTTGCATACACAACCACCCTAATGATAGGCCAAACATGGCCTCTGTGGTTGTGATGTTGAGCAGTGAGGTTACGTTGCCTCAACTTAAAGAGCCGGTTTTCCTTTTAGAAAAGACTTCAGTTAAAGGAGAAACTTCTCCCGACAATTATATGACTTCTTCAATTAATGAAATATCCATTACCGAGTTAGACGCCAGATAGAGGACTTTTTTACTTAGTTCTTATACTGCAAGTGGGTTTTTAGCTTATACCCAAACAAGATGTTGCTGATTATAACTAGAACTCTCTTAAATTAGGCGTTTGATTTCAACTCAGCAAGTTGCATACATCTTTGTGCTGCTGTATGGCATTCTTGTACTACAAGTGGGTTTTTTACTTACACTGCAAAATTGGATATTTGGTGAACCAAATTTTATTAAACACTAATGATTTGTCAACCATACTGTAGAAATCTGTTATTTAGAAGAAAGGAACCCCCCCCCCCCCAAAAAAAAGGACGTAGTTATGTTGGTCTAATTATTCATTCTTTTGATTCAGTAATTTATCAGTTGCCTTCAGTATTTATGGATGAGAGAAGACTAATAGGCTTAAATTTGACAGCTGGGCTGTAAATTGCATTCTCTGGAGGCCATCGTTGTTACAATATTGAGATTAGGTGACAATTAAGAATGTCAGTTTTTACTTATATTTTACTGGTGGATCATAGAAGCTTAAAATTGTTAAGGATATTGGGGAAGGAGAACAACCTAATGGAATTAATTGATGGTTGTTTGCGAGATGCTTTTAATTTATCAGTAGTAGTATTGTGTTGCATTCACATTGGCCTTCTATGACTGCAACTACTTCCTAATGATAGCCCAAACATGGCCTCAATATTTGTGATGTTGAGCAGTGAGAATGCCTTGCTTGAGTCTAAAGAGCTTAGTTTCTTAATATAAAGGATGATGATTGAAGAAAAATGCTCTTTTTTCTGGCAAGCAGGTGCCATCTTCAACTACTGAAATAATTGAGTCCATTAGAGGCCGGAGAGACTTATTTTACTTCTTACTATTATGCAAGTATTTAAGTTTCTACTCAATGTATATTCTATAATAATTCATCATTCTTGCATGTTGTTGAAGTAAATATACTTCCTAAATGTATCAATTGACAAAGCAATTTGCGGTACACCCTATTTCATAATCATACATTATGCAGAATTTTCTTGCCAATTTATTATTTCTTGTTATTTATCATGTTATATATTATGCAAAATTAGATACAATATAGTGGTTAGTCTTCGATACAAGCGGAGCCATCTCATGGTTGCTTACAAAGAAATAGTATCTATACCCTTGCACACTATCTTTTTCACTGTTTATTTATCCTCACTTATCAGCAATAACATTGGGGAAGTTAGAATAGAACATCTCGGAACTAGTTCTATTCTTTGGATTTTGATATGAACTTGTTAATATGCAATATACTAAATAGAAATGACGTACTCTAACTTAATAACTAATCTTTTTGTCACCTTGTTCTTCAAATCAAGAAAGCTGTAGACTTCGCAATTTGTTTTCATACAAGCTGTTATCTCTCCTCTTAAAAAAAGAAAAAAGTTATATCTATGCATATATGTGTGTATATATATAATGTATGTATATATATAAATAATATTTTGCCCCCCTAACATTTTTAATATATCCCCTTAATTTTTTGAAGTTTTTAATACATATTTTCAAAGATATAATTATATCTGATTTTGATTATAATAATATATTTTATAAATCATTAAAATATAATATATTACAATAACAAAGTCAAAGAAGAACAAGGCTTTCTCCATTTCATTCTTCAATCTTCACGTGACGGCAGGCATGGTCCCAGCAAGCTTTTGTCCTTTTTTGCTTCCACTTTGCACTAGGTCACCAGCTTCTTCTTTCCCCAAAGTTTTCTTTCGGCGTCCCGCCGCAGTTCTCTCCTCGGACCCTATTTCTCTACATTTCCAAGGGATGTATACATTCAATCTGAATTGTGGGCAGTCTAGATTTAAAATTTTTTATTTCTAATTTTTTTATTTTAAATCATTATTTTTTAAAAAAAATTACAATTAGAAAATTGTTTTTACTATATATTCTGCATTTTTTAAAATAAAAAAAAATCAAAAATCAAATAAAAATTAAAAAATATGACCTGATTCAAGATAAATTTATGAGGGAGTGGAATCTCTCTGGGATCTACTCCAACATTTAAAAATTGATTAACCGGGAAAGACATATGTACTTGATGCCCCGTCCAAGAAAGAGATGATGTGTACCCCTTGCACATCTTTAGAAATGTGCAAAGAACTTGCACACCTCCGGCCTCACCTTTACTGGCTCTGTTCATTGTCCACTTCCCCACCAAGCCACCACTAGCTCCACCATAGATCTGAGTCTCAACTTTCAAGGTATTTCATTATTCCATATTATCTTTTTCTTTTTCTATTTATTTCTTTTAAAAAAATAATACAGCTTAACTATTTAAAAAAACTAAAATTAAAACTAAGAATAAACTAAAAATTCTTCCAAAAAAAAAAAAAGAGGTCAAAATCTTAAACAAAATAGAATGAAGATTTTAAGAATAGGACATGTGCACATGATATACTTTTTTTTCTTTTTGAGTTTTCTATCTTGCTTATTAAATTAACTAATTTGGTTATTTATTTATTTAATTATTATGGATGTCCTATTAAATATAACAAACATTGTTTCTTATTTGTTAGGTTCTTTAAATGATATTTTTGTTGTACAATTGAAATATGACAACACAAAAATAATCTTTCTTCCTTTTTCAAGAAGAAAGATGATAGTAACTCTCAACTTGCTACACATTCACCTTCAAATGTTGGCCTTCTTCAACTATAAATGATTCTCGAAAAATTCTCAATTTGATGAATACCTTTTATAAATGTAGGAGAATTCAGCTTGAAAAAATGGATATTATCAATATAGAGTATAATTCTAAGTCATGCCTACAAATATAGCAATTTCCTTTCAATCGACGGGATGAGATATGACATGTTTATCTTAAAGCTAGTCTATATTAGCCCAACAATATAAGGCGTCATTTTTTTTTTGGAGTAGAGAATATTGATGAATTCTATTCAATCAAAAACCGAAGAGCAAGGTACTAATGGCTAAAGTATACTGCATCAGTTCAAGCATATGCTTTCTTTGTATTTAAGCAATTATATGTAATTTGATATTATTATTCTTCTCTTATTTTTTTAATTATTATGTGTCTTTGATTTTTAATTTTAATAAACTTTATTATTATATCAACTGAATACATACTCAAAAGTTACATTTTTTTTAGTAAATTTTAGTATTTATATTAAGTACATATTTTTACTTCCTCCCCCGCCTCCAAAAAACACTTTTCTTTCCTTGGTTCTATCCCTAGGTGCACTGTTATCATCATACATAGATGATAGGGATAATTGAGGACAGTAACTTTTATCTAATACTCCTTATCCTTTTGTAGTGGAGTCACTTAGCCAGATGTCCTTTTTATGCTACTATTTGTAATTGCTAGTAGCAACAATTTCAACATCCAAAGGCTACAGACTTATCTTAACTTCTTTACACAAGTAATCAATGGCTCGTGTTTTTAAGCTCTCTAGATCATTTCTAAAAGCTACCTACTTTTTTCCTAATTTATATAATTAGCATTTTCTCTTAATTTATAGATATTTTTGAGATTGTAATCTATATTAATTTAAGATTATGTAGGCTATTGATATAGTTTGTAGCTTTTTCTAATTCCTGTAAACATTTGTATGTTGTGAATAAAAAATGTACCTTTGTTCATATATTTTCACTTGCTTTGCTTAGACCAATTTTGCAAGTTTGTCTATATTGTTACCTTTTTTTTTTTTTACAAAGAAATACATTTTTGTAAGGCTATGGATAAAAGAAGAACCTTTGACCTTTCATAAAAGATGTGGTTACACTTATTACAATGTCTTCAATCTTTTTGTGAGGTTGCTTGAGGCCTGACAAAGATTTGTTAGTATTTTTACTGCATCATAGGTGCCTTAGCTTTACTAATGTCATAGTGTTTTGATTTTTTTTTTGGCACGCATCCAAGGGTCTTAATGTCATTGCATGTTGATTTATTTCTTGTGGTTTGTACTTGAGGCCTCAACCTTGTAAGTGTCATAGCGTATTGACCATTTTCTATGGCACGTACTCAAGGCCATGGCCTTGTCAAGACCATAACATGTTGATCATTTTGCATAGTACATACTAAAGGCCTTGGCTTGTCGGGGTTACAATGTGAGTTTCTTTTACCGCGCATTGGTGGCTTTCTTACCCTGCAAAAAAGTCTTGTATGACTATATAGAGCTCTCTATCTAGCATTTGGTGGATTTCATCAAGTGTAAAAGAGTAGTAGTCACAGGAGTATTGAGATAAATTTGTTTCTTTTTTTCCCTCCCTTTTAGGAACAAAGGAGCTTATATTTATATTAGTTTAAAAGGCAAGGTAATGATAAATCTTGGTCAAGTGACTTAGTAGAGTCACAAAAGTTGTATAATTAGAATGTCTTACTGTATGGAGCTGCTCCAACCACATTGTTCAAAGTAATTTGTTGTATCAATTCATTGCATATGACTTGATGGATTGTAGCCATTAGATTCTTTGAGTCTTGATAGAATGGATTGGGTTATTTTGGATGACTTTTATGCCTATAAGGCTTTCATCATATTTAGTCTTGTAAAATAAATTTTTTTGAGACATATAAAATATAAGTTTATTATTTTCATTTCATATCATTCCAACAATTTTTAAATTGTTTTACTAAGACCTTATTAATCAGTTGTGCTATTAAAACGACTTTGATAAAATTTATAACAAATATTATTTTTACTGTGTTTTAATTTAAACAAAAATTTCTTAATAGCACCTTAAACACAATTTTTGAAAAGTCACAACATTTTCAAAATCAACACGTGATTTTTGATGCAATGATACCATATATAATATTAATAACATATTTATTTATCTAATCCAATTTGAGCACACATCAATTACTAACTATGAATTATCAAAATAAATACTACGATTAATTTAAGTAATAATTTGTTTTAAAAAAAATTAAGCAGAACTTTTTTATCGGATGTCCTAATACACAACCATGTCTATTAGCACCAAGTTTAGCCTACAAGTTACTCGCATGCTCGATGAAGCCTACCAAACCCAAAACCCATTTCCCTTTCTCGTCACGAACGATACAACCAAAACCAATACCTGTTCTCCCTGGGTTGCTTGACGAGTTGCCATTAGTGCTCATTTTCAGCTTGCCAAACTTATTCATTGAACCAGTCTCGGGCCATCAGTGTCATGCCTATTATTAAACGGTGAAGTCGTGAGAGACGTAGTTTGTTTAACAAATGCTCTTAAATTCAAACCCTTACTTTGTCCTGTAATAAAATAAATAAAACTTTAACTTTTATAACAACTCTTGAAGTTTGACATTCATGACTTGAAATGTCAAATTTTAACATGAAACGATACTTTTCTTTAAAAAAAAGAAGATGAAAATCAATATTTAGTTGAAAAAATAGAGATATCAACCTTACCCCAGTTAGTAACGGTTACCTTACCTAAGGTGTCACGGGATCATTACCCTCTCTCCAAAAGACGCGCCGTTTGGAGTATGCAGCCCCCCGCTTATAAGCCCCTTCACCTCCCCAGGTCCAACCGATGTGAGACGTAACACTCTTCCACGGCCAATCCGTGACGTCCTCGTCACTTGTGGCCCATCGGTGGGACCCCCCTAGGCCAAACCCGAGGCAGGCTCTGATATCACTTTGTCACGGGATCATTACCCTCTCTTCAAAAGACGCACTGTTTGAAGTGTGCAGCCCCCCGCTTATAAGCCCCTTCACCTCCCTAAGTCCAACCGATGTGGGACGTAACATGGGGCTCCTAATAAGCGAGCTCTGCACTGAGTAAATGGATTCCCATAAAGGGGTCATCACCATCAACAGCCTGACGGAATTCTTGTTTCTTGTGCCCAGTTCTTCCCTAAAGTGCTGGGTTCTTTTTTTGAAATAAAGCGATGACCGTATGTGATTGTTCTTAGTTCTTACCATTCTGCTCTCTCTTTCTCTCTCTCTCTCGATTTTCTAACGCAATTGGCACCAAAGGTCAGTTGGGTTTCTAAAGATAGCAGCTTCGAATTGAATTTCTTCAGCCGAGGTAGTCCCCAAGCTGCTACATTGGAAATGTGGTGGTCCCGAAATCAACCAAAGTAAAGGCCATTCTTCCTGTGACATTTTAGAGCTGCTGTATGACACATATGGGTTCAAGTCACCCCACGTGCTTTTCGTTGGGAATTTAAAATTGTAGACTATTTTGATAAAGCTAAAAAAAAATACATAAAAAAATTAATGTTCTATTATTTTATTTTAATTCAAAATTAAGTCTATCTATTTATAAATTTAAAAATAATTAAAATATAAAAATAAGTGATAACTAAATATAAAAAAATTATCGAAACTAATTACTATTTGATTTAATTAAAAATTATAGAAAATTTTAAGTTTTTAACAAACTAACTAATTAAAAAGATTATGTAAAAATCAATTATAGCAATTTTGAATCTCATATCCAACACTCTCCCGTGATTCAAATTTGCAAAACTTCAAACTTCACATAGCACTTCTCTTCACATTTTTTAATTTGTAAAATATTTTTTTTATTTTATGACGCACTTCTTATCATTTTATTGATACACTTTCTCACCAACTTTTAATTGTTAGAACGAAGGTTGTCAAATTCGTGAATTTAAGTAAATTCATAAAGGAGAGGTAAACTCGTAAGAGTTTATATTTGTTAATAATTACATATAAAATATAATATACAAACAGAAATTTATTTAAATACGCTTCAAATTATACTAATTTTTTTTAAAAAATAATTTATATCTCAGAATTCATATTTTTTAATATAAAAATTTTAATAAAGTTTATACATAAATATTATTTTTGAATCCTTTTTTAATAAAATGTATTAGATTTAAGAATTTTTATCTTCTTTAAATTTAGTTTGACTCAATTATATGAGAACTTGTCAAATTTAATTCAAAAAACATTAAGTTAATTAAGTTTATCTAAGTCAAAGGTGAATTAAAATGACTTTATATTGAGTTCGAATTTGCAAACGAGTTAACACGATTTCGTTAAGTAGAAACTTAAACTCATTAAATTCGGAGAGTCAACTCATGAATTTAACAACAATAATTAAAACACTTCTCACCAACTAATTCAAAAAAGAGTTTTTTTTAATCCACATCCACCATATTTGATTTGTCTTCTTTATGAGCTCTGATTTGATTGAGAGTTGGATTGCGTCCTAAAGGATGCATTCCTCTTTCATCTTCAATCTACTGCTATAAGTCACTACTTCTTAGGTCCCTTTTTACCTTGACAGCCCATAATTGATAGTTTTTATTATTAAAAATTGGGGGGAGGGGGGGAGTAAAAAAAACTAATATATTATTGAAAGCCATGAGGGTTTAAAGATTGAATTTTTTTATTACTTATAGGTTCTTTAAGATCTATAAAAATTCTGATACTATATTAAAAATTTTAAAGTAATAGACTATTTTAATAAAGTTAAGAACAAATATGCAGAAAAGTTAATGTTTTGCTATTTTATTTTATTCTAAAATTGAGATTGCCTATTTATAAATTTATAAATAACTAAAATATAAAAATAAATGATAATTAAATGTAAAAAATTATAAAAAATAAAATTTTAAATTTTTTACCAATAAACTAACTAAAAAGATTCTATAAAAATTAATTGTCACATCTCCAACACTTCTTTCGCCTTTGTTAGATGTTGCTGCTCAAACATCATTGGTATATGTATCTTTGACTTGCCAACACATTGGCTAAAGCAACAGCCATCCTTCCTTATGTGCTTGTTCTCACCAATAAGGTTCTGTTCTTCTTTCAATTGGCCTCTGCAACTAATACTATTACACATTCTCAGCCCCTCCTTGATGATGGAAGAACCACCTTGTTGTCGAAAGATGGAAGCTTTGGACTAGGTTTCTTCCGCCTAGGCAGTTCCGCAAACTGCTATGTTGGAATCTGGTACGAAAAAATTCCAATTAGAACTATTGTTTGGGTTGCCAACCGCGAGAAACCACTCAAAGACAACTCTTGGCGTTTTGAGCTTAAACACAGAGGGACATCTTGTGCTTTTCAGTGAGAATGAGATAGCTATTTGGTTGGCAAATTCAACAACAAAGGCCTTGAGTCCAATAGCACAGCTTTTAGGCTCTAGAAACTTGGTACTAAGAGATGAGAAAGACCAAAATCCCTAAAACTACTTGTGGCAGAGCTTTCACTATCCTCCAGATACCCTTTTGCCATGAATGAATTTAGGATGGGACCTTAGAACTGGTCTTAATCGGCGTTTAATGGTATGGAAGAGCTGGGATGACCCTTTTCCAGGAGACTTCACAGTAGAGCTCATACATCATAATAACCCTAAAATAGTTTATTGGCAGGACCCAACAAAGTATTTCAGAAATGGCCCTTGGAATGGCATTTAATTCAGTAGCAACCCTAGTACATTGAACATTCCGGTTTTTGAAGTAAAGTTTGTCTCTGATAACGATGAGGTGTATTCCATTGAATATCCCAAAAATGAGTCAATGATTTTGAGCGTTGTCTTGAATCAAACATTATATGCTATGCAGGAATTTATATGGATTGAAGATGATCAACGTTGGACATCTTTTGTTTCTATGCCAAGAGATAACTGCGATAGATATAGTTATTGCGGTCCATATGGAAATTCCATCATCGGTGAGATACCAGTATGCCAGTGCTTGAGAGGATTAATCAAGCCAAAATCACCTAAAAACTAGGACATGCTGGACAGGAGTCAAGGATGTATTCGCCATGAACCATGGAGCTAACAAAGATAATTTTCTTAAATTTAGTGGGCTGGAATTGCCAGATACTACACATTCCCGGGTTAATGCAAGTATGATACTTGAGGAGTGCAAAGCAAAATGCTTAGAAAACTATTCCTATACTACTTATACTAATTCAGATATCAGAGGAGGAGGTAGTGGATGTGCCATGTGGTTCGGTGATCTAATCGATATAAGGTAGATTCCAGATGCTGACCAAGATCTATATATTCGCCTTGCCACTCCAGCTACAGGTGAAGCCATTTATTGATCATATTTCTATCTTTTTTTGGGTGCTTAATAACCTCTTTTTTCTATGTAATGACTATTAGTTCATTTCTTTGTAAAGCTGAACATGAAGATGCTGATAGAAATGAGATAAAAGAGATTGAAATAACAGTAACTATCTTATTTGCTCTTGTGATGCTTTTCATTTTCATTTATATTCACAAGAGCAAGAGAAAGTCTAGAGGTAAACGTTTTCAGAGCACCGCCTTTCCTTTGGTTTTTTTTGTCTTTTTTTGGGGGGGGGGGGGATCATAGGACAAAATTTTGAATCGATCATAATTAATTGTGCCAAATGGGATTGTGTTTGCAAATAAATAAAACCATCTCCCCATTTGTTATATTTATTTGATTTAGTTTACTAGAGTAAAAACAGAGAAATCTTGTCAACAGGAAATAACATTGAAGGCTTGGAAGGAGATATGGAACTTCCTTTCTATGACCTTACTGAAATAGCTAGTGCTACTAATAACTTCTCAATTGATAGAAAGCTTGGACAAGGTGGTTTTGGACCTGTATACAAGGTAAAATGCAATTAATTAACTAGTTAATAAAAGGAAAAAAGAAAGGTAGCATTAGTCTTCTAATTTATGTTGTCATAGATTGATAATCCCATACGAAAATGTATAATGGTAGGGCATATTGGCAGATAGACAAGAGATTGCTATCAAGTGACTTTCACAAAGTTCTCACCAAAGAACAAAAGAATTTAAGAATGAAGTTATATTATGTTCCAAACTTCAACATCGAAATCTTGTTAAAGTTCTTGGTTGTTATATCCAAAGGGAGGAGAAAATGCTCATATATGAATACATACCAAACAAGAGTTTAAATTCATTTATTTTTGGTTTGTGTATTATTGCATAAATATCAATTAGCAAATTTATCTATTTCTTTAAGTTCACCTTAAACAATGATAAGTATCTTCACATAAAATTTACAGGTTCTACTACTCAAAGTAATTTGCTAGATTAGTCCAAGCGCTTTAATACTATATGTGGAATTGTTTGTGGACTTCTATATCTTCATCAAGATTATAAATCTACTTTGAACAATTCAAAAGTTAAAAAATAACAAATGACTTGGCAAACATTAGACCCACTAGCACTTATTTTGGTAACAAACAAATAACCTCAACAAGCACCTAAAATATTGATCAATTGAAACTTCCATGAGCAGGCTTTTGTTGCATTTTAACATGTTTGGCCTATCCTTAGTCCAAAGTTGCACAAATAGAAGGCCAACATGAATGCAGTGCAATACTTCCTATAAATTAAAAGCATTCTCCAAACAACCATCAATTAACTCCATTAGGTTGCTCTCCTACTAGAATCTCCATGCCTGAATAAATTTAAAGCATCTATGATTTACCAATAAATTATAGGTAAAAAACTATAAAGCATAAAGACACCTATTTTCATATTTGTTAATGTGTTGAACATCACAATATTGCCATGATACATTGTTAACACAAGTTTGACATGTATATGAACATGTCAAACTAAAATTTTAAAAACAAATCATATGATTTGGCTTAGAAACATGCCAAAGACAACCAAGCCCAAAAAAAGAGAAACCAACCAAAAAATAAAATACATTAACAAACCAGAAACTCTATATTAATGTGATATAAAAGGCTTTTCCTAATTTTTGTTTTTGGGTTCTAAATGAATAACTTGAATGGTGTATTGAGTATCTTTTTATTTAGTAGATTTTTTTTTTAGAAAATAGTAGTGTAAGATACTTAAGATATAGGATAATTTCCTTTGTGTTTTTCTTTGGAAATAAATCACTAAATGTAAAGTTTAACACTTAAGATTTTGTTACTCTTGTGCTAAACTACATTCAAATCAATCTTCTTTATGTGCAACAACATTTTGATAATAGGCCAAGTATGACATTTGTGATTGTGATTTTGAGTAGTGAGGGTGTGTTGCCAGTCAGAAGAGCGTGGTTCCCTTTTAGAAAAGACTTAAACTAAAGGAGAATCTTCTTCAAGCAATCTAATAACTTCTTCAAGCATTCCTTTCCTATCACCGTCAGTGGCTTTCCATCGGCTGTTCATGGCCATTCGCCATTTGTAGCAATCTGTCCGCTATCGTCCATTGTAGATTCGTCGTAGTTTAGCCTCTCTCCTTCATTTTTTGTCATTTTCATCCATTTTGAAGTTTTTTTAAAAATATTTTTCCATTTTTTGTGGTTGATTGTTAGTTAAAAAATTGTTGATTTATTAGTTATTAGAGCAAATTTTTCTTTTATTGAAGTATTCTTCTCTTTGTGTAAAGCCTTTGGTTTTTGGGTTTAGTTTTTGAATATTTACTCCTTATTTCATTATATTCATAAAATGAATGCCATATATTGAGAGAGAAAAAAACTTGTTCATGACTTAATTCTCAAAAAAATAAAAAAGTTGGAATGTATGTCGGAAGAGAAAAAGAAGGCACCACATGCCACATAGAATGTTCCTTCGTTCCGTACGATGAAGAAATTTGCAGACGGTAGAGGAACCTTATTTGATTTTGACGCTAATTAAACTTGCAGAACTATGAAGTGGGTGAGCTTTCGGACGTAGTGTTACGACGAGCTAGTGGATATGAGCTTTTTGATGTCCATACCTTGTAAAGATCATGAAAAACTATTATGTTTAATTCACAAACTTTTGGATTGTAGGATGCGTAGTTTAGTTTCTTCATTTATATCTAAGTTTATCAAAAGATTATTGATAAATATTTATCGAAAATTGAAATTGCATAATAAAGAAATCATATTTAATTCTCTTTTGTTAATTTAATTTGTATGTGTAAACAAGTATATTTGATCAAAACGCAGACTATAGCTTGATTAAAATTCAAGCTCAATATATACATATATTTAGTTGATTTGAACATACTAACATCCTGGTTAATTTCAGCTTTTAATTGTATAATTACGAGATTAACGGGCAACGATTTTTCAACTCAAACCCCTTTTTTTTTTTGGCCCCTGGAGACATAACAAATCTTGATTTGAATTCTTTCCCTCAGCAAAAGAATTATTCTTGTTAAATATGTTTAAATTTAACACCGTTTTAATTGTATAACGTTAGTTCAGTTTGTTTTTTTAAGAGGCACTTCGATCAATAGTGGGGGATTGGATATTTTAATTCAAGTTTTATATATGTATAAATTTCATTAGAAGCAAATGTGGTAATTAAGTTAATGATGTATTTTAAATTTCAGTATGGAATCAAATTTTGATGCACAGAGGACAAATATACCCTTGCGAATAATTTATATATAAATAATTTATATATGTTTAAATTTCAGTGTGTAGTCAAATTTATATGTGTTCAAATTTCATTCTGGATTAATACACCAGTGAACAATTTCTCTAAAGCCATGTGAAGATTAATGAAACCAAAATGTTTTTAATGATTTAATTGTAGTAATGGTTTAATCATACTATTTTAGTTTGTGTTTACTCTCCATGTTTGACTGTTATAAGTGAGATTGTTTAAATTTATGAAATGAGTACTGTTAAAATTAAATTAAAATGTAAAATAATTCTTCAATTTATGAAATAGAAAGATCATTAGAGGTTATAATGTTTATTAAATTAATGCATATATATAATATTTGTATTATATAGTTTATTTGATAATGCAAATATTTTTTTTAGTCCCTAGTAACGTACTTTTGAATTTGTCCCACTGAAGTTATGTTTGGAAAGACAATAGCTTTTCCCAAATTCACGTTTCACTCGAAGCAAAAAATTGCTCCTTTTATACAAATATGATTTTCTACCGTGTATCTAAACCGACACTAAATATGGGAATGTTGGAATCAAATATATCTTGGATGCTTGAGAACATGTTAAGTATTTAAAAGTTTGAGGTATTTTCTTTTTTTTTTTCCAAAAACATAATTTCTGTCTTTTCTGGGGAGAGGCTTGATGGCATTGATAGTGTAGCTACAACGAAGAGGCCTAGTGGGAGTGCTGGAACCAACTGTCACAATAAAGGTTTATAATTTGTTTCATAAGCACTATTCTATCTATTGATATAGACCTTGCACAAATTTTTGTGGGTACCTTTGAAATTATGCTTTATTTTGTGGGACAGATTTCAACATTCATGACTAATTAAAAGTCTCTGAGTTTGGGCAAAGTCGAACCATACCTTTGACTACTCAATTAAATTCAAGTAGATCTGTGTCTGTGGGAAGGCCCATGAGTTTCAGTCAGCCCAAGTTGAAGGCCCTTCAATCATCACAATCCTCCACTTCATGGTCCTTGTTGGGCTTAGGACTTGGTCCATTGGATAACTATCTAATTTTCCAAATGTAGCTGGAATTATATGTTTATAAATGTAGAGACAATGTCTAAAATTATAGTTTTATCTTGCGATTTGCTAATTTTTCCATGTTTTGGCTGATGTGCCACAGTTAAATCAATTGCGACTAAGATATTATATTTTTATGTGTAAGGATTCAAATCCTCCATTCTCACTAGCTTGATTTAAATCCTCAGGTGTAATACTAATAACTATGTAAAATTGATATCTTAGTATCATTTTACTGATATTTCTTTTATTGGTTTCAATTAGAATGGTTACATCTTATACCTTCAGACATATTAAATGTTGTTGAGTATTTTAGATGTGAGTGTATCAAACACAAAGGTCTTAATTTCTTTAGACATTCTAAATGTCATAATAAAAATGATGATGCAAGTATTATAGCGAAAGAACATAGGCTTTCTCAATAATAACACGCATGCCGGCAAAACTGGTAACAAGTGCATCAGTTCAACCATTGGTCTTTATAAACTGGGCTGGATTCTATTCTATTTGGGCTTTTACTTTTATGGATCTTTGATTAATTCATTATTATCATTTTGTTTTTTATCACTTTATTTGTGGATTTTTTTCAAACTGAGGTGGGATTTAAAAACTGGGTCATGTCTACCTTTGCATGTTGGACTTTCCTTTAGACTCGGTCATTATTTTCAATTTAGATTTCTCTGTTTAGATCAAAAAATTAATGTGAAATTAAATCACAAAATTAGAATGCGCTATTTTTATATGAAAATACCCAATTGAGTAATTAATGTTAATGAGTGTGAATAGTCTAATTAAATCGTAAAAACTAGTGGCTTGGATAGTTCAAAATTAATTAATATGTTTGTACATAAGAAGGACTTATACTAGAATATTGGGCTTGGGTAGTGTCACTTGGTATCTACTAAGAAGTCAAAAACTGGTGGCTTGTGGTCCAAAAATATAGAGATTTCTGACAAAGTTTTGTTCTTTTGTTTGTCTCTTCATTAGGTTAACACATACTAAACTTTGTTAAGATAGATATGAAGCTTTCTGATAAATTAAAATAAAAGGAACTAATTAATATAAATGGGAAGTAGAAACAGTATGGAAATTTTAATTAGTGTTATCTTGCTAATTAATCGAGTTCATGTTGTTGACCTTTGTTCTTAATTTCTCTTCGATTCTAACTTTACTCAAGGATCTATAATTGTGATAATTTTTTTTTCTGACTTAGACTTTAGTAGAAAAGATAAATTTTAGTAAGTAAGATGAATTAGACTACCAAATAAATATTTTTGATATATATATATATATATATATATTTTTTTTTTTTTTCATCAATCAATATGTTTTACTTGTGATTTTAATTTATTCGTGATGAGATGTTATCATATTATTGTATGTTTTGTCATTGTTTGTGGAAAGTGACGGTTTGTTATATATATATATATATATATATATGCATTAATTATATCTCTAAGGAATTGAGGTATGAGATTTTTTCTCATATAATTCATTTTATTTAACTTGGTGAAAGTGGCGAGAATCACTAATAGTACATGAATATTATGTGCTTTCTCTTGGAATATTTTAAAAGTCCATGCGAATAATAGTTTTGGATATTCATCAAAACAAACTTGAAAAGAATAATCTTCACTTTTTTAGTAATTTAATCTTGGTTCTATCGAGTTGCTTATTTTTTAACAATATTTATCTCTTATAATTTAATTTTTATATATTTATAATGACATTTTTATTTTTTTAATTTATGTACCTAATAAAAAAAGTAAGCATTAAACAAGTATAGCAGATTATTCTCCAATGTTTTTTAGTCAAGAAAAAGAATATTTAAGATTTAAGACTTACTAACTAATTTGTAATATCTTTTGTTAAATAATATCATAAATGTAAGATTTATCTGTTGACTTAAATTTTAATTTTAAAGATAATTTAACTTTTTATCTAATTATAATTTAAAATTTATATTCAAAGTGATGATTGTGTACAAATTATTTTTAATTATGTCTATATAGGTTTAAATATCAAAATTAAAAAAATAAAAAATAATATTATTAAAAAATTAAAAAAAATAATTGCAATTGCAACGGTTAATATGTTAGATGTGTTTTTGCAACGGTTGATATCCAACCACTGTTAAATTCAATTATTCATTGCAATAGTTGCGTCAACCGTCGCGACCATCGTTAAATTCTTATTGTGATGGTTGATTGCAACAGTTGCAATGTGATTCCAATGAATGTTTAAGCAGTGGTTTATGCAACCGCTGCTAAATTTTTTTAGTGACAGTCAACCGTTGCTATTTCATAAAAGGGTCACAGAGGCCAATTTTTCTTGCAATGAAATATTTATTATCCAGTTAAAGATCAAAGGACTCTTTTGCTCTTAGCTCTTATATTGCAAGTGTGTTTGTCACGTTTGTCAAAACAAGACAATGCTAGCCATAAATTAAAACTCTTAAAGTGGTTGTTTGATTTCAACTCAACATGTAGTTTATACCTTTACGCTGCTATATGGTTTTCTCATCTATACCTATATAAATAAATATGGGACTAAACTTTGATAAAATTTTTTAGGTTTTTGTTATTATTATTTTTAATAAAAGCCTGACATATGGAAAAGACTTTAAGAAAATCCAATGATGTAGTGTTAAGTTGTAAAAAATTCACTTCTCATATTTTTTTTGTTAGAAAATCTTATAGTAAAAACAAAAAAAGTATACGTACCTTAAGTTTCTCCTTAACTATTATTTGTGTTTAACCCTTTTTCTGATACTTGAGATGGGGAGGAAAGAGTTTTGAACAGGAGAGGTAGGATTTTCCTCTGGTAAGGAGTAATTATTGTCAACCAATGAAATAACTGGTGTTGTTGTAGCCTCCATCTTGCACTGCTAAATTTGATCTTTGGTGTAGCAAATTTTGCCATTTATAATCTTAAAAATTATACTAATTTGTCAACCATACTGGAGAAAAGTAAAGTACTTGGAAAAGGGTAGGGGAAGAAAGCAAAAACAAGAAAGATAGTTCTCTTGTTGTGATTAGTCATCTTTATGATTACTAGGTTAGCCTTTGCCTTCACGATACTGATAATCTTAAATTTGAAATCTGATCACTCAAGGACAGCTGGGGCTTAAATTGCAGCCTCTCAAGGCAATTGGTGCCATAATATTGAGAATTGATAACAATTGAGAAAGTCTATAAACAAAGAAAAAGATGGTGTGCATATGCAAGGAGATCTCACCATATAGTAAATTGAAGTTTGACCCAAGCTCATTAACGTTTTTCTTTTGATTTGCTCCTTTCCCAGTGGTTGATTATACTCTTGTAATCTCTCGAAACAAGTAATTAAATATTTTTAAACCATTCTAATAAACAGGTACATAGTATAGATTTTTGTGTGTGGGTATATTAAGAGAATTTGACCAAATTCCCAATTTGCCTTCACTCCAAGTTGGAGTATAACATTGATTTTAGATTTTATAATTGAGGTAAATTTAATGTAAATGGGTTTAATTCTTACTCTCAAGTTCTTGAAAGCTCATTGATCGATAATTTTTTTGAAAACTTTTTATTCATAGCTTGTTTAGGATAAGAATAAAGATTAAAGTGAATGATGATGAGTTGGGGTGTTGGCCTACAAAAACATGTGTTTCATTTTAAATTTTTTAGTAGATTGAATAGAAAAATCTGAAAACATAATTAATATATAAACCAAAGCCTAAACGTGCTGAATCAACATGTCAATTCATAATTTAAGTAAAATTGATTTCAATAGAACTTTTGTCTTTTGAATTATTGCTAACCATTAACAATATGAGACTAATTAATGTATTCAAATTAAAAGATAAGGTAACAATAAAAAAAGAATTAGTTGACTTAATAAGAGAATGCAATATCCCTAACAATCTCAATTCATTTTGTCTGAGACTTAATACTAAAAAAGGAAGAGATAAGGTAAAAAAATCTTTTGGGCACGGTTTGAGAATGCTGTGGTTTTTTCCTTTTTTTAATAATTTATTTTGCTTAACTTTTTATATACTACTTTTTGGAGCTTTTTAAGATTTTGATTACTTTTTAAACATTTAAAACATCTTTAATTATTTTAAATTTAGAATGAACAAAATGATGGTTATATTTTAACTAAATTATAATATTATCTTTATTCTGTTGTACGTACATTTAGTCCACCTTAAAATTTTTCATTCCCATATTGATTAGCTTTATGAGGACTTGGGAGATGCGAAAATCGCTATTCCATTTCAAAAGTATTATAGTATCATTTATGAGCGGCCCAAGCAGGTGAGTAGAGCTATCAGCATGTTTAATGAGACGAATAGTATCATGCGAGTTCATTTCCATGTCCACTATCGATAACCCGAGCTCCTGGGCAAGACGCATACAGCCTGACTGAAAACTTTTCTTTTTCTTGTGCACTGTTCTTACCTAAGTTGTTAGTTCTTCAATTAAAATAAAGAACAAGATGTGTAGTAGAAATGGTTAGATGTCTTAAGGTTATGTCTTCCCTTACATAAGGAGAAGCAGAGAACAACTTGACGGTAGATAATAATAATAATGATGAATGTCAGAAAGAAGGCCTGAACCCTGAACCATCCTTTCCTTGACTTTGCTACAATGATTCATTATTCTCTGGATAAGTACAAGGATAGAACAATTTCTTGACGGACAACAATCAGGAGTAAAATTCATATTTACAGTTTGAACATTATTGAGTTCCAAATATCTTGTGAGTTTGACTATCTTATTCATCCTCAAACAAATCATCTAAAATGCAATGTAGAGCTAAACTTGTTCCATCAATTGCCGTCTAATTTTCAGGTTTTGGGACACATGCGACCGAGTCAACCTGTGCTTCTGGTGCCCATCATACTGCTCCTAAATACTGGGTATATATCTTCAACTTGTGAAAACCATCTTAATTCAAGCAATGGCCATTTTTCCTTATGTGCTTGCTCTTACAAATATGGTATTATTCTTCTCTCAAATTTCCTCTGCAACTTATATCATCACACAATCTCAGCCACTTCTTGACGATGGAAGAACCACCTTGGAGTCTGGAGATGGAAGCTTTGAACTGGGTTTCTTCAACCCAGGTAGTTCCACAAACCGCTATGTTGGAATCTGGTTCAAAAGCATCCCTGTTAGAACTGTTGTTTGGGTCGCCAATCCTGACAAACCAATCGAAGACAACTCCGGCATGTTAAGCATAAACATAGAGGGAAACCTTGTGCTTCTCAGCCAGAATGAGACTATTGTTTGGTTGGCAAATTCATCAACCAAGGCCTTGAATCCAATTGTTCAGCTTTTAGGCTCTGGAAACTTGGTACTAAGAGATGAGAAAGACCAGAATTCCCAAAACTACTTATGGCAGAGCTTTGACTATCCTTCTAATACCATTTTGCCAGGAATGAAGATTGGATGGGACCTGAGAACTGGTCTTAATCGGCGTTTAACATCATGGAAGAGCTGGGATGACCCTTCTCCAGGAGACTTCACATGGGAGATCTTGCTTCACAATTTCCCGGATGGAGTTTTTTGGCAAGGGCCGACATTGTATTATAGGAGTGGCCCGTGGATTGGTCTTCGATTCAGTGGCGTCCCTACAAAGACGGACACCTGGCCTTTTGATTTAAGGTTTGTCTCCAATAAGGATGAGGTGTACTTCACATATTTGATCAAAAATGAGTCAATGATTTCAATAGGTGTCATGAATCAAACAATATACTCTCAACAGAACTTCGTATGGATTGAAGAAGCTAAAAGTTGGAGGGCTTTTGGTTATTGGCCAGTAGATAACTGCGATAGATATAATCTCTGCGGCCCATATACAAACTGCATCATGGGTGAGTCACCAATATGCCAGTGCTTGAGAGGATTTAAGCCAAAATTACCCAGAAACTAGGATGTGATGGACTGGACTGAAGGATGTGTTCGTAGTGAACCATGGAGCTGCAGGGTAAAAAATAGAGACAGTTTTCTTAAATTTAGTGGGCTGAAATTTCCAGATACTACACATTCTTGGGTTAATGCAAGTATGACGCTTGAGGAGTGCAAAGCCATATGTTGGGAAAACTGTTCCTGTACTGCTTATGCTAACTCAGATATCAGGAGAGGAGGTAGTGGCTGTGCCATTTGGTTCGGTGATCTACTTGATATGAAACAAATCTCAGATGCTAACCAAGATCTATACATTCGCCTGGCTGCTACAGAAACAGGCATATCCTTTTATTGATGATCTATTCATCATTTTTTGGGTGCTTAGTTAACTCATTTTCCAGTGCATTGAGTATTGGATCATTTTTGTGTGAAGCTAACCATGAAGATGCCAATGGAAACAAGACAAAGGTAACTGTGATAATACCTTCCATATTAGCGGCTCTTGTGATGCTTTTCACTGTTCTCTTTATTTACAGGAGCAGGAGAAAGTCTAGAGGTAAACATTCTCAATGCAACTGCTTTCCCTTGTTTGTTTATTTGTTTTTTTTTTTTCCTAAAGTGTATAAAGGACAAGTTTTGAATAGAACATGATTAGATAGTGTGTGATTATGTTTTGAAAAGAATCTTAGAGTATGTTATATTTACGTCCTTTAGTTTACTTGAGTGAAAACCGAGAAAACATTGTCAACAGAAAATAATGATGAAGGCCTTGAAGGAGACATGGAGCTTCCTTTCTTTGACCTTGCTATAATCGCTAGTGCTACTCATAACTTCTCAATTGACAATAAGCTTGGCCAAGGTGGTTTTGGACCAGTATACAAGGTAAGCTTGTAATAATCTAGCGAACAATAGTAAAGCAAGTAGTTCTAGTCTTTTGATTTATCATGTCATAGATGACAATATTTTAAAAATATAAATGGATAGGGTACATTACCTGATGGGCAAGAAATTGCTGTCAAGCGACTTTCACAAAGTTCACACCAAGGAGTAAAAGAATTCAAGAATGAAGTTATATTATGTGCCAAACTTCAGCATCGGAATCTTGTTAAAGTTCTTGGTTTTTGCATTCAAAGAGAGGAGAAAATGCTCATCTATGAATACATGTCCAACAAGAGCATAGATTCGCTTATTTTTGGTTTGTATCATTACAAATTTAACTATTTCTTTTTAATTCACCTTGGATAACAATTAAGTTTCATAATTTTGAAAACTTTACAGGTCCTATTACTCAAAGAAAACTTTTAGATTGGTCTAAACGATTTCACATTATATGTGGAATTGCTCAGGGATTGTTGTATCTTCATCATGATTCTAGATTGAAAATCATCCATAGAGTTCTTAAAGCAAGTAATATATTGTTGGATAGTGAATTGAACCCAAAAATTTCAGATTTTGACTTGGCAAGAATCTTTGGAGGAGATAAAATTGAAGAGAATACGAGCAGAGTAGTGGGTACATAGTGAGTATCCCTCAATATTGTGTTGAATTGTATTTTTACACATTATTAAAAATGACAATAACTCATTTGTGACTTTTTTTAGTGGTTATATGGCACTTGAATATGCCTTTGATGGGGTATTCTCCATCAAATCTGATGTATTTAGTTTTGGAATATTATTATTGGAGATAGTGAGTGGAATAAAAAATAAAGGGCTTTCCCATCCAAACTAGAGTCATAATCTTATTGGATATGTGAGTAAGAAATAACCTAACTTTAATTTAAGCTTTAATGAATTAGCAATTGATTGATATTTTGAATTGTTTTAGGCATGGAGGTTGTGGAAAGAAGGTGCGCCATTGAAATTGATTGATGCATATTTGTGGGAGTCTTGTATTGTACCAGAAGTCTTGCGATGCATCCATATTGGTCTTCTTTGTGTGCAACACCATCCTGATGATAGGCCACACATGGCATCAGTAGTTGTCATGTTAAGCAGTGAGGGTGCCTTACCTCAGCCTAAAAAACCTAATTTTCTTTTAAAAGAGACCTTAAATGAAGGAGAATCTTCTTCTAGCAATCTAGTGATTTCTTCAACCAATAAAATATCTATTACCCAATTAGAGGCCAGATAGAGGACTATTTTACTTCTTAGTTGTTATTCTATTAGTAGATTAGTTACTTGCATCAAACATGATGTTGATTATAATCTGTGCTCTCTCTTAAAATAGGTTTTTGATTTCAACATTGCATGTTGCTTACAACTTTGTGCTGTTATATGGTATTCTCATCTATTCCTAGACAAATATTATCTGAGCTTAAGTTTTTTTTTCTTATGCATGAAATGGTGAGAAATTTTTTTTTAGTAGAGCTAGGATTTCCCCTTAGGAAGTAATGTTCTTCAACTACTGTGTGTGTATGTGTGTGTTTTTAATTTTAACTAGTAGAGGGTGAGAATGTTATATCTCATGATATGAAAGTATCTTTTATTTACCGTAAAAGCTAAATTACCTACCATATGTTACTTGTTCTAATATCATCTCATCTTTCATCCACTATCATCATTATCATCTTTGTTGCTATAATTGTTATATTCATCATGACCATTATCACCAATAATAATAATAATCATAATAATAAATATATTAATTAAATTTCCTTCGAACTTTGTTGAAATTAGACAAGTTGTTCCTCTTTTTTCAAATTATACTCTTTAGTCCAATTTTTAATTTTTTAACTAAAATACATTCCATTAACCTGAATTTAAAATTGGTTAATAGAGAATATTTTAGTAAAAAAATATTAAAATTAGATTAAAGTGTAACAGAATTTTTTATTTTAAAATAATTTGTATATATTTTGAAAATAAAAAGAAGATATGTGTAATTTGAATAAAACTTAAAAGGGTTTGTAATTTACAATTATTATTATTACTATGAAAAAATAAATTCATTTGAGTGTTTAAAAATTTTCTAATAAAAAATAATGAAGCGTATTGTTGAAATTTTGCCTAAAATTCTTAGGATTACTATGACTCAACAAAACATAGATATGTAATATGCCTAGTCATGAAATATTTTTGAATGAATTAAATAATTTTAATAATATTTATAAGAATGTGATTTCTGAAAATAAAAAATTGATCCCCGGACCAATCACCAATGCTCCATCTTTCAAAATTGTCTCTCAGATGCATATAAAGCTCCGACCATGATAATGAAAGTAAAAAGTAATTAATCAAAATAAACTAAAACCAATGAAAATAAATTATTTAATAAACTAATGAAACAATATCATACTGTAATACTTTATTACCTATGTCATCTACTTCGAACCACAAAATTATTTTGATATTTTTTTTTGAATGTCTTCTTTGAATATTTTCATATTACTTTATTCTGCTCTTTTTTAATTATGTTTATTTTCATTAGAACAGTAACAATTTCATATATTTTTAAAGACCATTTTTAATACTAAAGAGACTTTTTTCTTGTTATATTAAGAAGACGTTTTAAAATAATACTAAATAAAATTAAAAGATAATTTTATTAAAAAATAAATAGAAAAAAGCTAAATAATTTTATTTAAATTCATCATATTTTTATCGAACAAAGTTCTGATTTTTTTTTTTCACAATTCAAAACTTTATTTTATTACATCAACACTTTGTGAGGGAGGACACGGCAGAATTCAAGGGCATTGTAGATTTTCTTCAATTGGCGAGAAAGTTGAGATGCAGGAAGATTACTATAGAAGCTGTGGTTCCTCTCCATCCATGCTACGATCTTATTCAGATGGCAATAATTTCTTAACAGAGGCTGATCTGTAGCATAAGCTGGAGCTTGATCTGCATGTGTTTCCTAATCATTACATTGTTCCTAAGTGGGTTTCATTTCACTGGTCGTGCAATGGGAAAATAATTAACTGAGACGCCAGGTTTGAAACCTAAGGCCAAGAGTAAGCTTTTCAAATTCAAACTATTAACTGTGAATTTGCCTCTTTCATGTCCTCGATCAAGAAATATTTTCCATAATTAGGAGATTAATGGTTACCGGAAATGTGGTGGTCTTGAAATCAACCAAAGCAACGTCCATTCTTCCTGCTATGCTTGCTATTACCGAACTACTTTTATTTTCCCCTCATTTTTCCTCTGCAACTGATAGTATTCCATTACGGCATTACCCAGTCTCAGCCACTTCCGGTGGAGGGAACTTGGGTTCGGATTAGCCCACCTGCAATTTTTGGCCCAATTATTGGCCGAGAAAAGCTTAATCAGGTAGATTAGACTTTAGAGCAAAGGGAAAAAAAAAATCAGGTTCTATATATGCAAGTAGCCGGTACCCCTGCGTTTCTGGACCAAAATTTTTACTCTAAACATTAGTGTAAGGAAAGGTAATAAGTGCGTGTTTGAAAACTCGTGGCTGCCTCCAAAATCACGTTATCTCTGAAGTAACAAATTGTTACTTTTACACAAACGAGATTTGCCACCGGATTTCCAAATACACCCTAGGCATTGGCCAAAACAAAACAAAAAGGAAAAATAAGTAGCTAGCAAATTTTGACTTAAAGCATCCCCGAAATGAAAACTTTTTGTGTTTCTTGTGGCCAGTTATTATCTGAATTATTAGGGCTTCGATTGAATAACGATCAAGATGTGTAGCAGAAATGGTTAAACTCATATCATCTGATTATGTCTTCAAGAACAAATTTGTCAGTTTTATTTGTTAAAATAAAGCCAATTTCCTTTACATAAGGAGAAGCAGAGAACAACTTGATGGTAGATAATAATTTTGTAGAATGTCAGAAAAAAGGCCTGAACCTTCTTCCCTTGACCTTACTACAAGGATTCATTAATCTCTGTATACATACAAAGATGGAATAGCTTCTTGACAGATAACATTAACGAAGAGTAAAATTCATATTTACTGTTTGAATTTTAATGTCCGAACATGTTGTCACTATCTTATTCATCCATTAAAAAATCCTCTATAGCTAAGTGTAGATCTAAACCTATCTATCAATTATTGTCACCAGAAGTCGATGTGTGAAAACTAGGTCAGAATCATTGCTATATTTTTTATTCAAAAGAGAGTTCGATACATATATTATAGGGAAAGAACCATCAGCAATGACAATCCCTGAAAATAAGCCTAGAAACATAGGATTCTGAAAAACAAAAATATAAACAAAATAAAAGCTAATAAATATTGTGATATAGTAGCAGAAAAAATAAAACAGAAAAAGAAGCATTAAAACATGGGCTTTAGTAGTTTGCCCATTCCAACACTTTCCCTCAAACTGGTGAATAGATATCTATCATTCCTAACTTGCTGCTTAATTCATCAAACTTGATTCTTGGAAGAACTTTTGTCATAACATCAACTACTTGTGAATTGGATGGAACATAAGACAAATCAATCAGCTTGGAATCTATTTTCTCCTTAATGAAATATTGATCAATCTCTACATGTTTAGTTTAGTCATGTTGAATTGGATTTTGAGCAATCCCAAGAAAAATATAGGATTAATCTCTTGCATTAATATCTGAATCCAAATCACTTCACAAATCCCAAAAGCAAGTGCCCTATATTCTACTTCAGCAGAGCTTCTAGCAACCACTAGTTGCTTCTTGCTTCTCCATGTTATAAGATTACCCAGAACAAAGGTACAATAACCTATGGTAGATCTCTTGTTTGTTACAGATCCTACCCAATCAGCATCAGTATACACTTTTATGCTTCTATTACTCTTCTTAGTAAAGTGTAAGCCCTTTCTAGGAGTCATATTCAAATATTTCAAAATCCTATAAACTACTTCCATATGTTCTTCTCGAGGATCATTCATAAATTGACTAGCAACACTTACTACAAAACCGATGTTTAGTCTAGTGTGAGATAAATCGATAAGTTTTTCTACCAATCTTTGATATTTCTCTCTATTCACAGGAGTTCCATCTTATCTCAAATTCAACGTATACATAGTTTCCATAAGAGTTTCTGCTGGTTTTGATCCCAACATACCTATCTCCTTTGACAGATCTAATTTCCTCTAAAAAAACACTGATTCCACTATTGGATTTAGTAACCTCCATTCTAAGGAAGTATATAAGCTTCCCTAGATCTTTAATTTCGAATTCTGCAGCTAGATTGGCTTTCATCTTCTCAATTTCTGTAGTATCATTATCAGTTACTATAATATCATCCACATAGACAATCAATATGGAACATTTACCTCCACAATGTCTGACAAACAAGGTATGATCTGTTTGACACTATGTTGACCCCAATTTCTTAACTACCTAGGTAAACTTCTCAAACCAAGCGCAAGGAGACTACTTCAAACAATATAAAGATTTGTGAAGTCTACAAACCTTTGTATCACTTCCCTGCATCGTTATGCCTTGAGGTATCTTTGTATATACCTCTTTTTCCAAGTCGTCATTTAAAAAAGTATTTTTCACATTTAATTGATGCAAAGTCCAATCCATGTTAGTAGCAAGTGATAATAAAACTTCAATTGTATTCAACTTGACTACAGGTGCAAAAGTTTCTTGGTGATCTATGCCATGGGTTTGTGTGAAGTCCTTAGCAACTAGTCTAGCTTGTATTTGTTCATAGTTCCATCAAGATTATATTTCACTGTAAATACCCACTTACATCCCACAGTAGTTTTTCCTTCTGGCAACATAGTTATCTCCCAAGTTTTATTTTTCTCAAGAGCCTTAGCTCCTCTTGAATTGCCTCCCTCCATCTTGAATCATTAACTGCCTCCTGAACTAGGCAATTTCTCTTTTGACACATGAGCCATAAAGGTTTTTAGACTATGAGATAACTTCTCATCGGATACATAGTTATCAATAGGATGTTGGGTACAAGGTCTCTTACCTTTTCTCAAGGCAATAGGCTTATCAAGCTCTTCTGAATCTAACTTTTGGTCAGATGATTGGTGCTACACTAGAATGGGTTCCTCTTTCTCCTCACTCTCTTTCTATTTTGTGCTCTTGTTTCGCCTAACAAACACTCACAACTCCTACATCTTAGGCTATTCCACCCTTGTCTTGGCTAAATTATTGTTTTCCATATTTTTTTAGTCAGTTTTAGATTGATTTTTTAGGTTTTGTGAATCTGTTTCAGGTTCTAGTAGTGAAATTGTAGGTTATGGTGCAAAGGTAATAGGCTGTACAGTTTCAAATTCACATGATATTTGGGTTCCAGGTGCAAAATTTAGAAAACCAGGTGTACTATTAAGTGCAGGGTCATTACAAATCAGCCATTCATTTTCTCTAGTCTCCCCCTGAATGGGTGATTTGGAGTAATATGGAAGATTTTCAAAAAAGTTTGCATCCATAGTAACAAAAAACTTGTGTAAAATTGGAGAGTAGCATTTGTATCCCTTTTGAGTAGGAGAATAACCCAAGAAAATATATTTAATTGCTCTAGGATTAAGTTTTCCTCCATTCTAACTATGAATATAAACAGTGCACCCAAACACCTTTTATGGTATAATTGAAACAAGATGGGACTTAGGGTACAAATGCTGTAGTTTTTGGATGGGTGTCTAGTATTGCAAAGTTTTGAAAGGCATTCAATTAATTAAATATGCAGATGTCAAAATAGCATCACCCTAAAATATGTTAAGCATGTTATTAGTCATCATAAGTGCCCTAGAAACTTTCAAAAGATGCCTATTTTTGCGTTCAACTATCCCATTCTACTGAGAAGTATTTACATAATAAGTTTGGTGGTGTATCCCATTTTCACGCAAGTAATTTTGAAAATTGGCACTTAAATACTCTCTTCCATTATCACTTCTGAGAATTTGAATGACTGAGTTAAACTGATTCTTAATAAAAACATGAAAATTTTTGAAAATTTGTAAAGCCTTTAACTTATCTTTCATTAAAAATACCCATGTGACACAAGTATGGTCATCTATGAAAGTTATAAACCACCTAGATTTAGATAGTATTGACACCTTAGAAGGACCCCAAATATCACTGTGGATTAAAGCAAATGGTTGAGATGGTTTATAGGTTTGAGAAGGATACGTATTTTTGGTATGCTTGGCAAGTTGACAAAATTCACAATGGAAAAAAAGAAGAGTTACTTTTATTGCTCAAATTATGAAACAATTTTTTCATATAGCCAAGACTTAGGTGGCCTAACCTATAATGCCACAACAAAATATCATTATTTGAAATGACAAAAAAAAAACATTAACTCTCTCACTCTTATTTTCTTCATATTGTGCTTCTAGATAATAGAGACCTTTCCATTCCTTAACATTGCCAATCTTCCTCCCCAAAGCCAAATTCTGAAAAACACAATCAACATTAAAAAAATTAACATTACACCTCAATTGCTTGGTAACACTTCTAACAGACAACAAGCTGCATTTTATCTTAAGAACATACAAGATATCTTTTAAAACTATTGTCTCAGATATAACAACAGTACCCACACCAAGTACCTTTGCATATGTGCCATTAGCAACTTTCATGTGTGTATATACAATACAATAGTCAAAACTACTAAAAGCTTCTTTGAATCCAGTAATGTGATTTGTGGCACCCGAATCAACTATCCAAATAGTTTTAGGTTTAATTATTGTATGCATAATAGTTGTCAAATAAATACCTATTTTAGCCAAAGTGACAGAGAAAGTAAGGGTATTTTTCTCACTTGATAATATTTGAAGGTTATGCTTTTCTTGTAACCTTTTTAGCATTGAGACTTCCTCTTGGTTGAGACCTTTTGTATTTATTTCTGTACCAATAAGAAAACCTTTGCTTTCAGTTTTGAACCCTTGCTTGTAATGTTGAGGCTTCCCATGAATTTTGTAGTACGTAGCCCTTGTATGACCACTTTTGTTATAGTGATCGCACCATTTTAATGGTTTCCTCCCCTTCTGTTCACCTACCAAACTTCCTTTAGCCACCATTGCAGAAGATTCAGTGGATTGCATCAAAGGATTATTCTGAACTAATTCCTTTCGGCTTTCTTCACATTCAACTGCATTTGCTATTTCTTCAAGAGATGATATTGGCTTTAAGCTCATGATTCTCCCTCGAATTTTTTTAAATCTATCATTTAGTCCCAAAAGGAAATCATAAGACCTTTCTCGTCTCCACCACTTGTCGATAGTAAGTCTCGTCTGTATGATAAGACCAGTGATGAACCTCATAAAGGTCAACTTGCTGCCATAGCTGCATTAGTGAAGTGTAGTACTATGTTACAATTTTATTTTTCTATTTAAGATCTCTTAGATGTTTGTTTATCTAAAAAATTACTGTTGTATTATCTCTAACAATATAAGTTCTCTTCATAGAGTCCCATATTTCTTTTGCTATTACTGCTAACATATAATTGCAACTGATATCTGCTATCATGGAGTTAATTAGCCAATACATAGCTGTATTATTTTCTGAGACCCAAGTTTCATACTTAGGATCATTGATATCTGGAATAGCAGCCTCTCCTATGATATATTTTTCCTTCCCCCGACCCCTTATGAACATCAAAATATTTTTGGACCAGAGAAGATAATTATTCTTGGTCAAACGATGAGCCACCAAATTGAAGGGTACCTATCGGATGAAGCTAGTGCTACAATGGGTTGGGAAGAGGTCACGATCATATGCTATTCAC
Source organism: Erythrophleum ivorense (assembly GCA_026724425.1). Lineage (NCBI taxonomy): Eukaryota > Viridiplantae > Streptophyta > Magnoliopsida > Fabales > Fabaceae > Erythrophleum > Erythrophleum ivorense. The sequence continues at coordinate 2,942,737 of JAIUCV010000035.1, read as the reverse complement.
CTGAGATTTTGCTGCCCTGTCTGTCGTTCATGTTGGTGTGACTGGCATCCATGTTTTGGAACTATTACCACCTGGTAGAGAGGAGATGATCTCACCATCAGTAGTAAAGGCTCCTATGGTGCCAAAGGATACTGGCCTAGCACGCATAGAGCTAGTGGCTCTAATACCATGTGAAAACTAGGTCAGAATTACTACTATATTTTTATTCAAAAGAGAGTTTGATACATATATTATAGGGAAAGAACCATTGACGATGATAATCCCTGAAAAAAAGCCTAAAAACATGGGATTCTGGAAAACAAAAATATAAACAGAATAAAAGCTAATAAATACTGTGATACAACAGCAGAAAAGTAAAACAAAAAAGAAGCATTAAAACATAGGCTTTAATAGTCGGCCCATTCTAACACGATGGTTGTGTAGACAAAGGTCACAAGACTTATTACTTGTAAAAGTTGCCAATGAAGTCTTAGTGCACATGAGACCAAGTCAATCTATGTGCTTCTGGTGCCATTACAACTGCTGCAATGTCATAGGTATATATCTTTTACTTGTGAAGACCAATTCATTGAAGCAATGACATTTCTTCCTTGTTTGCTTGTTCTTACCGATTTGCTTTTATTCTTCTCTAGATTTTCTTATGCAACTGACACCATTACCCACTTTGAGTCACTTCCTAATGGCAAGACCTCGGTTTCTAAAGATGGAATCTTTGAAATAGGTCTCTTCAGCCCAAGTAGCTCCACAAACCACTATGTTGGAATCTGGTACAAAAACATCCTTGTTAGAATTGTTATTTGGGTTAGCAATTGTAACAAACCAATCAAAGGCAACTCTGGCATCTTGAGCATAAACACAAAAGAACAACTTATGCTTCTCAACTAGATTGCGACTGTTGTTTGGTTGGCAAATTCACTAACAAAGGCCTTGAGTCCAAGTGTAGAGCTTTTAGGCTCTGGAAACTTGGTACTAAAAGGTGAGAAAGACCAGAATCCCCAAAACTACTTGTGGTAGAGCTTTAACTATCCTTTTGATACTATTTTGCCAAGAATGAAGTTTGGATGGAACCTAAGGACTGATCTTAACTAGCATTTAACATCATGGAAGAGTTAGGATGACCTTTCTCCAAGAGACTTCACATGGGGGCTCGTACTTCACAATCAACTAGAAGGAGTTTTTTAGTAGGGCCCTATAAAGTATTACAGGAGTGGCCCTTGGAATAGTCTTAGATTCAGTGGCACACCTAAAACGGCAAACACATCACTTTATGATATAATGTTTGTCTCTAATAAGGTTGAGGTGTACTTTATGTCCATTCTTAAGTATGAGTCAGTGATTTTTAGAGCTGTCTTGAACCAAATAATTTACTCATTGCAAAACTTCATATGGATTGAAGATGATTAAAGTTGGAGGTCTTTTGGTTATATGCCAAGAGATAACTACGATAAATTTAATCTTTATGGCATACATAGAAATTACGTCATATATAGGTGAGATAGCAATATGCCAATGCTTGAGAGGATTCAAGCAAAATCACCCAAAAACTGGGGCATGCTAGATTGGAGTCAAGGATGTGTCTACAATGAACCATGGAGTTGCAGGGTAAAAAAACAAGGATGATTTTCTTAAATTTAGTGGGTTGAAATTGCCTGATATTACACATTCTTGGGTTAATGCAAGTATGACACTTGAGGAGTGCAAAGCCAAATGTTTGGAAAACTATTTCTGTACTACTTATGCTAATTTGGATATCAGGGAGGAGGTAGTGGCTGTGCCATGTGGTTCAATGATCTAATTGATATAAGGTAGATTTCAGATGCTGACCAAGATTTATATATTCGCCTTGCTACTCCAACAACGAGTGTAGCCTTTTATTGATCATATTTCCATCATGTTTTGGGTACTCATTTTTCTATGTATTATCTGTTAGTTCATTTCTTTGTGAAGCTGAACATGAAGATGCTTATAGAGATAAGACAAAGGTGATTAAAATAACAGTTACCATTTTTTTGACTCTTATGATGCTTTTCACTTTTGTTTACATCTATAGGAGCAGAAGGAAGTCTAGAGGTAAACATTCTTAGTACAACTGCTTTTCTTTTCTTTTCTTTTTTTAAATTTATTCTTTTATTTTTTTCCCCTTCTTAGGTAAGATAGGGTTGTCTATAGGACAAGTTTTGAATTAAATGTGACTAAGTCATATGGGTTTATGTTTCCAATAGAATAAAGTGATTATTATATTTGTTATATTTACTTCATTTAGTTTATTGGAATGAAATAAGAAAACCTTGTTAACAATAAATAATGATGAAGGCTCTGAAGGAAATATGGAGCTTCCTTTCTATGACCTTGCTGTAATAGCTAGTGCTACTAGTAACTTTTCAACTGACCAAAAGCTTAGAGAAGGTGGTTTTAGACTCGTATATAAGGTAAATATGTAATTAACCTGTTAATAAGAGCAAAAAATAAGTATTATTCTTCTGTTTGATGATGTCACAGATTCATAATCATTTAAACAATATAAAATGATAGGATACATTGACAAATGGATAAGAAATTGCTATCAAGTTGCTTTCATAGAGTTCTCACCAAGGAATGAAAGAATTTAAGACTGAAGTTCTATTGTGTGCCAAGTTTCAACACCGCAATCTTACTAAAGTTCTTGGTTGTTGCATTCAAGGAGAGGAGAAAATGCTCATATATGAATACATGCCCAACAAGAGCTTAGATTCATTTATTTTTGGTTTGTGTGGCTAAAGAACTATCAACTAGTAGATTTTCATCCGTTTTTTTAAGTTCACCTTGGATAACAATGACTATCATTATTTTAAAAATCAATCGCATAGATGTTAAAGCAAGTAATATATTATTAGACAATAAATTGAATCCAAAAATCTCATATTTTGGCTTGGCAAAGATCTTTGGAGGAGACCAAACTGAAGAGAATACAAGCAAAGTAGTTGGTACATAGTAAGTGTCAATTAATTATATTTTGATTTGTATTTTGCACATTATTGAAGATGTCATTAACTTATTTATGATTTATTCCAATGATTATATGGCACCTGAATATGCAATTGATGGGCTATTCTCCATTAAATCCTATGTATTCAATTTTGGAATATTATTACTAGAGATAGTGAGTGGAATGAAAAACAGAGGGCTCTCCTTGCCATATCAGAGTCTTAATCTTATTGGGCATGTTAGTAACAAGGAACCTAACATCATTTTTTCTTTGATTAACTAATAGTTGATAGATGTTTCAAATTGTTGTAGGCATAGAGGTTGTGGAATGAGGGCATCCAATTAAAATTGATTGATGCATGTTTGGAGGAGTCTTATATTGTATCAGAAGTATTGCAATGCATCCATATCGATCTTCTTTGTGTGCAACACCATCCTCATGATAGGCCAGACATGGTATTTGTGGCTATGATGTTGAGTAGCGAGAGTGCCTTGCCTCTGCATGAAGAGCTTGCTTTCCTTTTAGAAAATGTGTCAGTTAGAGGAGAATATTTTCCTGACAATCATATGACTCCTTCAATTAATGAAATATCTTTCACCAAATTAGAGGCCAGATAAAGGACTATTTTACTTCTTAATTTTAATACTTCTAGTGGACATAATGCTAAGTACAAGATTAGCTATTTACAACAAAGCAAGATGATGTTGATTATAAACAACTCCCTTAATTAGGCATACTGCTTATAGCTTTGTACTGCTATGGTGTTCTCTTACATACCGACATGAGCAAATATCATTTGTGATTAACTCTATTTTTTCTGGATATAAAATGGTGAGGGAAGTGTTTTGGATAGGTGGTAGGATTTTCCTCTGGCAAGCATTAATCTTCTTCAACTATTGAAGTAACCGTGGTGCTCTTTCAGGCATCTTGCCGTGCAAAATTTTCTCTTTGGTGGGAAATTTTTTTTTTTATCACCATTTTGCAATTTATAATCCTACAAACTACTTTTTTGTCAAGTCATATTGGAGAGGAGTAGTTGGAGAAAGGGTATACCAAAAGAAAGAGGTTGTTCTTTTTGTATCAGTTTTTATGTTTGTGGTTCGTTAGGTTAGTTGTTGCCATCCCAATACAAAAGGACAGAGGACTGATGGGCTCAATTTTGAACTTGCAACATAGTAGGACAGAAGAGAAAGATGGATATTTCTTTATGGATTCAAGTATGATATGCTAATATATGAAAACAAACTAGAAAGACTGTTGCTTTCTTGATTTTAAAGAAGAAGGTAAGTTAAAAAAATTAGTTATAAGTAAAATATACGTCATTTTTATTTCAAAAAATATATATTAGCAATTTCAGATCAAAATCAAAAGAAGAAAACTAATTTAGCCATAAAGGATAATGCTTGACACGGTCAATTTCTTTAGAGATTTTGGAGGATCTCAGTCAACTCAAGTAGTGCTGATCCTATACATGATTTTAATCATATTTATAGTTAGATTATTATTTATTTCTTTAAATAACAAAACAATTTCTTCTTTGATTATATTCCATGATTTTCCATTAAAAAAATAGCAATAGGTTAATTATAGAAGACATTGGATTTTACAGTTATTAGCACAAAAACCACACGTGTGCAGCAGATACTTCGCAGGCTATATTCACCTACTTCTAGGAACATGACCTTCGTTCAAACATAAATATGAACTTACAACACTTCAACAAGCAATATGTTGCTAACTTTTGTTGAGACTCGTGGCTCCATTGAGTCAAAACTCAAATGTCATTCATTAGATCGTATACTATCAGTCACCATATTCTTTGAATTCTTTACTCTTACATTTTTCTCTTTCACTTTTCCCAATAATTTTTAATCTTCTTTAAGTATGCTTCAGTAATCATGCAAGAGAGAAATAGAAATTTAAAGTATAATTTCGTTTGTTATTTTTCTTATATCAATATGGTATGCATAGAAACTATTTCTTTGTGAGCAAGCATAAGAAGGCTCTACCAGTATTAAAAGCACTTGTGTCTAATTCTGCATAATATGTGATAGGATAATGACCAAGAAATGATAAATTGGCCAAGACAATTTCAAATAATAATTTGGACAAATCTGGACCTGCAAATGAGTTGAATTGCATTTGCAGGAATATGAATAGTAGTCAAATGCTGCAAATTGCTCTGTCAATTGATAAAACTTAATAATTGGTACTTTAGCTTTCATCATGATGTCTATTGGATGAGTGAAACCTTTACTTCTTACTGTGCAAGCAAGTGGGAAGTATTTCATTTTATCAATGTATATCCTATGGTAATTCATCATTTTTGCATGTTGCTAAAGAAGATATACTTTCCTAAATTGGTTGGAGTAGTATGAAAGTTACAGGATTATATTTTTTTTCTACTTAGATTTGTGCTTTCTTTTTTTTTGGACCTCCATCTGTTCCAAAAATATTGACTAAAACTATGTTAGTACTCCAGTGATGAATCAATTCTCAAATTTGTTCTTAGCATATCATATTTTGTTCCCTTACATTTCAAAATCTATCAAATCTAGTCATTCCGTTAGTGATCTGCAAATTTTACTGACGTATGTAGTGATGTTTTCTTTGGCAGATCTAATGGCGTAGCACGGGATAATTGAGATTTAATGATGTTATGCTATAGACAACATGCCATGTAACTATACCCATTAGCAAGTCACTAACAGAAGAACTAGATTGGATAAATTTTGAAACATGAGTGATCAAAATAGGAATAAAAACATGTTAGGGAGCAACTTGAGAATTGATTCATTTGTAGGGGCTAATCCCTAAGTATGAAAAATATTGCACCTAAATACTGTAGTTTTGGACAATTTGACAACATTGCTATCGAGTTCTCCACTTTTTTCACGACCAAAAAAATTCAATGAAATTATCACTGAATTCAACATTTTACTGTTAGACTTTTTTTTATATATATTATATGGAATTTTGAGGTATTGCCACTGAATACCATATGACTGGATTTTTTTTTTAGATTTTAACTACATTTTTGTAATGAACGAATATGCACTCACTATAATAGACGAATCTCATAATGAGATAAACTGATTGAATTTTTAGCAAAATGCAAAAAAAAAAAAAAAAGAAGCTCAGATGCAATAGTACAAAAAAATATTATCCCCAAATGCAATATTTCTTTTGGACTCAATGGCAAAGCCACCGTGATTCAATTTTCCTTTTCTTTTTTGGGAGTTGCAAAAAAGTTTTAACCAAGTTCAAAATTTTATTTTTTTATTTTTTATAAAATTATCTTATTTATTCACATCAAAAAATTTGCAAAATACACAATATTTAAAGATACAATAGTGATTTGTTATCTAAGCATAAAAACAAAAAATTGTGAACTTGATGACTATCAAATTTTTTTTTCAAGACTTTAAAATAAATTTAAATCTCAATCATTGTGCTACTGAGTTCAAAGAAAATATTATATTTGGAGACAATACTTTTTGTACTATTGCATCTAGGTTTTTATTTTATTTTTTTATTGCATTTTGCTATAGGGAGTGACATTTTTGAAACGAAATTTCTTTGCACTGTGCTAAAATATTCGCTTTCTGTCTTTAAACTTTACATACGAATTAAAAGTTAATATAGTATCAATCAACTAAAATAATTAATTGAAAAATCAAATGTTTACATTGTATAATAATCTTTACAATAGTTTTCCTTTTTTGGTTCAACTGTGATTCCAAAAATTGTAGTCAATAAAACAAATACAAAAACACTAGATCAATGTCAGGCACCCGAAGAAAAAAAAAGTTTATTATGCCATTTTTTTTATTTTTGGATTAAAAAAGATATGTCTGACCAATGTTTTAAAAATCAGATCGGTCACTAAATCGGTGAAGTCATCGGTTCACTGTTCATTGGTTCAACTGTAGTCAAATCGGTGATAATTAAATATATTTTTTTATATATTAAAAATGTAAGATAATACATAATAACAAATAAATATTAACAAATTTTAAAATATTATGACTAATTGTACATAAAAATAAACTATACATAACATAATTTTTAATTTGTTTAAATATATTTACATAATTTTAATAAAAATTATATGAATTTTAATTTTATTTCTTATTTATTATATTAAAATTTCAGATTATAAACAAGACAATAATAATAATTTAATAAAAAATATATATTGTTCATCCTGTGGTCAGAATTTGAATCAATTATTATTCATTTTACTATTTTAAAATAGAATTATAATAAAGGTTATATATTAAATATAGCATATTATAACTAGAGATATATTTCAACTCAATGGTAGTGGCGTATTTGCTTTCCAAGAAGACCAGGGTTCGAACTGAAACTTTGTTAATTTTGTTAAATAATACAAAACTGATTCAACCAATAATCCGGTTCTTAAGTTCTCTGGTTCTGAGGGCCAATTGGACTGGACTAGAGACTTATTCTCGGTCGAATCAGGCGGTTCAATTTGATTTTCAAAACATGGTGTCTAACTGTTACTTAGTGCAGGTAGCATTTTGTTCTGCTATGAGTTATTTTCTCATTTACATTGTAGTAATAAAATATTTTGGGGAAGTGCCCAAAAGTAAAATAAAATATTATGGAAAAAAAGAAAGGAAAGAAAGTTGAGTTTCATATATTTTTATTTATTAGACCGTGTACGTGCACATGCATGTTTCATATGATGATATTATTTTAATCTTAACCTTGGATTTGTGTATTTTCAGTTTCACTAAACCTTGTATAATTTATTGACCGATTTTCTTTATATTCATTTTTTTTTTTTATCAAAAGCAGGTCAGAGAAAATAAGCATTCTGAACATGTAGTGCTGCAAAGTTGGCAACAAATACGAATAACTCTTTTAGCAAAGTTGGATTGTTCCTTGATAATATCTTGATGTGAGATATTCCTCTATCAATTTATTTCCCTCTTTAATTTTGATTGGATCATACATTTTAGCTATCTTTAGAATGTAGTTAAAATCTTTTTAAAAAATAATGTTACTGAATTCTGTGGCATTATATTAATGCCACCAAATTCTATAATATATATATATATATATATATATATAATCTAACAATAAAACGTTGTTCTTGCTAGCTAACAAAAATACAAAAATAAAAACTTGATGGCAATGCCACTAAAGTGCCCAAAACTACAACGTTTAGATGTAATATTTTTCATACTTAAAGTTTTGACAATTCGGTATGTTTGATTGCACTTCCGGTTCCAGCCTTGAGGGCTAAACCCCTTTGATCTGAACTGTTTAATATTCAATCCGGATTAGCCCACCTGCAATTTTAGGCACAATTGTTGGCCGAAAAAAGCTTAATCAGGTGGATTAGAGCAAAGAATAAAAAATAAAGTGCTATATATGCAAGTATTAGGTAGCCCCAGACTAAAAGTTTTATTCTAATGTTACGTATGGTAAAGTGAACAAAATTTTCAACAACCAGAAATATGAATTACAATGAGAATAGTACCAAATTTTATGATCTAAAATCATATTTGATATAATATGAAAAGGAATAAAAATGTTATTCTATTTTATTATTTGGTTGGTTAGAATTAACGTAAAAATAGAAAAGAATGTTAATTAAAAGACTATAATACCCTTAAAATTTTATGAAAAATAAATTTTGTTAAATCTCACTATTTGCAAAGTGAAAAAGACAGCAGAGAGAAAAGTACATACTATTAAGCGAAAAATTGACATTTTTTAAACCATTCTCCAAAAAAAAATGTTTATTTCCTTCAACTATGTAAAAGATATAAGATTTCCTCGTCAAAAAGATCTTTCTCTAAAGAAGGCAATGAATGTATATCAATTTTTTTTCCTTTATTTCTTTCTCCTTTTTCCTTTTCTCACCTCACCTTTCATCCTTACCAAACATAGCACAGAACATTAGATGTGAGAAAAGTGGTGGGAATTGAAAAACACACCCCCCCCCCCCCCCAAAAAAAGTAGGTAGCTCGTGAATTTTGACTTAAAGCACTTAAAGCATCCCCCAAATGAAATCTTTTCTGTTTCTTGCAACCTTGTCCTATCTAAATTATTAGGGCATCAACTGAATAACGAACATGATGTGTAGTAGAAATGGTTAAACTCATGTCAGATGATTATGTCTTGAAGAATAAATTTATCAGTTTTATTTATTTATTTATATAAAGCTAATTCCCTTTACATAAAGGAGAAGCAGAGAGCAAGTTGATGGTAGATGACAATTATGTTGAATGTCAAAAAAAAGGCCTGAACCTTCCTTTCCTTGACCTTAATACATGGATTGATTGATCTCAGTATAGATACAAGGATCGAATAGTTTGTTGACAGATAACAATAGAGTAAATTTACAGTTTGCATTTTGAGTTCCAAATATGTTGTGAGTATTTTATTTCTTCGTTAAACAATCCTCTCCAGTGAAGTGTAGAGCTAAACTTGGCCGTCATACAAGACTTCTAAGAGCAGCCATTGAAGTCTTGGTATGCATTACACCAAGTCAAGCTGGGTGCTTCCCGTGCCCTGCCCTTACAACTGCCGCAACATCATTGGTATATATCTTTTACTTATGAAGACCAATTCATTAAAGCAATGACAATTCTTCCTTCTGTGCTTGTTCTTACCAATCTGCTTTTGTTCCTTTCTAGATTTTCTTATGCAAATGATACCATTACCTGGTTTGAGTCTTCCTAATGGCAGGACCTTGGTTTCTAAAGATGGAACTTCTTCTTCAGCCCAGGTGGTTCCACAAACCTCTATCTTGGAATCTAGTACAAAAACATCCCAGTTAGAACTGTTGTTTGGGTTGCCAACCATGACAAACCAATCAAAGACCTCCAGCATGTTGAGCATAAACACAGAGGGCAACCTTGTGCTTCTCAGCCAGAATGAGACTGTTGTTTGGTTGACAAATTCAACCACAAAGGCCTTGAATCCAATTATAGAGTTTTTAGGCTCTAGAAACTTAGTACTAAGAGATGAGCAAGACTAGAATCCTCATAACTACTTGTGGCAGAACTTTGGCTATCCTTCTGATACTCTTTTGCCATGAATGAAGGTTGGATGGAACTTGAGAACTGGTCTTAATCGACACTTTACAGCATGGAAGAGCTGGGATGACCCTTCTCTAGGAGACTTCACATTGGATCTTGTACTTTACAATAACCCTGAATTAGTTTATCGGCAGGGCCCAACATAGTATTTCAGGATCGGCCCCTGGAATGGCGTTCAGCTCAGTGGCATCTCTCAAGCCACGAACAATCCACTATATGAAGTAAAGGTGGTCTCCAATAAAGATGAGGTGTATGTAATGTATAATCCCAAAAATGAATCAGTGATTGCAAGATTTGTCTTGAACTAGACATTATACTCTTTGCTGGACATAATATGGATTGAAGATGATCAAAGTTGGGGCACTTTTAGTTGTGTACCAGTGGATAACTACGATGGATATAATCATTGCGGCTAATACAAAAACTGTGTTATAGGTGAGACACCAGTATGCCAGTGCTTGACAGGATTCAAGCCAAAATCACCCAAAAATTGGGATGTGATGGACTGGGTTGAAGGATGTGTCCGCAGTGAACCATGGAGCTACAGGGTAAAAAATAGAGATAATTTTCTTAAAGTTAGAGGGCTGAAATTCCCAGTTACCATGCATTCTTGGGTTAATGCAAGTATGACACTTAGAGGAGTGCAAAGCCATATGCTTGGAGAACTGTTCTTGTACTGCCTATGCTAATTCAGATATCAGGGGAGAAGGTAGTGGCTGTGCCATCTGGTTCGGCGATCTAATTGATATAAGGCAAATTTCCTTTTAGGACCAAGATATATATATATATATATATTTGGCTTGCTGAGCCAGAATCAGGTGTGGCCTTTTATTGATAATTTTTGGATCATCTTTTGGAAGCTTTAGCAACCTCATTTTTCTGTGTATTAACTATTAGTTCATTTGCTTGTGAAGCTGAACATGAAGAAGCTGATGGAAATAAGACAAAAGTGATTGTAATAACACTCACTTTATTGGCTCTTGTGATGCTTTTCACTTTCTTTTACATTTACAATAGAAGAAGAAAGACTATAGGTAAACATTCTTGGTGCAACTACCTTTCCTTTTTTTTTTTGGGGTTGTTTCTTCTTTTCCCTGTAAAGTCCTACATTGTGTAAGAAGACCCTAGGCTAAGATCATATAAGCGAGAGTAGTACTCTTTCCACTAGTGATGCATTTTCCTTAGCGATGGGAAGATGATCCAGGGAAAATAAATCTCTGATTATAGAACCCAATTTTAGACATGGCCTAACTAGGGACAATATCGCTGGAGGCTCTGTATGGAAGTGGTATCAAAGTTAGCCTAACTGTATGTGTAACTTGTGGATGGGTTGACCCAAAAGGAGGTGGAATGTAAAATCCCACATTGGGTAGAAAGACCCTAGGCTGAGGCTATATAAGTGAGAGTAATACTCTCCCTACCAACAATGCGCTTCCCTGAGCGATGGGAAGATGGCATAGGAGTAACAAAACCCTAGTTATGGAACCCAGTTTTGAACATGGTCGGATAAGGAACAATATCGCTAGAAGCTCTATATGGAGAATTAATTCCCCACAAAGCCTTCAACAGTACTACTCCCGATTGGACGCCTTTTCTATCCAGTACTGGGCTCAGAATTTTGTCCCTCGAGGTTTTCCTATCTAATACATACCCCAAAAGCACGCCCTTAAAAGGGAGAATACTACTCCATCTTATAAGGCCTTAGCCCAAGGTCTTTTTACCCGATGTGGGACTTACATTTCCACCCCCCTTTTAGGATCAACTTGTCCTCAAGTGGCACATGTGATTAAGCTGGCTCTGATACCAATTCCCTATAGAGCCTTTGACATTATTGCTCCCGATTGGACGCCTTTCTTATCTAATACCAAGCTTTGGATTTTGTCCCTCAGGGTTTTCCTATCCAGTACACACCCTAAAAGTGCACCATCGAAAGAGAGAGTATTATTCCTCTTATAAGACCTTAGCACAGAATCTTCCTACCCGATTTGAGACTTACACCCCCCGTAGGGTTGTCTAAAGGATAAGTTTAACATTGAACATGATTGAGTAAGATGGGATTATGTTTCCAAAAGACTGCAATGATTTTTATGTTTTTTTAAATTTATTTCATTTAGTTTATTGGAATGAACTAATGATTTCCATATTTTTAACAGTAAGTAACAATGAAGGCTTGAAGGAAGTACTTGTTTATGACCTTGTGGTTGTCACGACCCAATTTCTGAGTCACAATTGATGCATAGACTAAACCAATCTAATAATTAGCTTAACCTAGCAAGATTCAAAAATTCAAACCAATTATAATGCCACATTTTTAAGCTAGCTTATACAACTCACTTGTTTTGAAAATATATATTCATTCAATTGTTTCATTTAGGAATTGTCAAAAATCCAACAATATCTCTTCTAAAAGTTGGACATTCCAACCTATACAACAAATCAACCTAGCAACAATACTAGTAATATCAAGTCACATTCAACATAATACTTCATCAAAAAGTTATAAACAATACATGCACAAGTTCAAAATGGCCATGTCAGCCCCACAAAGGACATGATACCTATCATTTCCAAAGTATTCCTATACCTATATGCCACCACATCATGGAATTTGATACTAACAGCACAAAATTAAGCACATATTCTATATGTTTGGTAGCACATGTGCTCCGATATCATTTCACTCTTCTGCCTGCTAGTTTGTAAAATAATAATAAAAGAAAGGGATAAATCTACCACTAACTCAATGAGCATATAAATAACAAAGTGCATAGAGAGAAAATAAACACATGTTTGAGTTTTTAGAAATCAAGTAGTTAGCAGAATGATTTAAGCAATATTATATGTTATGGTCAAAATGAAAAGTAATTATATAATAAATAAGAAATTCTCAAATAAAAATTATATTTTCTAAATATTAAGAAATTATCATAGAAATGGGCATCATAATAAAGAACCGAACCACCAAGTGTCTTCACACTTTCAAAGCACAACATCATATTTCATGTTATTAAATTAGACACATCACATCTCATTGTTATCACAGTACACATCTAGCATCTCAAATCATGGCACTAGATAAATCACATCACAATACTATCATAAAATCACAACTTATTTTAGGTGCACATAGACCGTTACCTTCAGTAATAGCTATAGGATCGTAACTAGATTCCCATTATTTGAAAAAAAAAATGGAAGTAGAAAATAAATTCCACTAAAAATAGAATGTAGGTAATTAAAAATAAACAATGAATTAAGAAAATAAATAAATAATTACATAAGATAAATTACCCATCAATAAAGTCACCATAAAATATGGAATAACAAATTAACACAAAACACTCCTCTTACAAATATACAAACACACACACACACATCACTACTTTCATTTGCCTAATTTCTTCTTTTGCATTCCACGACAACATATCTTTGCTGCATTTTAATCATCTATTTGCTTATTAATTTATTTATTAATTCATCATATAAATATGTATACGCTCCTATGCAAGCATCATAACACCTTATTTGAAGTTTTAAAAACATCGATTTTGTTTCCTCAAAGAGCAAAGCATATAAATCGTAAAACGAAATTTGGCTAAAAAAAACATAACATGGAATAAAAGAAAAGTGTTACTTTACTATTTATACACTCACTAGTTGAAACTAATAGTAGAGGTATCTATTTCCTATTGCATAAGTCTAAACTCCAATTAAAGGAATCTCTTCGACATCATCTAAAATTATGACTAATATGAATTAAATATTTTGACTACTCAACTAGTATCTACAATTATCTATATAGTAATATGCTTTCTAAAATATAAACTTTTAAATTTTTGTATACTTTATTATCTCAAATGCGAACCCTAAATTTAGGCTTTTCAAAACTTTTATAATTTAAATTAAGCTTAAAACTTACTTAATAAGCTTGAAGGAGGAAGATGGAAGTGTTAATTCACACTTTAAAATTGTAATTCAAGGAACTCCCAGTTTTAAGGTTCACTCACTGTATAATGAAGGGAGAGGAGTTGAACAAGGAATCATGCTTTAATAATGATAGAAGAAAAAGGAAAAAAAATAAAGAGGAGAAAGTAAAGAAACAAGGTGAGAAGTCACCTTTACAAAACCTCCAAAAATCACCACCAAACAAAGAAAGGAATAGAGAAGATGAAAGCATATAAATAGCAATGGCACACTAACCTTCAACCATGAAATTCCACCGAAATAGAAAATGAAGCCGATGACAAATATGGGAGGAAAATAGTTAAACCACAATTGAGCAATTGATGCGGTGGAATGTTTGAACGAAAAGGGGATGCAAAGCTCCAAGGGAATACATGGAAAGAACAAAATTTCAAAGGTGTAACGAAATGAAACGTGTGGAATCAAGAAAGAAAGAGTTAAAAAGACAGAATTAGTGGGGCTATTCTTTGGCTTAAATTGCACTATTGTCCCAAGCTAAAATTGTTCCCTTATCTTAGGAAAGTTATACTTCAATTAAATCCTCAAGGTATTCTAAAAAGCTCCCAGGAAAATGTATAAGCTCTATAATTAATCAAAAAATTATTTAGTGTTTCTTTAATAACTTAAAATAATCTACTTTATTTTAATAAGAATTATTTTCATCTTTATACTTCATTTTTTTAAGGCATTACAATCGTAATAGCCAGTGCTACTAATAACTTCTCATTTGATAAGAAGCTTGGTCAAGGTGGTTTTGGCATTGTATACAAGGTACATATTCAATTAATTGATTATTAAGAGTAAAAAATAAATATTACTCTTTTGATTTATGAGGTCACAAATTGATAATCATTGAAATGATGTGAAATGGTAAGGTACACTAGTAAATGGACAAGAGATTGCTTTCAAGTGCCTTTCACATAGTTCTCACCAAGGAATGAAAGAATTTGAAAATGAAGTTATATGGTGTGCCGAACTTCGACACCATAATCTTGTTAAAGTTCTTGGTTGTTGTATTCAAGGAGAGGAGAAAATGCTTATATATAAATACATGCCCAAAAAAGAGTCTAGATTCATTTATTTTTGGTTCGTGTGGCTAAAGAACTATTAGTTAGTAGATTTTCATCCAATTTTTTAAGTTCACCTTGGATAATAATGAGTATCACTACTTTAAAAAATTATAGGTTCTCAAAGTACATTGTTAATTGGTCTAAGCGCTTTTGCATTATCTATGGAATTACTTAAGGACTAATGTATCTTTATCAAGATCCTAGATTGAGGACCATCCACAAAGACCTTAAAGCAAGTACTTATTATTGGATAGTGAATTAAATTCAAAATTTTGGCATGGCAAGATCTTTGAAGGAGATTAAATTAAAGAGAAGACAAACCAAATGGTTGGTATATAGTGAGTGTCTCTTAATTATATTCTAATTTGTATTTTTTCATATTATTGGAGACAATATTAACTCATTTATAACTTATTCTAGTGGTTATATAGCCCCTGAATGTATAATTAATGAACTATTCTCCATCAAATTTGATGTATTTAGCTTTGAAATATTACTATTAAAGATATTGAATGGAATGAAAAATAGAGGACTCTCCTTGCCAAACTAAAGTGTTGATCTCATTAGGCATGTTTGTAACAAGAAACTTAACTTCATTTTTATCTTTAATGAACTGGTAGTTGATAAATGTTTTGAATTTTTATAGGCATGGAGATTGTGGAAGGAGGGAATCCCATTGAAATTGATTGATGCTCATTTAGGGGAGTCTTGTATTGTATAGGAAGTATTGAGATGCATCTATACTGATCATCTTTGTTTACAACACAATCCAGATGATAGGCCTAACAAGCCATCTATGGTTGTGATGTTAAGCAGTGAGGGTGCCTTGCCTCTACCTAAAGAGCCTGGTTTCCTTTTAAAAAACATGCCAATCAGACAAGAAAGTTTTCGTAGCAATCATATAACTCCTTTAAGTAATGAAATATCTATCACTCTGTTAGAGGCTAGATAAAGGAATTTTTGAGTTCTTAATTTTAAAATTGCAGGTGGATATAATGCTAAAGACAAGATTAGCTATTAACAATAAAGCAAGATTATGTTGATTATAAACAACTCTCTTAATTAGGCAAATTGCTTATAGCTTTGTACTGCCATGGTGTTCTCTTTCATATATGCATAAACAAATATTATCTGTGATTTTTTGAGGCAGAAGCCCATTCCAAGGCCCAATCCTTAAATACTACTGATGAAGATGAAGGCCACAACTAGAATCTTCTTCTGTTTGTTATTCACAGTTGTATTTGTTCTATTTGTGCACTTGTCTCACGTGATCAATCTTTTCTCTCTATTATATATACCACCGTAATTTACTATTCATATATGAAAAGAAGTCCATTTGCTCTTTTTTGTTTTGGTTTATTACCTCTGTCATGGTATCAAAGCCATGGCTAAGCTGCATAATTCTAATCCGTCCGATGTCACTCCCACTTCACCTCCCAACATTCCCTCACACACTATTCTTCCTATTCCTTGGCCTTTTTCGTCTCTTATTACCTTTTCTTCATCCCCTTCTCATTTTATTTCAATAAAATTAACTAATGATAATTTTACTATATGGAAAGCTCAGATGATTCCTTATCTTCATGATCAACAATTATTTTCTCATTTAGATGGTTCAAAACCTCAGCCTCCTTAGTTTCTTCCTGATGGTGATATTAATCGTGATTTGTCTAAATGATTTCAGCAAGATCAATTGGTGCTTTTGGTTTTAATTTCTTCTTTGTCTGAATTTCTCATTAGCTAGGTGATTAACAACAAGACAGCTAGATTTATGTGGCTTGCTCTTAGGAAATTATTCACCCAAAAATCTTAAGCTCAATTTCTACATTTGCATAATCAATTAATTTCACTCAAAAAAGTGGGTGATTCCATATCTGACTATTATAAGAAAGCCATGATTATTGCTGATGCTCTTTCTTCTACGGGAAAACCCATCTCTGATTCTGAGTTTAACACTTATCTTTTAAATGGCCTTGGTATTGACTATAACCCTCTTATTGCTTCTCCAACTACCAGACCTGATGCTATGACCTAAGAAGATACCCTTAGTTATTTACTCCTCTATGAAGCTCATTTATGTTCTTAGCACTATGTTGCTCCTACTAAAATTATAGCAAACACAGTTACTCAACCTTCTCCTAGACCTGTTTTCTCACCCCCTTTTCCCAAAGGACGTGGTTGTACATATGCTGGATGTTTTTCATTTCATGGTACAAGTCATGGTTTTGGCAGAGGGGCTGATCATTCTTATTCTGAGAGGTTGCAATGCCAAGTCTGTTCTAGATTTGGCCATATTGCCTTGACTTGTTTCCAGAGATTTAATCATTCCTTTCAGGCTCCTCCGCCAAGATCCCTTATGTCAACCAATTACTCCACTGTTGCTATTGATCTAGCAAATCCATAGTATCTTGATTTAGCTTGCATAAATCACATGACTCCTGATCAGTCAAACCTGAATATTTATTCATACCCTTATAAAGGAAGTGACTATGTGGTTATTAGCAATGGCTCAACTATCCCTGTAGCTAATTATGGAACTGGGCAGTTGAGTATAGCGGGTGGTTCATTTCATCTTTTTAATCTTTTACATGTTCCTTCTCTTTCAAAAAATTTATTATCTGTTTGTAGATTTTGTTCTGATAATAATGTCTATTTTAAAATTTATTTTTCTCATTTTGTTATGAAGGACCTTCACACCAAACAAATACTGCTCCAAGGGCTAGCTAAAGATTTTCTCTACACATCTTCATTTTCTCCACCAGAGGTGTGTATTGGGATTCGAGATTCTGCATATCAGTGGTATGCATAACTTGGTCATCCAACTTATAAAGTTGTTCAACACATTTCGTCTAAATTTTCTTTACCTACTTACTCTACTCAGTTTTCTTCTTCATGCTCTGCTTGTAATAAATCTAAAGCTCATGTACTCTCTCATCCTCTTTCCTCCTATTGTTCCCCTTATCTTCTTTTTCTTATTTTTAGTAATGTTTAAGGCCTTCCTCCTGTTGTATCATTATCAAGTTATTGATATTATGTCTTATTTGTGGATGATTTTACTAAATTTACATGGTTCTATCCTCTTCGCATAAAATCTAAAGTAACCAAGGCTTTTCTTTTTTTTCAAAAACATGTTCATAACCTATTTAATACCAAATAAAGTTCTTACAAACTAACGGTGGTGGAGAGTTTTAGGCTCTTCATCGCATTCTTCAGGATAATGGTATTACTCACTAAATTACTTGTCCATATTCACATGTTCAAAATGGTTATGTAGAATGAAAACATCACCATATTGTAGAGTCTAGTCTTGCACTATTACATCATACTTCTTTACCTTTTAAGTTTTGGCGTCATGCTTTTGCGTCTGCAGTATATCTTATTAATTGTTTACCTTCTCCCTCTCTGAATAATAAATCTCCTTATCAAATGCTTTTTCATCATTCACCATATTACTCTTTCTTAAAGGTTTTTGGTTGTGCTTGCTAGCTTAATTTATGTCCATATGATCAAAATAAGCTGGAACCTCGGCTTGTGCTCTGTATATTTTTGGGATATGTTACTGATTGTCATGGATATGTTTGCTTTGAACTTAGGTCACTTATATACATCTCGGGATGTTATCTTTAATGAAGATGTTTTTCCCTCTCTTGGTTCATTTTTTTCGTAGCCCTCTTCTCCTAACTATACTTAGTTACCCAATTTTAATCTGTTGCAACCCACTTTCTCTTCTCTTTCAAATTTTTCTTGGCCCAATTTTCATAATAGTCCTTCACCCCCTATTTTATCTCCTAATAGGCCTAACCCAATGACTTCACGTCACTCTCCTAACCAGCCCATTCATTCTACTGCTCTTCTCCCTATGCATTCCCGTGACTCTGTCACGTCTTCTCTTTCTCACCATAACTCTGTGCCAACTATCCCCTCAGATTCCTTACTTGATTCCACATCTTCCTCACACATCTCTTCTCTCTCTCCATCTCATTTATCTCCGTCAATCCCACCATGTCCTCCAGTTTCTGTTTCCTGTCCCCATTCAATGGTCACCAGCTCTCAAACAAATTCTTTGAAGCCCAGACAATTCTCAGATGGTACGATTCAATGGCCACCTCCAAAAGCTCAAACCACATCTCTTTCCACACCTCCCGAGGAGCCCACGTCTGTCACTATTGCTCTTAAATTTACAGAATGGCACAAAGCCATGGAAGACGAGATTCAAGTACTTCTCGTTAATCAAACTTGGTCATTGGTTCCTCCTCTAAATCATCGACATATCATGGGTTGCAAATGGGTCTTTTGTCTGAAGCATAAACTTGATGGCAGTGTTGACCGATTCCAAGCTCGATTGGTTGCCAAAGGGTATCATTAGGCTCCAGGTATTTATTATCATGAGACTTTCTCTCCTATTGTTAAACCTGTTATTATTCGTCTTCTTCTCTCATGGCTAGACTGTGAAACAAGTGGATATTACAAATGCCTTTTTACATGTTACACTTGAGGAGGATTTTTTATGGAACAACTACAAAGATTTAAACACCCTGATTATCTTACTTATGTCTGCAAGCTTTGTTAATCTATATATGGTTTAAAGCAGGCCCCTTGTGCCTAGTTTTCTAGGTTTGGTAAAGTCTACCTGAGTTAGATTTTATTGCTTTTAAATTTGATACATCTTTATTTTCCAAGACTTCTAATTTTGGCGTGTTACATGTGTTGGTATATGTTGATGATATCTTAATTACTGGGTCTGATTGCTCTATTATTGATCATTTAATCACCATTCTTGAAAAGCATTTCCCTGTTAAAGATTTAGGAGTTTTAAATTATTTTTTGCGCATCGAGACCTCCTTTACAGATCAGGGTCTCTTTCTTTCTCAATGAAAATACATTGCTGATTTGCAACAAAAAGACCAACATGTTAGGTTGTAAACCCATAAAGACTCTAATGGCTACCTCTTCTAAATTATCTATTACTGATGTTTTTGGATGTTTCTTAGTATAAAAGTGTTGTAGGAAGTCTTTAGTATTTATCCTTCACAAGACCTGATCTCTCATTTGCTGTAAATAAGGTTTGCCAATTTCTTCATAATCCTACTAATGTTCATTAGATGGCAGTAAAATGCATTTTAAGGTATCTGAAGCATACAGTTAATTTTGGTTTGTTACTTCAGAAATCTTCTACTTCTTCACTTATTGCATATTCTAATGCTGATTGGGCTAGTTGTCCTGATGATAGGCAGTCTACTGGTGGTTTTTGTGTCTTTTATGGTTCCAATTTGATTTCTTGGAGTTCTAGAAAACAATCTATAGTTGCACGATCTTCTACTGAGGTAGAATATAAATATGTGGCTCTAGCTGCTTATGATCTTGTTTGGATTCGGTCACTATTATCTGAATTGGGTATTACTTTGTCTAAACCTCCTGTTTTATGTTGTGATAATATTGGGGCAACATATTTGGCTGCCAATCCTGTCTTTCATTCTCGATCTAAATATATCTAGTTGGATTATCATTTTATTCATGAAAGAATTGCTGCTAATTCCTTGACTGTCACTTTTCTTCCTTCCACTGATATGTTAGCTGACATATTTACAAAACCTTTACATGCTTCAAGATTTGAATTGCTACAGTCAAGCCTTACTATTGTTGTGCATTCGTTTGGCTTAGGGGGGGCTATTAAGGCAGAAGCCCATTCGAAGGCCCAATCCTCAAATACTACTAATGAAGACGAAGCTCACAATGAAACCCACAACTAGAATCTTCTTCTGTTTGTTATTCATAGTTGTATTTGTTCTGTTTGTGCACTTGTCTCACGTGATCACTCTTTTCTCTCTATCATATATACCACTGTAATTCACTGTTCATATGTGAAAAGAATTCCATTTGCTCTTGTTTGTTTTGGTTTATTACCTCTGTCATGATTAATTTTATTTTTCTTATACATGGAATGTTGAGGGAAGCATTTTGTATAGGAGGTAGGATATTCCTCTGGCAAGCATTAATCTTCTTCACCTATTAAGATAATTGTGGTGCTCTTTCAGGTCCCATCTTGTTGTGCAAAATTTTATCTTTGGTGGAGAAAATTTTATTAATTAGCATTTTGCAATTTATAATCCTGCGGATTCTACTTTGGGTCAATCATACTGGAGAGGAGTAATAAGAAAAAGGGTAGACTAAAGGAAAAAGGTAGTTCTATATGTGTTAATTTTGATATTTTTGGTTCATTAGGTTAGCTGTTGCCTTTCCACTATATGAGGACAGAGGATTGATAGTCTCAATTTTGAACTCGCAACATATAAGGACAGAAGAGGAAGATGGATATTTCTCCATGGATTCATGTATGATAAGCTAATATATGAAAACAAACTATAAAGATTGTTGCTTTCTAGTTTTTGACGAACAAGGTGAGTGAAAAATTAGTTACAAATAAAACTACACATCATTTCTATTTAGAAAAATGTATATGAGCAAGCTCAGATCATAAAGGACAATGTTCCACACGGTCAATTTCGTTAGAAAATTTGGAGGATTTAAATCAATTTAAATAGTGCTGATGCCATACATAATTGTAATCATATTTGTAATTAGATTATTATTACATTATTTAAATAACAAAAAAATTTCTTCTTTGATTATATTCAACGATTTTCCCCCAAAAAAAAAGCCCCAGGCTGATTAAAGAAGACACCAGATTTTACAGTTGATATATTAGAACAAAAACTACTCGTGTGTACCTGATAATTCAAGGTTGTATCCACCTACTTCTTGGCATGACCTTCGTTCAAACAGACAATATGAACTTACAACACTACAAGAATTATTAGTCAACTTTAGCATTCTAAAGCTCACGAAGAGGAACCATAAAAGTAGCAGAATGGTTTTTTTTTTTTTGGGTTCTTTTGCTGGTTCCATTGAGTCAAAACTCAGATGTCATTTATTAGATTGTATGAGAACACTACTTATCAATACCCTATTTCAAATTCTTTGATGTTACATTTTTATCTTTGAGTATGCTTCAGTCAATCATGTAGAGAGAGAAATAGAAATTTAAAGTTAATATTACTAATTATTTTTCATATATCAGTATGGTATATAGATACCATTTCTTTGTGAGCAGGCAGAAGAAGGCTCTACCAGCGTTAAAGGCATTAAATTGTATCTAATTATAAAGACCAAGAAATAATAAATTGGCCAAGACAATTTCAAATAATAATTTTGGACAAATCCGGATAGGCACATGTATTGAATTTCAGTTGCAAGAATATGAATAGTAGTTTGATGCTGCAAATTGTTTTGTTAATTGATACAGTTCATCATACACATATTTGGACTAAAACTTCATTTTGATCGTCTAATATGGATCAATTCTCAATTTGGTCCTTACCAGATTTTTTTTTATTTCATTTTGATCACTCACATTTCATAATTTGTCAAATCTAGTTGTTTTGTTCGTGACCTATTAATAGATCTATTCAGATAACATTTTTCTGTGGCGTGACATCGTTAAGTGCCAACCATCCTATGTTATGTCACTAGATCTGTCACAAAAAAAATGTGCTATATCAAGGACTAATTTGAAAATTGATTCATCACTAAAGTACCAAAATAGTTTTAGTCAATATGTTTGGAACAGACAAAGAAGAAGAAAAAAAACCACAGATCTCAGTAGAAAAAATATAATCCTGCATGTTCTCCAACCAATTTAGGAAAGTATATCTTCTTTAGCAATCCAAGAGTGAAGAATTACTGTAGAATATCCATTGAGGGAATAAAATACTTTCACATGCTTCTATGCCAAGAAATAAAGTGCCTCTAACTGAGTCATAGTTTTTTCATTAGTTGAAGAAGGCACCTGCTTGCTAGAAGAACATTCTCCTTCAACTATAATCCTTTCTATTAAGAAACGAGGCGCCTTAGGCTCAAGCAAGACATTCTTACTGCTCAACATTACAATTACTGAGGCCATGTTTTGACTATTCTCAGTCTGAAGTTGTACGGACCGAAGACCAACATAAATACAGCACAATATTTTCGATAAATTAAAAACATCCTCCAAACAACCATCAATTAACTCTGTTGGGTTGCTCTTCCACCACAATCTCCATGCCAAAACAAATTTAAAGCATTTATGATCTACCAGTAAATTATAGGTAAAAACTATTAAGCACAAAGACCCCATTTTCAAGTTTGTTGGTTATCATGATACATTGCTGACACATGTTCAGCATATATCAGAACATGTCAAAATAAACGAAATAATCTTTTTTTTTTTTATTTGGACACATGCCATATACAGCTAGGTCCCCTCCCCCCCACCAAAAAAAAGAAACCAACAGAAGAAAAGAGAGTTACAAACTATAAATGTTATTTTAATGAAATATAGAAGGTTTTTCCTTATTTTTTTTGTTCTAAGTGAATAATTTGAATAGTATATTTTATATATTTTTATTTAGTAATTTTTTTAAAAAAATAATAGTGTAAGATACTTAGAGAATATATATAGGATAATTCCTGATGTGTTTTTCTTTGATAGGAAAGTTAAGAAATTAAGAAATTAAGATTTTGTTACTTGTGTCCCATAAGGTTAAAACCCTAGTTTGATAGGAAGCTCCTGGGCCCTTTTTTTTTCACTTAATATCTCCAATACTAATATACCAAAGCTAAATACATTGAATTTAATGAAGAATATCCCATGAATGGCATATTTTGGTGTTATGTAACTATTGGAAGAAGTTAAAAAATTAATTAATAATCTAATGAATCAAGTATAAAATAAAAAATAAAGTGCAATGTCCTAAGAGATACTGACTATGTACTAGTTTCTCTGTTTGTATTTCCTCCAATATAATCTCCTCCAAACATTTTTACCGTGCTAAAATTTAGGATTTTTGCGTTCATCTCCAAAACTAACAAAACATTACTTTTTTTAAGATCTTTCTGTATGATTATTAATCTAAAATCTTAATAAAGATAGAGAAGCTCTCAAATGATTCCAAATGTAATGTAAAAGCACCTAGGCCAATCTAAAAATTTGCTTTGTCTAGAATCTATCAATTTGCTCAATCACTTTAAATCTGGGGACCAATTCCAAGTACTATGTACTCTAAAAATTTTCACTGAAAATTCAAACAGATAAATAAAAGCATTTTTTTTCTTATTTAGTTTTCAACAAGCACGTTGCATATAGCTAGTGCTACTAATAAAAAACAAGTTTGGCCAAAGAGCTTTTGAATTTCTATACAAGGTAAATATGCAATTAAACAGTATGTAAGGGGCGAAGTACCATTAGCCTTTTGATTAATGATGTCACGAATTGATAATATTTTTTTAAAAAAATGTGAAATGGTAAGCCACACTATGTGATAGACAAGAGATGATTGTCAAGCAACTTTTATATAATTCTTGATAAAGAATGAAAGAATTTAAGAATGAAATTATATTGTATGCCAAACTTTAGCATCAATGTTAGGAAGGTTCTTAGTTGTTGCATTCAAGGAGAGGAGAAAAATGTTCACATATGAATACATGCTAAACATGAGCTTAGATTAATTTATTTTTCATTTGTGTCACTGAAGAACTATTAGTTAGCATAATTATCTATTTCCTTAAGTTTACTTTGAGGAATAATTGAATATGTCATAATAACTTTGAAACTTTATAAGTTTTATTACTGATAGGGCAATCAATAATTAAGAGGGCATGAAATGGAAGTTTTCCAAAACTTACATTATTTTCAAAATCCCTTTACGAAACACTTATAATTGATGCTATTTTGAAGAGTTGATGCTATTTTGAAGAGTTGTCACACCCAAAATGCAACTGCAAGGTATGGAGAAGTTAATTTTGAATTTTAAAATGAAAACAAAAGAAAAAGAAAATTACCACTAAAATTTTAATTTTAAAAGTTAAGATTTTAGAAAAATATTTTTAAAGCAAAAAAAAAAAAAGAATGGCATGTGAACTAGAGATAAGTTCAAGAATCAATTGGGCGTGAAGAAGATATTAGACACCCCACAATACATATTTTTAAAAATAATTACTGAGTTAATTGTATAAAATTAATATTACCTTAGTTTTTACTTCGATTACCCTAATAGTCAAATGGAGAAAATAATAAAAAGAAATTAATAAAAAAGAGAAAATAATTTATTTACGAGAAAAGACTTAATATAAGATAAAAGCCTACAACCTACGTACTTATGAAAATGATTAAAGTTCATATAATTCAACTAAGTAAAATATATGCCTCTTAGTTGGTGATTTTTTACTTTTTGATGAAAAGAGAAAGAAAATAAGAATTAACTTGTCTTTGCAAACAAAATTGGCTTATATGATTTAATTTACAAAAGTCAAATTAATCCCATTTCTTTACTCTCTCTTCATTTTTCATTTTTATTTTTTGAAAATAAGATTGTTATTTGTCTTTAAGAAGGATTTTTTTTAATTTTTGAAGTAAATTTTAATTTTTGTAGTTCTATTAAAAGAGCATTTGAGGAAAACTTATAAGTGCATTAAAAAGCTGATTTATTTAATTTTCTAAAACTATTTTTTATTATTTTGTATTTGTAAAATTTTTCTCTTTTTTATTTTTTAAAATAAAATTCAAAAAAAGGATTTATTTAACTTTTCTATAAACCAACTTTGGGACTTTTTAAATTTTTTCTTTTTTAATTTTTTAGTTTTTAAAAAATTTCCTAAGAAAGAGGGATTTATTTGATTTTTAAACAAATTGACTTTTGTTGCAAAATTAAGGAAAATATAAGAATAGTGCAAAAGAGAATTTGAGAGAAGAAATAGGAGAATACTTCTCATTTACTTAGGGTACCACAAGGTTAATGCATAATATCTATTTATATGCATTCAATCATAAAGATTAACCCAAGAGTTATAATAACATAAATAGGAAAAATTAATCTAATTGGCAAGTTATAGGGTATATGGCATTAAACATAAAAAAGAATCTTAGAAGGTCATTATTTGAAGTTTATAAACATCCCCATAACTATACATTTATAACAATCCCCCCTTGAATGACCATTAATAAAAAATGTGTCTCATTAAAATCTTATTAGAAAAAATCTAATGGGATAAAAACCTAGTGAAGGTAAAAAAAAGTACATAATATTTAAATATTCATTGTAAGCTATTTTATAAAAAACCTTATTGAGAAAATCCAATGGGACAAAATGTTTGTAAGAAAACAAAAATGTCATTTTATTTGTCCTGATGGCAATATTACTTTATGGCTTTAAGTTGGTACATTCCACTACTATATACTAACTTCTCAAATGTAGTAGTTGGCAATGCCTTGGTAAATTGATATGCCAAATTATCACATGCACAATTTTGTTAAACATCTATATCACTAATTTTTTAAAGATTATGAGTGAAAAAAAATTAAATAAAATGTATCTCATTCTATCTCCTCTAATATACTTTCTTTCTAACTAAGCTATACATATTGTATTATCTTCATATAATATTGTTGGAATCTTTTTCTCTCAAGGTAAATCACATATCTCTTGTATATGTTGGATTATTGACCTCAGTGAAACATATTCTCAGCTTGTCTTATGTATTGCAATTATTTATGCATGATTTGATAAAATAGTAGCTAAAGTTTGTTTTGTACAAAATCATAATATAGCTATATCCCTACATGTAAATAAATAACTAGTTTGATATTAAATTTTATGTAGATCAAATAAGTGTCTTGCATTTATATAGTCAATTAATTGTTATCCAAAGTCAGTGGAATATAATAACTATATATTAATGGTCCCCTAGAGATATCATAATAAATGCTTAACTTGATTATAATGTCTACTTAGGAAAAAACTAAATTTTTCTAATAAACTTACAACAAATGTAATATCAAGTTGTGTTAAATTAACAAGATACATTGATACTCTTATAATACTAAAATATAATACTTTAGGATTAAGAAATTCTTCACCAAGGATGAAAAAGGCCTTTATTCACGATTGACAATCTTATAATTATTAGGATACTTAATGGATATACTTTATCCATATAATATTGCCTTAAGATCTTTTAGATATAAGTCAATTGATGAAGAAGATTTGCACTTGCTAAGTACTCGATCTGCAAGTTGAAACAAAGCTTTGTTTTTTTTTTATATTTTTCATTTCAAATTCTTTCTTTAATAATTAATTTCTTTTTGAAGCTCTTTAGGAACTCTTATAATATTTAAATCATCAAAATATATAGTAATTATGACAAATTATGATTCAAATCTTTTAATAAAAGCACATAGGAAAATTATATCATTTTTATAACCTTCATTTAACAAATATTTGTTGAGATGATTATACCACATACACCCAAGTTATTTTAATTTATATAAGGATTTTATGTAAATATATTAAATAATTTTTTTGGAAACCTTTACTACAAGTCATATTTCACATCTAACAACTTTATTTTTCATATTTTATTTTCACATAAATACCCATTTGTATCCTACTAGTTTTATAGCTCCAAAAACTTCACATTTTGAAAGTAAATTTAACTGTGCTTTAATTGTGTTTTTCTATTTTAGCCAATCATTTTTATATTTACATTCTTCAATAAATATAGGTTCAAAATATTTATTTGGTTTTATTATTTTAATTGCAACATTGTATAAAAAAATGTTGTCAACAATTATATCTTTTTGATTCCATCTTTTTCTATAGTGATATAACTTATCAATATCTCTTCTTTTTTTTAAAAAAAAGTTTTGAACATCTTCTAGTGTTTTATGATCAACTATGTTTTGGATTTCTTCTTAAGTACTTGCCTTTTCAATATGACTATTTTAATTATTTACTCATTTCTTTTTTTTTAGGATTTTTATCTTTGAAACCAATTACCCTACTACACTTTAGGCATGACTTAATTTGATTTGTACTAACCGATTGTCCTACCAGGACATCAATCTAAATTGGAGCATTTTTAAGTGATACATAAGACTTAATAACTCTTTTTAGGTCGATAAATACATTTGGTAATTAATTTGCAATATTTTGTAAATGAATTATTTTATGAACTTCTAATTCACATTACTTTATATAAGAATTTAAATGAAATAATAATAATAATAATAATAATGCATTTCATGTAACTTTTTTTTCCAACAACTTATTCTCACTCCTTAATATTGGGAAAAGTATTTCGTCAAAATGACAATCAACAAATCGTGTCATAAATAAATCCCTAGTTAATAGTTCAAGACATTTAATTATAGCAGGAGACTCATAACCAATATATATTCTTAATCTTATTTGGGAACCCATCTTTGTACATTGTGGTGAAACAATTAGAACCTATACTACATATGTAAAAATTCTCAAATGGAAAATATTTGGCTTAGGACCAAAAGCCAACAATAATGGAAAGAATTTATGATAGCTCATTAGCTTGATGCGAATGAGTGCTACTACATATAAAATTGCATAACCTCATATTGAAATGGAAAGTGTCATTCTTATAAGTATTGGTTTAACTATTAATTGAAAGTATTTAATAAATGATTCTATTAAACCATTTTGTGTGTTATAATAGAGTAATTGGGACATAAACCACACATTTAAAAAATTCTAAGATAAGAAATATTTGACTCATGACCAAAAGCTAATTATAGTAAAGAGAATTTATGATGACTTATTGGCCTAATGCATATAAGTGTTATTGTATGTAAAATTGCATATCCTTATGTTGACATGAGAAGTTTTATTCTCATAAGTATTGGCCTAGCTATTAATTAGAGGCATTTGATGAATGATTCTATTAAACTATTTTGTGTGTGAACATGAGTAACAGGATTTTCTACTAGTATTCCAATTGACATACAATAGTTATTAAAAACCTAAGATATAAACTCACTAGCATTATTAAGACAAATTATTTTGATTGCATAAAATGAAATTGTGCTCTTAATTGAATTATCTACATAAGAAATTTCACAAATACCAAGTTATAAGTTGATAATAAACATATATATGACCATCTTGTAGATGCATTTAAATAACTTAAACTTCTCGCATCATATCAAAACTCAAAACACCAAAATAAATCAATCTACATTTTGATCAAATTCATAAGACTATGAAACATAGTAACTAATTCCTAAAAGAAAAAATCATTGAAGCCATAGCATCTTAAACTAATCTAAGAGAAGTTTTACCTATTTCGGTGAATCAATTGCTATTGTCTTCCATTTCTCCTCTCTTTTCCTAAAGCCAAAAATCAAAAGAATCTCCCGTGTCCCCAGCTTACTATCTCATGTTCTCTCTTTTGAAGAATCTCTCTCCAAAAACCAAAAGAACCCTAAAACAAAAGAACCTTTCTCTCACCCCAAAAGAAAAACCTTTTACTTCTTATTCAAGTGGATTCAAGCATGCCTTTCAATAACATTCAAATGCATCTCTCATATAAATGAGTGCTACCTATGAGGTCATTAAAGTAAAATTGTGAGAGGGAAATTAGAAAGTTGTTGGAGTGGAGATCATGCAATACCACTACCAGAGCCAACCCTGCTTTCTACAAAGCTTCCTGACCTCTTGCCTCTCTTGTTGAAACGTTCACCTATTTGGTTGCATAGCAAAAGAGGAGAGGGAAAAATAAATTTTTTGCAATGTCTATCATGTATTTACTATTATTATTCAACAGTTTCATTTTCTTGTTTTTTTAAGTAGGAATACAAAAGTCATTTTTCATCTATTTTCATTCCTTTTCTATTTCATATTGAGTTTTGCATTTAAGACACATGATAAGCCTGAAGGTTGGGTTAATGATATCACTTGGGCTTTTGGATAAACCTATTAGGCCTTTAGTCTTTGATTAAGGCTTTCTTTTTTTTTTGTTGAGTCTTTTCTTTATTTTTTATGTTTTTATTTTATTTTATTGATTCAAACTTAATTTAAATTAATCCAAAATCAAATTTAAAATGACTCAGAATCAAATTAAAATTGATTAAAAAATATCTATGGCTTAAATGACTTCAAAATTATACCGAAAATGACATTACATAAAAATCCAAAATGAGGCATTTTTAATTTAATGTGTATTATTTATTTATTTTATTAATTAATTTTTTGGTAAATGTCTTGACTAAATACAAAGTTCACAAGAGTATAAAACAAATAACAATCATATCAATTAAAAAAACATTTATGTTAATATTTGGAATATAAAGAGCTCATTTTTTATTTAAAAAAAATAAAACACTTAACAATATATAATTAAACTTGATGCAAAAACTTGTTTTCAAGCAAACTAAAGCAATTTAGTCTATAACTGGTTTCCTTGAAAGATGTAAGAAGGTGTATCAAGCATCAAATGATCAATACATGATGCAAAATATCAAACAAAAATAGAACATCAAGAAAATGGCTTGAAATGTAAGGAGCTGAGGCAAAATAATAAGCAAATTCAAAATTTATCTTGGTAATCCAAACCTATGTCCATTCTCGAAGCTTCCATTTGGGCTTTCTCCAAACAAGTTTAAATAGGTACTTGTGAGCTGTTACAACTTTCAACTTACCTTGGACTTATCCTTTCTCATTCTAAAAAAGAAAATACATCTTTTCACAGAGGAAAATACTCCAAGAGGTTTCCCACTTTTGTTTTCTTTCACAAGAGATGCACCACCCCTTGCCTTACAAAGTTTTTAAAAGAATAAGATTGTTGGGGAAAAAAAATCTCTTTAAGGATAGTTTACAAGATGAAGCTCTAAGATTTTGCAAATTTTGGCTCAAGAATGATGATTTATGTTTCTAAAGCTTGAAAACAAGATGATCACATTAAAACAATTGGTTCTACTTAAAAACCTGTTTTGAGAACTAGATTACTTTGAGCTTATAAATAATAATCTAAATCAGTAAATTTCATGTAAAAAATCTTCAAATCTTCAAATTCTTTTTACTTCAATACTAATTTTTATTTCTTTGGATTATCCTTTTTTATATATATACAAAGGAAAGAATTTCTTTGGATTATCCTTCACAAAAGATATTTAACTTGTAGACCAAATAATTAGTCCAGTTGATAGTTAGCATATACTTTTAACAATATGCATGATTCAATAATACTTTGTGTAATATGAATATGAAGTATTTTATCATAAATTTGATATTTTTATAATCATATATCCAATTTAGATTATATATAGAAATACATGATTCAAATACAAGATAAATAAATTAATCATTATAATCATGCATAACTCATAGTAATCATATAAGTGCATATTATTAATGTATTTACATTTTTCATACATACAACCTTAGGTTTAACAAAAGAAAACTACTATGAAGCTTCTCTATCTTCATTAGAATTTTAGATTAACAATTAACCACTATAAGACAGCAGGAAATTAAAAGTAGAAATTAGAGGTGAAAATTTTTCTATTTCTAATATGTGGCAATTTCACCTCAAATTTGTCTTAGAATGGTTTTTGAAAAAAAAACAACTAAAATTAGAGATGGATTTAAAAATGAAAATTTCCATCTCAAAATTTTTCATCTCTAATTTCATCTATAATTTGTTGCAAAAATAATTTAAAAAAATAAAAATTGAAATTAGAGACAAAATTTTTTCTCCCTAATTCCATCTTAAAATGTTTTTTTAAAATAAAATAAAATTAGAAACAGATTTAGGGATTTACATCTCAAAATTCTAAAATTAGAGATGAATTTTTTTATCACTAATATTGTCTTAGACTGATTTTTTTTAAAAAAATAATGAGATTAGAGACAGATTTAGAGATAAAATTTTTTTCTCTCAAAATTATAAAATTAGAGACACAATTTTTCATCTTTGCTGTCTCAAAATGGTTAAATTTTTTCTTTAAAAAAACTAGATATTAGAAATAAAAAATTCTATCAAAATTCTGAAATTATAGACAAAATTTTTCATATGTAATTCCATAATAAAATGGTCATTTTTTTGTTTCAAAAAAAGCTACGAAGAAAGATAAAATATTTCGTCTTAAAATTATGAAATTAGAGATTGAATTTTTCATTTCCAATTATGTCTCAAAATGATTTTTTTCTTGATTTTTGAGGAGACAAAAAACTAAAATTAAAGATCTATTTAAAGATAAAATTTTATTCTATCTCAAAATGTTTTTTGTAAAATAAAAATAAAAGTTACTTTAATTTACTCCAATTTTTTCTTTTTTACTTTCCCCTGATTAACAAATATCAAATAATTATCACACTTTATCAACAAACTCTAAAACATAATAAATCTGTCCCACAAATTCTAAGTATGATTGTATTATAGAGCTAAACTAGTTATAAGTAATTAAATCAATTTAACTCGACCCAATTTACTTTTAGAAGGCTTATAAGATTCAACGTCAAGTGTTCACCGAGTCTCATACAAGAAACTGATACAAGTAACTTTGAACAGAAGAATTCCAATAAAGCAAACCACCTTAATCAAATGATTTTAACAATTCTAGTAGAGATCTTGACCTAATTATCATTACTAGCTTACCCACCCATGAAGCTTATGAAGAGGGACCCTTACAAATCTCACCGGATGAAAGATTCGTTCATACACAGATCAGCATCATGAGATCAAGGCTCTTCATACAATGGATTTTTTAGCTCTATCTCGTTAAGAGTAGTTTCTTTTTTTCCTTTGTTTTACTATTGTATTCTTTTATAGACCTTTTAATATAAGCATAGGCAAAGTAGCCAAATTTATTTGGTGAATATAGAAGAGGTAGTTATTCTGATACTGTGGTTGCACAGAAATTATGCGTGTGAAGATCAAAGGTGCGAAATTTATTTGGCGGAATTAAGGTAGAAAGTAAACTATAGATTGGCCAAATCACCTTATACTATGCGCTGACATTTGTGACTGTTTTTTTTTTTTTTTTTTTGCCCCGCTACAACGAACTGAAAAGCCACAGGAAAACACAAAAGCTATGAATAATTAATGAGCTAGAAGCAGTAGAGTTAGAGGTCAGCTGGTTAATTGAAGTGCTGCATCTCCGTACGTATATATTGCAGAGATATAACCATATTTTGAAGAGCTAGGCTCCATTTATTGTGTAACACTTCAACAATAAACGTAATGATCTATTAATAATATATTAGTTATTTTGTTTATCTATAAAATCCTATGTAAATAAAAATATATTAACATTTATGAATACCTCAATTTTTTTTATAAAAAAGATTAATCATTCAATCTCTTATTATTTATTTTAATTTTTAATTTAGTCTTTATATAATTTAAAAAAAGAAAGAAGCTTGTTATACATGTGGCAACCATGTGTATAAGCTGTTTGGTACCTGAGCCAAAAATCAACGTTCTTAAGCCACGTGGATACAATTGAGAGTAGAATTTCAACGTTTGTAAGGTGTAGAGACTAACACTAAAATAATTGAAAATTACAAGGATTATTTAAAAGAAATTATAAAAATTAGATTAAAAATTAAAGTAAACTATAAAGAATAAATAATTAATTTTTTTATAAATTAAATACTAATAATCTATTTGTAATTTTCAAATTTTAAATTACTTTCACAATTTAAAATTTAAGAATCACACAGTTTTTTACATCTGATTTCAATATTAATATATAAAATACATACTTTATATAATTATATCATAATTTTTATCTAATATTTTTATCAAAATTTAATAAATAAAAATTTATACAATTAATTAATAAAACACATATTATATCTAATTTCGATATTAATATATAAAATACATACTTTATATAATCGAATACTAATTTTTTATCTCAAAAATTTATATCACATGATCATATTTTTACATTACCTTTTTCTTTTCCTCCCCCCTTAAAAATGATATCAATTTCTTTGATTTTTGTTCATTCCTCTAATTTTCCCGCACTTAAGCTTATCTCTAATTTTTTCTTACTAAATTTTTCCTCCCTTCATTTGTCTTTTATGTTTATACCTTCCATTTTCACTTTCACCTCCCATTGAAAAGTTTTTAGATAAAATTTGCAATTCCCACTTTCCCATTTCACCTAAAAGGGCTTACGATTCTTGGTCATTTCCTCTATTTCACTTTTCCCTTTTCAAACACTGCGTTAGAGGAGTCATGTTTGGTAACCGGAGAGGCCAATCCTTGAAAGGGAAAGGAAGTGGGATTGCTGAAAAAAGCATGTGTGGTTCATAGGAGACCGCGTTCCCTGGACCAGCCAGCTCCCATAAACACGGGTGTCTGGCCTGGCTGAGTGGTAGAGGGAACACTTGGACTATTTTGCCCTTTCGAAAGATCACATCAAAGGGCTCCAGACACGAACGCTACCACATCTCGCGGGAGACCATTGAAGGATTTTGTTTTCCACTGTACATCTCCTTGTGGGAACTCCATCACCATCCAAATGCCGTGCTCCGCTGATGGCTGGGAGAGTAGAGTATCCAAGTTTCATCAATTAAGAATTTTTATTGTTTATACTACATTTTTTAAATAAATAAATTTTTTGCCTACTTGTAGAATTTCTAAATAAATAGAGTAGATATAATTCTTTATATTCATGTCTTGAGTTTTTTAAATAAGACATGATAAGTTTACAGCTTTACGATAATAACATAACATGATAAATATATGATTTTAGTATATCATTGTATGTTTTTCAAGTATATTATATACTTATTATGTTATTATTAAAAAATTATAAATTTAATCTTCATTAAATTGTAATCTTGAATTTTTTTTAGGTGTACATGGTGCATGGTGCACCAAATACAATCAATAATTAAAATTTAATTTATGCAAGTAGAGTTTATATGTAATATAAACAAAGTTCACATGTAAAATAAATTTTAATTATTAAGTGTATAGATGGTATGACGCTCTCGATGCATATAAGAATTGCTCTGTAGTCTTGACTAAAATAATGCTTTTTTAAAATATTAGACTAATTGATGGTAATAAACTTGTAAGAGCTAAATTGAAACTATTAAAATCTTTCAAAAACTAATAGGAGGTTTACTGAGTCTAAAGTATGTGCAAAAGCACTGGGATTCAAACTCAAGCCTTTTGCTGTTGAATCTGCCGACCAAACAATTGTGTCCTTTCGGCCGAGGAGCAGGAGATGTCACTCTTTGGTAATGCACAAAACAACAGTGAATTTTTGAGTTGGTGTTAATGGTGTTTCATGGTTGACCAACCAAACGACAGTTTTATGTGAAGCCACATAAGCTAAACAAAACCCAGATCAAAGGTTTCAACTTTCTTTTTTTTTTCTTTTTTCTTTTTTAAATTTAGTAGGAAGTCAAAGGCTTCCTTACTGGTTATTAGCGTAGTCTGCTAGTAATCTGTAAAACTATAATGCAATTGCATTGCAGTATTAAACAAATATTTTGTAGTTTAAAAATAAAATTTACAATTTTAGAATTGTCATGAAATTTTTTTTTTAAATTTTAAAAATTTTTGAATTTAGTCTAAATATGTTGAATTCCATTGCAAGAATTCAACATGTTCATTACAATTTAACAAAAAAAAAAAAATTTCATTGCAGTTTCAAAAGGAAGAATAAATAATTTATATTCACAAATTTTGACTGAAGTAAAAATATCAGCTAATTTTTTAAATTAATTTTTTCGTTTTAAACTGCAATGTAATTGTTGAAAATATTTATGCTTTTTTAAGACTGTAATGATAATTTTTTAATTCTTATTTAAATTATTTTTGAATTTAGACTAAACTAGTGGGGAAATTGTTATTTGTAGGAGACAAAGAGGGCTTTATTAATTTCTTATTACTATATATATTGTCAATAGAGTCAGTTTTATCTAAATAATAATAATTCAAAAGAATAATTGAGTTATAGAATAGAAGATTGAATTAATATTAAGATATGCTATTTGTTTGAAAATCTCATTAATATATTTATATAGTAATAAGAAATTATTTATTCTTTTTTCTATAATTGTAAGAAAAAAATTTAAGAATTTTTACTCAAAAATAAAATTCACCACATACATGTCCATAAACTTTAATTCTCCAAATTTACTAAGGAGTTTTTTTTTTTAAATATGAAGGGTCGATTGTAAAAGAACTATGACCCGAATTAAAAAATTTTTTATTATCATTTAATGAATGTTTTTTAAATTGGGGTCTTGGGGTCAATTTGACCCCAATTTATAAAAACAAAATTTAATTGAAACGCAAATTTAGAGATTTAAAATTTTAAATCTGTTTTTATAAATGTTTTTTAAAAAATTTTAAAAATTAGACCCATTTAATTAAATGTTTTTAAAAAATTTAAAAATTTACTTTTCATTTTTATTGGTTTGTTTTTTATATATGAAATATAAATTTAGAAATTTAGAAATTTTAATATTTCTAAAAGTTTTTAGTTGTATTAATTTAATTATTTTATAGATAAACACATTAAAGAATTAATTTATATATTAATTATAACGATTTAAAAATAATAAAAAAGAAATTTATTTTAAAAAAATAATGGTTGAGTAATTTAAAAAAATTAAATATGAAATAATTTAAACTTGATAAAAAGATTAAGAAATAAATTTGTTTTAGAAAAATGAAAGACCATTGTTTAAGACAAATTAAATAATAATTATATGAAAATTAAGAAAATAATTGAAGGAAAATAAAATTTTATTAGAAGAGATAAATTGTGATTTTTTTAAAGACTTAATAATTCATAATAGTTTGAAAAAATTTAATGAGCAATTAAATATACTTGTTAAGTAATATTGAACTCAATATTAAAGTAATAAAATTTTTAACTAAAATATGTGTAAAAAAATTATAATTAACTAAAATTATTGTTTTGTCATATTTTAGTCATAATTTATTTTTTTAATTATATTATGAATTTTTTATTGTAAAAATATATTTTTTATTTTAATATATAAAGAGTCATAGCAAGTATTCATAAACCATCAGTTACATTGGTCTATCAAAAAAATTTAATTCAGAGGTCATGGTTGGGCTTCAGTGACTTCTTATATATTAAAATAAAAAAATTTAACTCAACAATAAAAAGAAATTCATATTATAATTAGAAAAATAAATTATAACTAAAATAAGGCAAAATAATAATTTTAGTTAATTATAATTTTTTACACATATTTTAGTTAAAATTTTTATTATTTTAATATTGAGTTCAATATTACTTAACAAATATATTTAATTGCTCATTAAATTTTTTAAAACTATTACTAATTATTAAGTCTTTAAAAAATTACAATTTATCTCTTCTAATAAAATTTTATTTTCCTTCAATCATTTTATTAATTTTCACATAATTATTTTTTAATTTTTCTTAAACAATGGTCTTTCATTTTTCATTTCTTAATCTTTTATCAAGTTTAAATTATTTCATATTTAATTTTTTTAAACTACTTAACCATTATTTTTTTTAAATAACTTTTTTATTATTATTTTTAAATCATTATAATTGATATTTAAATTAATTCTTTAATGTGTTTATTTATAAAATAATTAAATTAATACAACTATTTTTTTTTAAATATTAAAATTTTAAATCTCTAAATTTATATTTCATATATAAAAAACAAACCAATAAAAATAAAAAGTAAATTTTTAAATTTTTTTATAAACATTTAATTAAATGGGTCAAATTGGGGTATGTTTTTTTTAAAACATTTATAAAAACAAATTTTAAATTTTAAATCTCTAAATTTATATTCCAATTAAATTTTTTAAAAAATTTGGGGTTAAATTGACCTTGATTTTTTTAAAAAAATTTCATTAAATGGGTCATGGTTGCTTAGCAATCTCATATTTAAAAAAATAATTTCTTATTATATATGAGGAATTAAGATTTACAGATATGTATAAGGTGAATTTAACGTTTTTAAGTCAAAAACTTAAAAATTTGAAACTATAAATTTTTTTTCAATACTATTATAGTTTTGCATGCTACTAGCATTAGTTGGAGGCTATTAAATTTCTTTAAAAAAATAAAAAGGGGTAAGTCGGAACCTATGTCACCAACTTTTCTTAGAAAATAGGTTATGAATAAATACTTTTGTTAAATATAATTTAAAATAAAAATATTATTTTAATAGAAACAGACAAAAAATTTGAGGAAGTGGTCTTTTGTGATTGCTTTTAATTAAAATTTAAATTTTTTTAAAGATTCATATTTTGCCTCCCCTAGATTTGTTTAGTGGTGCAAACACGTTAAAGTCGAGTGGAGAAGTAAATAGCGAGTATAGTGCAAGTGGCTACAAGCTAATTAGAGATTTTTGACGCCTCATATGAAATTAGGGACATAACTAGAAAAAATTGTACGGAAAGAAAAATTTATAAGTAATATAAATATAATAATTATTAACAATGTAACTTTCAATGTCTATTAAATTAATATAATAATAAAAATTACTAAAATTAAAAAATAGAGACATATAATAATAAAAAATGAGGGAAATATAATAACATCAAAATAAATATAACTATCTTAATACAAAGAAAATATAAATTAAAAGTGATACAATATATATTAGCCATTAAGATCATACTTTTTTATTCTTAATTGAATAGAATTCAATTCATCTATAATTTATATAATAAAATTTTTTGCAATCTCCTTTTTAATCTAAATAGCCAAATTATCTACCCAAAAAAAAAATCATCTTCCATTTTATTAATAATATATACATATATAATACATATAAAAAGAATTTAAGGGAGCATCTACCTTCTAAAATGCGGAACTTTAGTCTATCTTGATATGAAACTAGCTAGATCTAAAAATGTTAAGAAACTTTCTTTAACTTGTTACACATAATAGGCTACACACTAATATAGTGTTTGGTTCAATGGAGAGGAGGGGAGGGGAGAGGAGGAATTTTAATGATATGTTGTTTGATTGAGGAAGGGAGGGGAAGGGGAGGGGAAGGATTAATGGACAATTATACCTTTATGATATTAGAATTAATTTTTTTTGTTTTTAAGATATTTTTATATAAAAAAAAAAGCTTTTTCTAATTTTTTATTATAAAAAAATAATTTTTTTATTTTTATTTAAAAATATTTTTTATTTTCATAAAAAATTATCTTAAATTCTATTAAAAAAATAAGATTTATATTATATTTTAAGTTAGAGTAAAGTAAAGGCAATTTAGTCAAATGAAGATACAAATTTTCTCTCCCCTCCAAAAACCTCCACTTTTGGAGGGGAGGGTTTGGAGGGAAGGGGAGGGGGTCATTTTTTTCATACTAAAGGAAGACCCTCCCCTCCCCTCCAAACCCCTCAAACCAAACAGACCCTAAAGACTTTGAAAGGCACTAGATTGATAATGTAACACACTATCACGCAAGTAAAACTACAAAAATACAATACATGCTTCAAATGATTGTCCAACTATGGTTAGGGTGAGGAATAAGTGCGTGTTTGGATGGACAGTGGTATTTTTCAAACTACATTTCAGATAAAGCAATGAATTGTTGCTTCTACGTATTATGGTTGGACAAACAGAATTTTTAACTTTTCCACTGCAAAACTAAACACGCTATAAGTTGGTTTCGTTGGAATAATGAGCTACCTTCTTTACTTGTTCTCTTACCTCTTGGCTTGTCTCTAATCTTCATGATAACATGGTGATTTGGAGAGATCTATAGTGACATCTTTTTCTTAAAATGGGTTGTTAGTTTATGTGGAAATGGAGTAATGAATACATCTTTTTCCAAGAAAAAACCACTCCATGTCACTTCTAAAGTGATTTTAAATTTTGCACACCAATTTGTTGTTGTTGATTCAAACCTGTATGCAATAAACCAAACATGTCCACTGAACATGACATTAGGCGGTGGTTATTGAGAAGTGACTATATATAGATAAAATGTGATGATGAGAGTAAGGGGAATTTGGGATTAGCCGATTGTGGAGGTATCTTTCAAGATTCACAAGAACTTTGGCATGGGTGTTTTTCTTGAAATATTAGTTGCTGCTTTTCTATTGGATTTCATAAGGTTTAAAACGACCTTGTGATGATTTTAACTAGTGCTATTTAGAATTTTACATCACCGAATCTTATTATTAGGTGAATTTAAATCTTGTTGGATAAGCATTGGTCTATTAAGATTTCTCATTTGTTTTGAAAATGGAATAGATGTGGACTATCTAGCCAACAACAACTTAGAGCTTAATTTGGATTTGCATTTATGAGACTTTATTTCTCCTTTCCTTATCTTATTGTTCTTTGTTGATAAGGTGAGAACTTATACCCCTGGTGATATAGCACAGGTCTCCCCCTTCCTTTCTTTTTTTCTCTTGGGTTTCTTGCCTTTTTAGATTCTAGAAAAAAAAAGCTTATTTTATTATAAATTTTTAAGAAAATAA
The DNA here is from genome assembly GCA_026724425.1 of Erythrophleum ivorense. Taxonomy (NCBI): domain Eukaryota; kingdom Viridiplantae; phylum Streptophyta; class Magnoliopsida; order Fabales; family Fabaceae; genus Erythrophleum; species Erythrophleum ivorense. Next base: position 2,902,324 of record JAIUCV010000035.1, on the reverse strand, counting down.
AATGAAAATTTTCATTTTACTTTTTCTTTTTTAAAAACTGACAATAATAATATTAAATTAATATTAATTCATAATTCCTATGATAAAACTTGTGCTTAATAAGAGGAGGATTAAACTTGCCAACCTTTACTCAAATTCTTATCTTTCAAACTATTTAACCTACTATAACGAATTTATAACCCAAAAAAATTAGGTAAATTATTCTCCCATTTCTTAAGAGTTTCTCAAATTACATAATTTCTCTATTTATTATAAAAATATATACAAATTTTCTCAAAGTCAAAAGATGACCAAAATAATATCAAAGATAATATTAATTTTTAATTAAAATGCAAATAATTAGAAATTATTTTTTTGAACCTTTATTTTAATATTATTTATTCTATCTAATAAATAATAAATTAAAATTATTTAAAATTTAAAAAATGACAACTTTATATGTTTGATATTATAATATTACTTATTATTTATAAATAAATTTATAAATTGATTAAGATTATCTTTTTTAAATTTTAAATAAGCTCAAAATAAATTTTGATTTTAAATTTATAAAAATATTAAGTTAAAATATTATCTTATTGCATTAAAAAGCATTGTATTAATTTTAATTAGCAATTATAATTATTCAAGAGAATTAATTTAAATTGTATTAAAATATAGCTTTATTCTTATTTAGTTTTTTAATCTGATTATGCTTATAATTTGTTTGAACCATAATATCTAAAATAATTATTAAGCTTTAGTCTATCTTATTGGACTTTGTTAATTCGCATACTTTAATGCAGATAAAAACATGAAATGCTAAATAAAATGATTATAATATTTTTGGTACAAAAGTCAAAACATTCAAATATGTTAATTGTATTAAATGAGCCTTTAAAGTAAAATTTATATAATACTTCTTTTCAAAAAAATGTGGCATGTTGAATTAAAATGGCAAAGTGCTTTTAATATAACATTTTATTATAATGGTTACTAAAATATTAAAAGAGCATGTTTAACTATCTTGAAACAACATGTTTTTATAATATCTTATTCTAATACTTCTCGTTAAGTGTACAAAACTTTTTAGGAACTAATCTTCACACTATCATATCTACGCTAAAGCACTCAATAGAAGAGAGTTGAAGTAAGAAAAGCTTTTGTATGTGCAATATTAAAAGAATATTAAAATAAAATAAACTCTAAAGTAGACCTGATCATGGGTCAAAAAAAATAGATATGAGTCCAAAAAATAGAACCCATTTTAAAAAAAAACTTGAATATAAAAAAAGGTTGGGTTTGAATTTTTTTTAAAGCTCAACCTGAGCCCGAGTCCTCCTGTATTATAATTATTTTTGTATATATTATTAATAAATAATATTATTAGAATATTTATTTATAACTATAGATATAAGTAAAAAAGAATTATATAATATATATGATTTTTTTTTACTTTTACTTATTGTATAATATATTATTAGGAATAAATTATAATTCAAATAAAATAAATTATTAATAGTAATATTATTAGAAAAATTATTATTTTGAGAGGTTTTACTATTATGTATATATATATTTCAAGTTATTTAAACTTTTTGTAATTTTTTTATGAACTATTTAGAATTTAAAATAAAAATAAAAATATGCCTAACAAGTAATAAATATATATATATATATAATATTTAAAACTAAAAAAAAGATAAAAATATAAAAAAATTGTAAAATAGTCAACCCAAGCCTGGCCCGTTTTAAACTGGGCTTGAGCCTCGATCCGGTACTATTCAAACAGTACCGGACTTGACTTAAACAAAAATTACAAATTTTTTTATGAGTTCAACCTGTGATCAGGTCTACTTCAAAGCAACATCTCCAAATAGTGTCTCAAAGTCTTATCACTTATCATTCAATCATTATCAAATGCTTTCAAGAAAAACAATAGGAGAAGAACTCGAAAATGGTAACCTAGATTGTAATATGGTTGATGTCAGTTAAAGAAACAAAAAGGGTGAAAGGCACTTACAAAATTAGATTCAAAGGAATTATATGCCTTAAAGCTCTCTTTTTAGAAGCTACAGGAAAATGGTGATAAAAATAGACTAGAGGAAGAAAGTGAAGATTGTTAATCCTAAAAAAATGGCATCAAAGAAAAGGTAGGAAGTAGATCTAAAAAATACAAGTTAAAAGAAGAAATTAGAAAAAAAAAAAAGTCTAGGAACTTAAGCAGAATTAAGAAAAATGAAAATAAAGAAATTTTTTTATAATGCTCGAAGCAAGTTGAAAGGTAATATTATTTTATATTGTCTTTATTCACTTTATTTAAAGCATTTAATAAACATGAGAAAAGCTTGAAAAAAGGAAGTCTTCCCTTTGGACCTATGTCTTAGAAACATGAAATAGAATAAGAGTTAAATCTAAGCAGCCAAAAAGTATTATCTCTATATACTTTATAGCTATGCAAGTTCTTTAATAAAAATTCCATCAATGACTATTTCAAAAATGGCTATATTAGTCAAGCCTTAATCTCTCAATGGATACATTTTGACGCTTCTATATAAATTAAAGAAGATGAACAAAAGAACAGATAGATTGAAGAAAGAAAAGCTAAAAGTACTTTATGGTCCTCCTTTATTCTCTTTATCTAAGCTTTGGTTCTAATTTTGTCTAACTTAAGAGAGTTTTAAAAAAAGAGTGAGTTCATTGTAATCTTTTTTTTATAAGGATTCGGAATTCATCCTCCTATCATCTTATAAAGTGAGTTTAGAGTGAATTTGATGAAAAACTCTTAAAGAAAAAAGTTGAGTGAGCTTATATAAAATTCAAATGCTACATTAGTTTGAGGTAAAATAAAAACTTTGTGTTGATAGTGAGTACGTGTAAAACCATCTCGGATATAATATGAAGATTAATTGGAGAAAATCTTTTAAAATTTAAGGAGACTAAATGAAGGCTAAGAACTGAATTAGAATAAATTTAATGGCATTTTTCTCTCTTTAACTCTTTCCTTTATTTGTTGTTGTTAAGCTAACTCCATTTATTTTATGGAGGAAACTCCACTTTGTTTCTTAAAAATTGTTTCATTTCCAATTAACTCGTTACACCTTAGCTTACTTCTCTATTGTGTATATGATAATTTTAATTATTTACTTTTTTTATGTATCACACCTACTTACCTTTCTCTAAGTGTGATTATTAAAAGTGACAAATAAAAATGATAGTTTTCAAACCTACAAGTAAGCTTTCCAAATTTGATTTAGAATATTACTACAGGAGATAGTCAATGGATTGAAAAATATAAGAATTTCCTGTCTAAAACTAAGTCTTAATCTTATTGGGCATGTAAGTAAGAAACAACCTAATTTTATTTTTATCTTTAATGAATTAATCGTTGATAGATGTTTTGAATTCTTATAAGCATGGAGGTTGTGAAAGGAGGGCATCCCATTGGAATTGATTGATGCAGATTTGAGGGAGTCTTTTATTGTACCAGAAGTATTGGGCAACATCCATATTGGTCTTCTTTGTGTGCAACACCCTCCTAATGATAAGCCTAACATGGCATCTGTGGTTGTAATGCTAAGCAATGAGAGTGCCTTGGCTCATCCTAAAGAACCTGGTTTCCTTTTAGAAAATATATCCATTAAAGGAGAATCTTCTTCTGGCAATCTAATGACTTCTTCAACTAATGAAATATCTGTTACCCGGTTAGAGGCTAGAAAGAAGACTCTTTTCCTTAGTTCTTATACTGCTAGTGGTTTTGTTACTCACGTCAAAACAAGATGATGCTGGTTTGAAACTCAAACTCCCTTAATTTAGGTGTTTGATTTCAACTCAGCATGTTGCTTACACTCTATATGGTGTTATCATCCATACCTGCATAGATGAAGTGTTTTGACTCTTTTTTCTTATACTTGAAATGGTGAAGAAAGTGTCTTGAACAGGAGGTAGGATTTTTCCCTGCATGAAGTAATGCTCTTCAACTTATGTAATAACTGTGGAGCTGTCGCAGCCTCCATCTTGAGCTGCAGGCTTTGATTATCGGTGTACAAAATTTTATTAATTACTGGTTTGTAACCTGTACTAGAGAAAAGTTAGTTAATGTCAAACCTGCCAATCTTATTGACTTAAATATTTTTTATTTATTTCACATCATTAATTTACACTCAAATTTGATATCTAAATCAACATATTGTTAAATAAGACATCAAATTTTGCATGAAAATGTGCAAAGAGGAAAAATTGGGGATCATTTTAGAAAATAAAGAGACAAAGTTGCCCACTTTTGAACTCCAAGAATCAAAGTGAAATATTTATAAAACTAAAGGGATCCAAAGTTCAAAAGTGTGTTTTACTAAAATTTAAGTTATTAATTTAGACTTTAAATTGTGTTCTGTCAGCCGCAGTTGTTATAATGAAATTGAGTTTTGACAATGCCAATAATCATTGGTTCCAAAGAGCATGAAGAAGAGAGAGGATACTCATTACATAATCTATGCCGATGAAAAGAGTAGCTATTGTATATGAACAAAACAAACATGATGTATAATATACTAAAATATGAAAACAAACTACAAAGGTTGTAGCTTTCTTAATTTAAAAGAACAAGGCGATTAAAAAATTAGTCATAAGTGAAAGTTAAACTATGCATTTCTATTTAGGAAAATGTATATACTCAGATCAAAATCTGAAGATGGAAACTGGTTCCGAGAATGAGCCATAAAGGACAATGCTTAACACAATCAAAATTTATGGAAATTTAGAAAGATCCGAATCAATTTCAGTAGTATTAATGTCATAAATGATTATTTTAGTCATATTTATAATAAGATTAGTATCTAATTATCCAAATAACAAAGAAATTTCCTCTTTCATTATATTCAATGATTTTCCATTTTAAAAAAATAGCACTAGGTTAATTAAAAAAATACATAAGATTTTACCGTTGATTTTGTCCTAGAAACCTCTCGCGTTGTGTACCAGAAAAATGAACTTCCACTTCAAGAAGCAAGCCCATGATTATTCGTTTCCTTGGAACTGGATGGAAGCTAAATCAGAGACTTACCTAGCAATAAATTGTCAACTTCAGCACTTCAAAGCTCAAGGAAGAACTTTCATGTACTTTCAACTGAGGGGGAAGAGCAAACATAGAATAGAAGTAGCAGCACATTATTCTGCTGTAGCTGCAGAATAGTGGTGTGTTCTATACCGAACAATCCATATGCTGCAAAAGGTTGCCAAAGCAGCGGCTTTTTGGCTGATAACAAGAAATTAGTGTCTTAAAACCCAAATCTATAACATAGAAAAATTTTCGGGTACCTAATGATGTCATTTTTTCAAATGATAGAAGTAGCAGCACATTATTGTGTTGCAGTTGCGGAGTGGTGATGTGTTATAAACTGAGGAGACAATACGCTGCAAAAGAGTGAGTGTTTTTTTTTTGGTTAATACACCCTATGTACAAATTATTAACTTCTGGTGGAGACTTATGGTTCCATTGAGTGAAAACTCAGATATCAAACTTTGATCTTCTTTGAGTTTTCTTTAGTTAATCATGTAGACGGTAGAGTGATACAGAAATGCAGAGTATAATTTCATTATTTATTTTTCATACATCAGTACGGTATATATAGAACTATTTCTTTGTGAGCAAGCCTGAGAAGGATCAACTGGTGTTAAAAGTGCCAGACTGTATCTAATTCTGCATAATATATGAGATGATATATACCAAGAACTAACAAATTGGCCAAGACTATATTTAAGATAATCGTTTTTAACAAATCTGAAACGCCAGATCACATGTATTGAATTGCAGTTGCAGGACTATGAATAGTAGATGTTGCAAATTGCTTTATCAATTGATAAATTTCTTGGACTAATTCTAAAGTTTGTCCCTAGCAGATTTTTATTTTCATTTTGGTTTCCTACGTTTCAAAATCCATCCAATCTAATTTCTCCTTGAGTGACCCATTAACTTTGCTAACAGATCTAATCACATTGTACATTTTCTATGACGTGGCATTGTCAGATGCCAACCAACTCATGCCATGTCACTAGATCTCTTGCAGAAAATGTGCCATATCACTAGATCTATAAGCAAAGTTGGTGGATCAATAATGGTAATGGAGGAACTAGATTAGGTGAGTTTTGAAATATAGGAGACCAAACTGCGAATGAAAATATGTAAAGCACTAACTTGAGAATTGATTTTAAATTAGAATTTTATTCAATATGTCTACAGATGAGGAAAGAAAACTTCGAATAAAACAAAAATCTGAGAAGAAAGTATATAATTCTACATGTAACTTTCATATGACTCAAACCAATTTAATAAAGTATATTTACTTTATCTATCTGCAAGAATGATGAATTACTATTGAATGTACATTGAGGAAAAAAATATACTTCCACTTGCATCATATAGTAAGAAGTAAAATAACTCCTTATCTGGCCTCTAACTGAGTCATAGTTATTTCATTAGTTGAAGAAGACACCTGCTTGCCAGACGAAGCACATTCTCCTTCCACTATAATCCTTTCTATTAAGAAACCAGGCTCCTTAGGCTCAGGTAAGGCATTCTCACTGCTCAACATCACAATTACTGAGGCCATGTTTGGCCTATCCTCAGGATGCAGTTGCACACATAGAAGACCAACATGAATGCAGCGCAATACTTCCGATAAATTAAAAGCTTCTCCCAAACAACCATCAATTAATTCCAATGGGTTGCTCTCCTTCCACAGTCTCCATGCCTGAACAAATTAAAGCATCTATGATCCACCAATAAGTTATAGATAAAAAATATAAAGCATGGACATACCATATTAACGCGTATTCACGTGTTTGATACATGTCAACTACCAACAGTACTACCATACACTGTCCACATATGTTTGACACAAGTCAAAATAAATATAGAATTATTTTTTGGCTCAAACACGATTGGCGTCAAATAAAGGGAACATGGACCCAAGGAAAAAAAGAATAAGAGACTAAAAAGCCTACCTTGATGAGACCCTAAAAGTTTTTTGTCATAATTTTTGTGTTGTATATAATAATTCAAATAACATATTTAACATCTTTTTAGAGTACAAAATATTGTCAATTGTGTTAGCTTTTAAGAGTAGATCACAAAATAGAAAGTTTTAAAAACTAAAATTTGAATCTCACAAGTATGTCAAGATTTTACACACACACACACATAGAGAGAGAGAGAGAGAGAGAGAGAAGACAAAAATGAAGTATAAGTTAGTCACTCACATGTCCAATAAGGTTAAAACCCTGGTTTGGATACAAAGCTCCTCGGTTTTTCTTTCCACTTACTATCTCTAGTAGTAATACACCAAAGCTAAACACATCAGATTTAATGGAAAATAGCCCATGAATGGCATACTCTGGTGACATATAACCACTGAAAGAAGTTAAAAATGAGTTAATAATCTTTAATGATTGATAGAAAATAGAAAATACAATGCTATATCTTAAAACATACTTACTATGTACCAGCTACTCTATTTGTATTCCCTTCAATTTGATCTCCTCCAAACATTCTTGCCATGCCAAAATCTGAAATTTTCGGGTTCATCTTCCCATCTAACAAAACATTACTTGCTTTAAGATCTCTGTGTATAATCCTTAATCTGGAATCTTGGTGAAGATAAAGAAGTCCTCGTGCAATTCCAAAAATAATGTGAAAGCGCCCAGACCAATCTAGGAATTTGCTTTGACTAGAATCTGTCAAGTTTCTAAGTTATTTTAAATCAGAACAAGAAACAAATGAAAATTTATCACTCTGCTAAGTACTAGTTTTTGCATAAACACAGACCAAAAAGAAAGCAATCTAAGCTTTTGTTGGACATCTATTCATAGATGAGCATCTTCTCCTCTCCTTGGATGCAACAACCGAGAACCTTGACGAGATTTCGGTGTTGAAGTTTGGCACACATTAACACCTCGTTCTTAAATTCTTTCAATCCTTGTCCAGAGCTCTGTGATAGCCTCTTGACAGCAATCTCTTGTCCATCTGCTAATATACCCTAAAAAATTTTTATCCAAAATTCAAACATGATGAATAAAAGGATGATGGTTTTTCCTTTGTTCTTAACAGGCATGTTGCTTGTATAAATATCTATAAACACAAGCACACACACATACACATACCCTGTATACCGGTCCAAAACCACCTTGGCCAAGCTTCTTGTCATTTGAGAAGTCATTAGTGGCATGAACAATTGTAGCAAGATCATAAAATGGCAGTTCAAGGTCTTCTTGTTCCCCTTCATTGTTATTCTTCATGGAGGTTTTCTCTGTATCAACTAAATGAGCTCAACATCATAAACAAGAAAAGAGAAACTATCTTTTTAAGGCATAATCATGTGTTGTGCCACCAAATGCAAGAGTTACCTTATCTCACTAAAATTGGGGAATAGGGAATAAAGAGCAAAGTTCTACATTTTAATGGCTTTCTTAAACACTTTCATGTGTCATGCCAATGGACGTAACAGCTTAAACTAAACGTGACAAGTTTGGAAAGTGGTGTTGGACAAGTAAGGTTCCTCTTACAAAGATTATATGCAGATGGGAATTAACCATGGATGAAACATTGTGGGAGTGGGATTAATGAGTACGTTGTATGTTATGCTGTAACTAAAAAAGGAAGCAACATCACCAAATGCCTTAACAACACGCCCATGTTAAAGTAGACAGTTCTTTCTCCCACCCCCCCCCCCCTTTTTTTTTTTTCTCTCCCCCTTTAGAAAAGAAGTTTATTCATTTAATACTCATTCCACGGATAGATTAGCTGCTGAATGAAATACAACAAATAAGAATGCTTACCTCGACGCTTTCTTTTCCTCCAATGAATGCAAGAGAAAGCCAAAAGCAACACAAGAACCAATGGAACAGTAACTGCTATCACCACCACCCCCACCATTTTCTTATGCTCTTTTGCATCTTCTTGGACAGTTTGACAGAGAAATGAATCAACATACAATACACTGAAAAAAGACTAAAACCCCCATTTTGATTCTCCAAAGATCACCCCACTATCAACTAGCTCCTTCAAAAAAATTTTTTGTATCACTTTAGCACTCACAAGTATTACTTTGTACCAATTTCATAATGAAAAATGTATTAAAATGATACTCAGTAGATAATAAATGATAATCAGTCATTTGAGGATCAAATGAACTATGGCGTTCAAAAAAAGGAAAAAAACCAAACTTTCAAGTACAAATCTTGAGTGAATTAATATTTTAGTCCACTGAAGATACATTTTGTCTCAATATGATCCCCCAAAGTTCTAACGTCTCATTTTAGTCTTCCAAAGAGTACCCTTTTTTTTCAATTTCATACTGACATAAGCCCATTAGCAAATAATAATATAGACCAGTGAATGGCATAACGAGAAGCTGATGGGACCATTATCTTAAAACAGCTGAATGGTTAAATAAATACAAGGCACAAACCGTTTTAACTTGTTTCAAGGCCAGGTACAAAAGGATCATATCAGCTTATTGTAGTGTCATGCCACTGATCTGTATACAAGACTGAAATGAGACATTAGAAAGACATAGTGTATTAAGTGATTAAAATCTCTATTTGCTCAAAAACCTTTGAAGGAACCAGCGCTCAAATTATCTTGGAAAACCAAAATGGGGTTTTCACCGATTGAAAGATTAAAGTTCGTACCAGTCTCCGAGGCAGCCATTCGAATATACAGATCTTGCCCAGGAGTCGAAGCCACTCTCAAATCAATAAGATCACCGAACCAAATGAGACACCCACTACCTCCCCCAGCAACATACAAGTTTGCATAAGCAGTACAGGAACAATTTTGCAAGCATTTTGCCTTGCAATCCCCAAGTGTCATACTTGCATTAACCCATGATTTTCTAGTGTCTGGCATTTTCAACCCACTAAATCTTCGAAACCCATCTCTACTTTTGACCCCGCAGCTCCATAATTCACTGCGAACACATCCCCCGGTCCAGTCCAATGCGTCGTAGTTTCGGGGTGATTTTGGCTCGAACCCTGATAAACATTGGCAGGGAGGAGATTCGTTAACAATGCAATCTCCATAGGGGCCACAGAGATTGTAGTTGTCGCAGTTATCTCTAGGTACAGATGAATAAAGCCTCCAGCTTTTGGTTTCCTCAACCCAGTTATATCGCTGACGAGAATAAACGGTTTGGTTCAGTACAACCCTTGTAATCACGGATTTGTTCTGGAGGTTGGAAGTGTAAACCACCTTGTGCCGAACCACGAGGAAAAGCAGAAGGCACGTTTTAGACTTACATTAACAAGAGGAAGGTTTGGCCATTAATTTAAAAGAAAAAAAACAAAAGAGGAAGGTGACTTTTTTTTTGACACACGCGCATAAATAATTTTTTTAAAATTTTGAAAGCTTAAAAATTTAATAATAATATTATTCAAGGAGTGTGCATCTACTTAATTATTCACGCACAAAATTAAATTGTAATTTAATTCATAAGTAAAAATAGTTAAATAATTTTATTTTTTAAAAAATATATTATATAAAAAATTAACTTTATTGATAAAAATAAATTAAAAACGAATTGAATATAATTTTTAAAATTAAAAATGTACCAAATATAATTTAATCAAATCTTTTTTAAAAAATAGTGTAATTTATTTAAAAACATAAAAAAAAATATTAGTAAAAATAAAAGGAAAAATTCTATAAAGTTAGTTCAATATTATTCCCCTCTTTTTAATAATTCTCCAAAAAAAAAATCAAGGAATATTTCATTTCCCCTTTCTTTCTCTCCGGAGTCCCATGGCTGAAACATAACCTAAAGAACCTTAATTAAATTTCCAAATTAAACACACAATTCAAATTAAAAAGGTTGAATACCTCATCTTGATTGGAGACGAATTGAAGCTCGAAAAGTGGTGTTGTTTTCCCACTGAAAATAAGTCCGTTCCAAGGGCCGCTCCTATAGTACTCTTCTTCTCCCTTCCACATCACCAGCTCTGGGGTCACCCCTAACACCATACCCCAACTCAAGTCTCCTGCAGAAGGGTTGTCCCAGCTCTTCCATGCCCTTAGTTCCCTATTAATCCCTCTTCGCAGGTCCCACCCAATCTTCATTCCCGGCAAAAACGTATCACAGGGATAGTCAAAGCTCTGCCATACGTACTTCTCAGGATTCTCGTCTTGTTCATTTCTCAGAACCAGGTTTCCTGAATCCAAAAGCTGTGCTATAATACTATTATTAAAACTGAAGCCTTTTGCAGTCAAGTTTGCCGACCAAACATTTGTGTCGTTTTGGCTGAGAAGCACGAGATGTCCCTCTGTGGTTATGCTCAAACGACTGGAAGTTCTAGGGTCGGTGTCGTTTGTGAGTGGCGTCTCACGGTTGGCCACCCAAACAACAGTTCTATCTGGGATGTTTTTGTACCAGATCCCGAGGTATCGGTTTGTGGAAGTGCCTGGGGTGAAGAAGCCCAGTTCAAAGGTTCCATCTTCGGACACCAAGGTGGTTCCATCATCAACAAGTGGTTAAGACTGTGTAATACTATCAGTTGCATAGGAAAATGAGAGTAAATTGATGATAGCAAGGACAATAGGAAGAAGAATAGCCATGAATTGCTTTGGCTAATCCTCAGAATTTGAAAGAGGCAAATTCAAACATGCTACAGCTGTGAAGGGAAATACTATCATTTAGGAAGTCAACGATAACGTTGTGGAAGTCCGTATATAATTAAACCACATCACTCAAAGTCAAAAAAATTATGCACAAATATCGTACCTATGATTTGACAGATTAGTTGAAGAGCTTGAGAAAGCATGGGTGTTAGAAGAGATTACACACCTGCCGCCTCATTCGTGATACAATGCACTGCGTGTTGGCAAATTCGGCTTAAAAAGACAAATTTAAGGCCTAACCATCATTTTAATTTTTTAATTTATCTTTTTATTTAACCTTTTAACATTTAATATATAATATATTCGTCCTTTTTTATTACATTTATCAAAAATTATTTTTAACATTAAAAAAGACTAAGAAACCATTTAAAACATTAAATAAAACTAAAGAATAAGTATAGTCCAAATTAAAAAGTAAGAAACTAAGTTAAAAAAATAATTAAAAGATGAAATTAAATTAATTAATTAAGGCAACCAAAATGATAAATGTTTATTTATCACTGTTTATTACTATGATACCTTTTTTTTCTTTCTCTTTTTTTTCTTTCTATGGGATCCACAAAATTTGCAGGAGCCCGCAGCGAATTGGAATTGCCGTCCAGGATGCACAGGCAGCCACCTATGGCTTAGCCAAAATGTGAATACACTTTTGCACATTTCATGGGTTCAAATTTTCTTAATATTAAAATTTTAAGAGTTTGTGCTGGTATTAATTATTTTCCTTAAAAAAAATTCCTTGACTCACAATATTTTAGACAGATCTCTTTTCCTTCCTCGACAAGAGCCATGACTGATCATGATATTAGAACAACTATTGTGATTATTATTTTTCTCACCGAAAGAAAAGAGTCCATGTAAAATGAAATTTTAAATATTGTCAAATAAAAAATAATTTAGGAGATTATGAATTACAGATGAATTAAATTACATTTTTGAGTATTTAAAATAATAAAAATAAATTTTATAAAATTTGAATTTTGTAAATTATACTTTAGAAAGTAAAATATTTGTTATATAACTATATTTTTTTAAATTACAATAAGTGTAATATTTTGTTGGCATTGAAAGTATGATAAAAAAAGGAAGGAGAAATCTTGACCCAATCCAAAAGTTTTATATTATTTAGTTCTTAGAATAAAATACAACAATTTTCTCTTTTAGATAGAAGGAGTAACAAGGTCTGTTTGTAACCACAAACGTATATTGTGTATACTTAAAATGAAATAACTGTTTCCTATAAATAATAATCAAATGTTAAAATCTTATCCTTATATTTTAGAATTTGTATCTTTATATATTTAGAAAATGGTGAAACTTATGCCTAAACCTAAGGTTTTATAATATCTCTTGTTGTCTAAAACATTTTAGTAAAGTGGATCAAATGGCTTTAAACATGTGGAATTAATATATTTTAAGGTTTTTATAACATATTTAAAATTGGGTTAAATTATTTGATTAGTTTTGATAATTATATTTCATTTTTAATTTATAATTTGTAATTTAAAATTTTATAATTTAAATTTGGTAATTTAAAAATATTTAATTTAATTATTATTATTAATTCTTTATCAATATATTATTAAATTTTATTTACCTGCTTGAGAACCATTTCAATCCCATTAGTGAGATTGCCGAGGACGTTGTTTTCTGGGAGGGTGTAATTGAAGTCTATTTGATATATAAAAAATTAAGATAAAAATAAAAATAGAAAATAAAAAGACGATTTTATAAGTATAAAATATTTATAATATTTTTTTATTTTTAATAATTAAAAAAATATTAAATAATTATTAAAAAAATAAAATTATAGTTTTCTTCAACTTCCCTTTCTTTTTTTCCCTCTCCCTCCTCCTTTCCCACTAAGCCGAACCGAGGCCCCAGTAGCGAGACAGCAAAGGATGCTGTTCTTGGCAGTGTATAGAAGTTTGGTTCCTTTTAGTCTTACATCAAAACCAAATTGAATTGATAATATTTGTTTGAAAGAATGAAACATTGAAATGTTACCTATATAAAATAAATATAATATTATGAAAAAGTAACTAGTTATTATTAAAATTAATTATACTAATCTTAAATGCAATTATATAATTTAATAATACTACTAATTCATTATTCACAACTTATAAAAAAATTTTAAAATCTCAATATTTTTAATAAAACATTACTATTTGATAATATTTAATCTTATTTTAAATTATAGTTTGTGTCTATAATTTTTCAATTATATATATATAATTAATATTAAAACAACTCAACCATGCTTCCATTGTAATTAGAGCACTAGAGTGTGAATCACTGCCAACTCCAATTTAATGACTAATTTAGTTTTGACATATTAATATAAATAGTATATATTTAAAGTACAAAATAATATAAGATGTCTATGCTATCAAAATTAATGGTACACTAACGAAAAGTTAAAAATAAAAAATAAATTATTATTTCTTAAATTATAAAATTTTAAACTATAGAAATTAAATTAAAATTAAATAAAACTAGAGTACCGAATAAAATAATTTAACCTAAAAATTATAATTGTTAGCTAAAGTATATCTCCACTTTTATTCTTTTTTCTTTTTTTGGGGAGAAAAGGTGCTTATGCGATTGGCTAACGGTAACACAAAATGTGGTCCCCATTTAACCTGAATCAGACATCCAACATGAAAATGGAACTCTAAACGTGATTAGGCATGAATCGGTCGTAGTTGGATTGATTTTAGCCGAATTCTTTAGATATAAATATTTGGATACTGAAAGTGGAATTTCAAATTTAATAATCATTAGACAAGATCATGATTTTACCAAATTCATACGGAAATCTTCAACAATAAAACGAAAAATTATTGTTGTGTTGCTTTCTGACTGAACAACTTATGCATAAGACACAGATTATTGAGTCCTTCCGTCTTTTCTTTGTTTTGGCTCCAGATTAATTCCTTGTCTTTCTCTCCGTAGTCCATTAGTCATAATCAGCCGTTAATTTGTTTGAAAATTGAACCAAAAAGAATGATAATATATATATATATATATATATTCATATAGAATTCTAGTCCACAATGTTTGAAGTATCATGTTAACATTTAACATCGAAGCAACCAATTCAGGGGCTTGACCAGAGAAAGAAGAAAGCAACTCATCGCCGCTGAAGTATTATACGGCCGGCTTGGTACTCGAGGGGAGGTAAATTGAATGTTTTGAACAAGGTAAAATTTTTTAAGAAAATTAAAAAAAAAAAGGACTTAAACTAACAAAAAACTATAATAAGGGATCTTAAAAATTAATATTACTCTACATAACTAATTAAATCTGATGGACAAAAATGTTCTTTTCTATTAAACAACCCAATTCAAATTCAAATGAATTCAAACGCTACTCTACCCTTCAGACATTACCCTCCAAAAATTCTCTCTATTATTAATTGAATTAAATCTTTGTAAACAACATTAAAACCAACAAAATGAGTCAATTTATTTCTTTTAAGGATCATCCTTATTAATCTTAGCCAACAAGATAGTAGTTGTATTATTATAGTAGTATTATAGAACATTTTAATGGGCTTGAAAACGAAGTTTATAATCTGAAGCTCAATAATAAAATTTTTTAATCATATTCCTTATGACCTTATCTAAAAGCATAAGATAAAGTTAGTTAGTAGGAATAATAATGAAGGACTATTTTGTACTCTCCTGCAATATGGCTCTGTCGACCAAATGATAATTTTTGTAATGTCAACATATCCTGTAAAATTAGAATATGAATAATTAACAATTTTTAAATTATTAATTTTTTATATGTAAGCATAAAATTCTTCATAAATAACTCAGAACCCTCATTGCAAATTTGCAACTTTTTAATGATCCAAGCCCAAATTATTTGGATATTTACCCAACATTCTCACAACAAAGTCTATGTCCGTTTTGTGTTGCCCTGAGCATGCGGGATAGAAATTGGAAGGAAAATAAACTTGACTTTCCAAGCAGCTTCGAATATTTGTCTCCGTCCTCCAACTAGGTACCCATTTTAAGGCCCTCAAAAAGCACATTACAATGTAAGGAATCAAATTGAGCACATTATTTTTGGAAAGCTAGAGATGCTGCGGTTTACACAGGTATGTCACACGCACAATGAGATAAATTTAAATCGCTGGCACCACCGCCTGAGTCGCCGCACCACCGCGCCCCTGTGTGGCCGAGGCCAGGAACTTGAATCCCCAATACCCAACCGCTACAAGTAATTGCTCGTTGTCTAGGCAGTTGGGGCAAGGGGCATTGTAGAGTTTTTATTTTATTTTATTTTTTTAAGCAGGCATTAGGCATCAGAGAAATGGCTGAAATTAAGCGTTGACCTGACAAAATGGAGGAAATTGTACGCGTCTCATTGGGAAGGTAATCGAAGAATTGAATCCCATTTGGTTTGGTTGCTAACGAGGGAGGGTTCGGGGTGGTCAGGCAAGTCGGCTTTTTAGTGCTTCTTTCAGTTCTTCTGATCGCGAAGGTCTGGCCACTGAACCGGTGGGTACCATCCCCAACCATTTTTTGCGATGCTTCGACAAATAATCCCACCGCACCGGTAAGATCTCCTACCCTTGTCCTAATGACCCAAAAAATAATGAAATGCATTGTTATTGGTGAGTATACTGAGTATAGCGTAGCCTGGCTCTAACATTTTCTATAAGTAAAATTAAGGCCCTTCAAGTTGTTATTGTTTGATTTCCTACGGAATCAACCTTCCTTCAAACCCTTTGATGACAAGCGAAGTTCCTTTGTTATTGTTAAGATGTATTTGCTGTTTTTGATTTTGTTTCTTTTTTTTTTTTTCCTTTTTAAGATCAATGTCAAGTTCCAAGTTCCTGATAAGCTTTGTTATTGTTAAGTTGTATTTGCTTTTTTGAATTTGCATTTTTTTATTTTGTTTCTCCCCCCCCCCCCCCCCTTTCTTTTTTTTTAAGATCAATGTCAAGTTCTAAGTTCTTGATAAGCTTTTCTTTTATGCCCGGCTGTAAAATTATGAAGGAGGAAATTTAAGACCCTTCTGCATTGTTACTGTTTATCTATGAAATCTAACTTTCCCTCGAAGAGGTAGATCGTTTCTTTGTTTTCTTCTGTCTTTCTTGGTTTTTTTTACAGTAATTCCATTTGGAAACTCAGGTTTCATCAGATATTAAATTATGTTTCTAGGAAATTAGAGTGGCAAGAACTGAGGCTAACTGATTGTTAAATTACTCATCTTCTTTTTCTTTTTATATTTTTTTTGGGCTGTGACATATAGGTATTGAATTGGATACTTTATTTTGGAGCAGCTTGTCTGCATAGAATTAAATCTCATGCATTTTTTGATTCTGATGTCTTGGATTCAGAAATTCTTTTTCTTGATCGATTTAAGTAGACTCTTCAGTATCAAACTTCTCATTCTACTTGTGTATGATGTGCAATTGTTTTTTGACATGGATGAGATAGCAATTATCATGCGTGCTAGGCAGGACATGGGGCCTGGAGTTACGTTATTTTATTTGTTTTCTGTGGGATTCCCTTCTTTCCGGGATATTTTGGAATTGGCTTTGTCTTCCCCTATGGATGAACTAGGTTTGGATGATTAAAAACTCTATGCCTGGTTAAAATGTGTGTAGCTGGAACAGAGCATTAGAATTCCCCCTCCCCTTTTTGGATTCTCTTGTACAATATAGCCTTAGTTGCTTTGTGCTTGCTGTCAAGGAAGGAATTGGAGTTTTGTTGGACCCCTCGGTCCTACTCATGTAATGTGCTCACTTTGAAATTTATGTTGTCTTGTTTGAGATTATTTGTTGCGTTGTTAACTTTGCAATGCATCCAATGGTGCTATTTAATAAGTGAGGATTTCACAACATCTAAAATTTCCCCTCTTGGTTTGACATCTCTTCTTCTGTTAGAGAGCTTTTATAACTAGATGGACATATAATTTTTCTCTCCCAAGTTCTTGTTTGACTTCTATTCATCAGCAGGCTGTTGGAATGCTCGTAAAAAGAAGTTTGTATATTTTCGTGAATTTTTCTACATGGTTTTTATTAAATTTTGTAAGTGTTCTTCATTTTTATTAATTGTTAAAGAAAAAAGTCAGAAAGTCGCTACTGATTTTGCATGAAATTTGTTCAAAGTTGATTCGTTCATTGTCTGATGGTTCTTTAGTCCTTTTATGGTTTTTATTTGCCTAAAAACTTTCTACCTCCAGTAGGGGATAAAAAATTGCTTTTACATTGTAAACTAGTGAATTATATTCTTTCTCTAAATTTGATATGATTGCCCCACTTTATCTTATCTCAAAGACTCATCTTTTTTATATGGGTCCTTCAGTTAAAGTTGACATGTAAAAGAATATTTTTTTCTCTTTTAAGTTATCTTAGTAATAAGGTTTAAAAAAAGATTGCATATCGTTGGAGTGGTAAAATCCTGTGCCTGGTAGCATATTCTAATTTGCTCAAGCAGTTGTTATTATTCACTAATGACTGTAAGTTTATGCCTGGAGGTAACTAGAGTGGTGATTGTTATTGTTTCTTTTTGTTGGATTTGTAGAACTTGTGCCTGATCGTATATTTGAAAAGGTTTGCGTGGCTTTGCTGGGAATGCAATGTTCGTCTCAGTAGCGGGTCTAGATTGTCTCAATTTGTGAGTCATTTTGAGCAAATCTTAATTTTCTAGCATTCTGCCACGCAGCTAATCTGACTGTCTGTCTCCATTAATTTTTATTTTTATTTTAAATCTCAGCTATCCATTCCTTTTCGTTTATATATATATATATATATATTGAATGAAGGAAAATGCAAGATAAAAGTAGTCTTTCAACTTCTATTAAATAGAAAAAATTTCCTGAGAAAAATTACTTGATCTTTAATTAAAGAAGAAATGGGAGACGTTAGATCGTCTGGATGATCAGAATTTGCTCAAAATAACTCTTTTCTTTTCACAAATTAAAACAACGCCTCAGTGACAGCTTGTTTGGGCAATTGTGAACCATTCTTCATTTCAGTTGCATGTTGGCTTGAAAAATGGTGTCATTCTTTGTCCACTTATAATGTCTATCTTCTTAATTTTATCCATGGTGAGATTTTTTGCACGTTTTTGAGGCATTACTAATTATTTTTTTTCAAAGAAAAGGTTGAAGAGAACCCAATTGTCCCTGAGAGACTTGAGGAACACTTCACGAATCCTTAGTTCAAATGATCTGTGATGAAAGGCAATTTGTTTCATGATTTTTACGTCTTATATATTAGATGCCCCTTCTTACATTATCCTGCATCTGCAGAAATCTTGTTACTTCTTCTATGAAGAGAACCTGCTTATAGCTTAACCCTGTTTGTTTCAATAGCAACTTGGTTTAAACGTTTTGCTCTTAGAACACAGGTGTCATTTTATGTCCATTTTTAATAACACACAAATATATAGTGTTTTGTTGGGAAACTGTGAATGACTTCCTTCATAATGATGAAGATCTGTTCAGCTGTATTTGCTATATATACCAAATCTGTATCTGTTTGATACATTATGTGCTTGTATAATTTGCTTTGTCGATAAGCCTCAGCATTGAAGTTTTCGTGGCGTCCCAAAAACTAAATTGGTTCAGAATTGAGGTTTTTATTTTTATATTGAAGGATGGAAATTCTAATCATAATGTCGATAATCATGAACATTTTAAAAAAAAATTCATAATGCTATTTTCAATATTTAATAAAAAAATTGTGTTATATTAATTAACATTTACTTTGTAGGAATGTTTAGATCAAGGAATCATGGGTAAGTTAAAAAATTGTAATTTTTATGATATAATACTATTACTTCTTAGCTAGATGAAAATATGAAATATAATTTTTTGAAATTTTTATGAAAGCTTATATTTATGCATAATACTTTTTAATTAAATTATTTTTAATTGTTTATATTTAGTGTATTTTGATGATTTAACTATTATTTTGGTGACATTTTTTTGTTTTTGTTCTGAATATACTTATTTTAAGTATATATATACCTAAACGTTATGGAAGTTTATTTTTAGCTTTATATTTTGAAGATTTTTATAATGTATATTACTGTTTTGGATATTTTTTTTCCCCTTGAGCCCTCCGGGGAGATGAGGTAAATTGATCCCCCATTGTTCAGCCTTGATTTATTTGATGTCCCTTTCAGTTGTGTACCAAATATTTTATTTTATTTTGTTTATACATTTTTTTAGATTATATGTTCTAAAATTTCTTGTCATCTTTCAGTTTATTTAAGGCTGAAAATCCTCATAGTAATGTCAACATTTGAGATTTAAATTTATTTTTATGAAATTTTATTTTGTTGGAGGTCAAAACTTTTGAAACTCCCTGATCAAGAAATTAACTTTATCAATAATCAATAATTAGAAAAAAAAACCTTAAAATGCTATTTACAATATTCAATAAAAAATATTTATTTTCAAAAATAACCATTCACTTTGTAATTGTAAGAATGTTTAGATTCAGATAATCATCAGTGAATTTGACAGATTTTGGATGTTAATAAAATATCTGAACATTAACATATATTCAGATTTTTAATATATTGAAAAACATAATTTATGATAAAAATTTAATAATTTAAACAAATCTGGATTAAATTAATTTAATAAAATTTATTGTTATTTATTGGTGATATGTTTCTTTAGATATTTGAATGAAGTTTTGCTAAGCAAATATTCCTTTCTATCATGTGTGTATTTTCGGCCAAAAGCTGGGGGAAAAAAAACCTGGTGTTTTTTTCAACTGAGATTTCAATAATATATTTGTTCAGCTTTCTTGGTGGGCCTCGAGGCTCTTACGGCTTACGTGTTAATATTTTATTTTATTTTATAGAGTGTGATCATTCCTTTGTGTTTGTGACTATTTTTCTCTGAATTTCGGTCACTTGTAAAAATATTTGAGTTAATCAAACAGGTTTGTTTTTTTAGTTTTGTTAAAAATACATAGATATTTTTTTATTTTAAAATATATACAAACTTTTTTTGGAATAAAAAATTACTTTATATTTTTGTTTAATTGTATTTTTATTAATTTAAATATCCATTTTTAAACTAAAAAAAAATTAAATGAAGGATATTTTGATCGACAAATTTAAGGTAATATTTTGCTTCAAAGGAAATTAGTATATATTTTGAAATTAAAAAGGAATTTTATGTAATTTTAATAAAATTTAAAAGAGATTTATATATTTTACTCAAAATATTTCACTATGTTCATAAAGAAAGTGGTTACTCTCATATGAAGCAATTGGAAACAATTTGCACTGAGATTGTTGTGTAAGTACCATAAATAATCCTTGGATTGGTAATAGGATAGGCATCAGAGCAAAATTGGAGTGAGATGAATTTGGAATGGAGATATTTGAGAAATTTTTTTCTCTCCGGACTGAAAATTTGAGAATTGAAACTAGTTATTGACGTTATACAAAATCGGAGCTAGAAAATTCCTTGTTTTTTTTTTAAAAAAAATTTGATGTTTGTGTCTTTTTGGTTTAGTACTCTCTCATTCACATTGTGTCATAGTGATAAAATATAGGAAGTTGTTAGCAGATCCAGGTGCATCAAGTTAAATGTTTTTGTGGTGTTAAAGGGAGCGTAATGAGGGATGGTCCTTTCACGGGCTCATATTTTTTATTAAAAAAAATTATGAACAGGTCATTATATTTTTATTATCAAAATTTTTAATTAAAAAATAATAAGTGTATAATTTTTTAATCATAATGTGATAAATGTATGATTTTTATAAATAAGTATATAATTTTTTTTAATTAAATTATATATTTATTATGTTATTATTAAAATATATATATATATATATAATTGTCATATTTTAACTAAAAAATTAGTAGTGAAAATAGATGAAATTCTATTTAAATATAATATTTTTAATAACTTACTAAGCCAATTAGATTGAGCGTGATTTTTATTTTCAGAATCTATTGGTTTCTGCATTGAATTTTTGCGTATCTTCAATCTAAAATAGAGAATGAGAAGACACTCGAGATATTTAGTTGGGAAATATAGAATGACGCGCGAGACCAACTGATAAACTTATGGTATACATTTTAATGAGAAGGCCATTACTTGTAGATAAATTGCTCTTCTTTCTTTAAGATATTGAAAAAAAAAAGTTTACACTTAAAATTTATTTTAACTCAAATACTTTCGAGCTTGTAAAATAATCACTTTTTTATAATTTAATGAAGTCTAAAGTTACTAAAAGAATGTTTAAAAAATATTTTTTAAAAAATTTAATCAATTAAAAGTCAATCATTAATGATATTTAATTTTAATCATAAATTCGTTCAATATATTTTGAGTCAGGGATAAACACAGCTAATGTAAGAATAGAAATATAGTCGTTTTTACCAAAAATAAAACAAATATAGTTTTAATAAATTTTATTCTGAATAAAAGAATAATATTATGCTTGAGAGTATCTTGGACAAAATAGATTTAATTGTAGGACATCTTTTAATAATTTAATGCAAGGGTTGAGTAGTATTTTACTATTTTATAATAAAAAAATGTGTTATTTTACCATCTCTTTAAAAAAAATTATCAGTTGTTTGTGGTAAATTTATTAAGAGAAAACTGGTATATATTATTGATATCTTTGTTATCAGGATAATTGATTAAATCATAACAAATGTATAATTTTTTAATAATAATATGAGAAGAGTATATTTTTGTGAATAAGATTTTCAACTAAATTATATATATGTATGTATATTATACTATTATTAAAAAATTATATATTTACTATGATTTAATTGAAGAATCTAATAATAAGCAAGTTTAATCCAATTTATTATTATTTGAAGGATAAAAAATAATGTTTTAAAACTCAAATCAATTATTGAATTGAAAAAAGAGTGATTTATGATTAAATAGTTTGATTATAATTGAATTAGGGTTAAATTATTTTTTAAAATATGGTATAGAAAATAAAAAAATATGAATATATATATATTTTACAATTAAATATATATATTGTAAAATCATTTTAAATAAATATAAATATTTAAAAATATAAAGTAACATAAAATAATTATATATAAAAAAATTTATATAAAATAAGTTTAGTTGAATCTAATAAATATTATAAATCTTTATTATTATGAAATACTAAAATTTTGATTTAAAAAAATAAAAATTGATTCAAACCAATGAATTTTTTTCAATTTTTTTTATAATTTTCGTCCAATCAATTTTCAAAACCAATCAAATCAAAATTATAACCGGTTCATCAATATTTTTGATCCGAGTGGCTACATGGTTTGATTTTTTCAACTGTAATCAAATGAATTCAATTTGGATTTGCACACGATTTCAGTAAAATAAAATAAAATAAAATAAATTAATTTGTTGACATTGTATCTACCACTTTTAAGTCTCAACTTTTGCCCGTGAACAAAACACTCATTCTCTCTCATTTAATGGGTAACCGAGTCAATGTTCTACTCTGCAGTCGCTTCTTAAAAGTGAAAACAAAATGCCCTTTATCATTCTTTGAACACTTCTTTTTTCTTTTTTTCCCTTTCCAAACTCTTTAACAGTACCTATCTACTTTTTATATGGCAATATAATAATACTCATGAAATTTTGATGTTAATACTGCGAGCAATTTTTTGTTTAGTGAAAATTATGGGAATATGATTTGATACAAAAATACTTTCTAGACCTTATTTTCAAAGGTAATTTATAACTATGATATTTCAATCGATAGTTAGTAATATCATTTATATAGTTCTTCATTTTATACTTATATATTTACTACAAATTAAAATATTACTTACTGTATTAGTGATTGAATGTTTTCTATACATCAGATGGTCAAAGTAAATTTATCCTTTTAAAAATCTCAAATATTTAATATCTATTTTTGTGATTTCAAATATTTATAATTTGTAATGATTTTTAATAAATATCTATGAAGTAATTTGTACTTTGTAATGTGTTTTATCATATTTTCATCTAACAATTCCTTAATCAATCTTTTTCTCTCAAAACACGTGTGAAACAAGCCTGTCCCAAGCTAATGTAGAGGTTGTAACTTGCATTCTCTGTTGACATTTATGCATTTTTATTCTCCCCGCGATATGATATTAGCGCATGGTTTTTCAGATGATATTTATTATTTTTTTACTTTTTTTTGGACTTAACGTAGATTTCAAAATTAGTAGACAATCTTTAAGCCATCATATTGTTCATAACAGGTTCCAGATTTACAATGATGGGAGGCAATTTTTGATACATGACATGAATGAAGAATAGCTCAGTTTTGTAGTTTGGACACTGAAGAATCATTTATTTTCTGAGAGTTATTAGTTTTGGCATCAAAATGTTTATTTGTTCTCTTTCTCTCCACCATTAGTTTTGCTGCTCGAGGAAGGGGAAAGAATTGGCAGCTTTGACACCTAAATTTAACTTTCCCAGATTCAAACTCTTATGTGAATTTTCCTCTTTAATGTCTTCAATAAAGAAACCTACCCATCATTATACAGTTAGAAATGAATGATTACAGGAAAAGTGGTCATCCAGCAATCAACAAAGGCAATGGCCATTCTTTCTGTTATACTTGCTATTACAGAACTGCTATTAATTTTCCCTGAATTTTCTTCTGCATCTGATGTTATTACCCATGATCAGCCACTTTCTGATGGAAGGACCTTGGCGTCTAAAGATGGAACCTTTGAATTGGGTTTCTTCAGCCCAGGTAGTTCTACAAACCGATACCTTGGAATCTGGTACAAAAACATCCCTTATAAAACTGTTGTTTGGGTGGCCAACCGTGAAAAACCAGTCAAAAACAACTCAAGTATGTTGAGCATAAACACAGAGGGACGTCTCGTGCTTCTCAGCCAGAACCAGACTATTGTTTGGTCAGCAAACTCAACAATACAGGGCTTGAATCCTATTGCGCAGCTTTTAGACTCTGGAAACTTTGTACTGAGAAATGAACAAGACCAGAATCCTCAAAACTACCTATGGCAGAGCTTTGACTATCCCTCTGATACTTTTTTACCAGGAATGAAGATTGGATGGGACCTGAAAACTGGACTGAATCGGCGTCTAACAGCATGGAGGAGCTGGGACGACCCCTCTCCAGGAGACTTTACTTGCGGTGTTGTACTTGGTGTTTCTCCTGAGCTAGTAATGTGGAAGGGCTCAGAAGAATACCACAGGAGTGGCCCTTGGAATGGGGTTAGCATCGGTGGTAAAACCACTCCACTTTTCCAGTTGCAATTTATTGTCAATGAAGATGAGGTGGGGATGCAAATTCCTGTTTGATAAATCTTACAATTTGATTTTGTTGATTAAGGTTTTGATTTGGAAATTATGTTAGTCCATCTTCTGCTTATACATAGGTAGCTAGTCAGTTATAGCCTTAACTTTCATTGATGGCAACAAATCTGATATTTGAGTTATTTGAGTATTTTTGCTTCATTTCTTTTGGTTTTGCACCAGGTGGTTTACACTTCTAATCTCCAGGACAAATCCGTGACTACAAGAGTTGTTCTAAACCAGACTGTTTATTCTCGTCAGCGCTACGTCTGGGATCAACAAACCAAAAGTTGGACGCTTTATTCATTTGTGCCAAAAGATAACTGTGACAGCTATAATCCTTGTGGCCCCAGTGGAAATTGTATCACGAGTGAGTCGCCACCCTGCCAGTGTTTAACAGGATTCAAGCCAAAATCACCCCAAAATTATGATGCGTTGGACTGGACCCAGGGATGTGTGCGCACTGAGCCATGGAGCTGCAGGGTCAAAAGTAAAGATGGTTTTCGAAAATTTAGTGGGTTAAAAATGCCAGATACTAAAAAATCTTGGGTTGATGCAAGTATGACACTTCGGGATTGCGAGGCCAAATGCTTGGAAAATTGTTCCTGCACAGCTTATGCAAACTTGTACATTACTGGAGGAGGTAGTGGGTGTCTCATTTGGTTTGGTGATCTCATTGATTTGAGAGTGGCCACAGTTCCTGGGCAAGATCTATTTATTCGAATGGCTGATTCTGATACTGGTATGAACTTTGATCTTTTTATTGGTGCACCACTACTTCGTTTTTCAGCGTATTGAGTGCTGATTCATTTCTCTCTCAATCTGTCCTAGAAGATGCAAAAAAGCATAAGAAAAAGGTGGTCGTGGTACTAGCAGTTACTTTTTCTTTGGTTCTTGTGATGCTTTTGACTTTCTTTTGCATTCATAGGAGGAATAGAAAGCAAAGAGGTAAACTTTCTTAACCCGATTACTTTCCCATCAGTTTATTCATATTTGTAAATTTTCATTCAGCAGTTAATCTACCTATCGAATGATTACAATCTTGTTTTCTGAGAGGGGAAAAACAACTGTTTCTACTTTAAGGTGGGTGTGTTGTTAAGGCATTAGATGATGTTGCTTCCTTGAAATTTACAATGCATTTGATTAATCACACAATATTTCATCAAGGTTAGTCTCCCATCTGCAAATAATGATTGTAAGATGAACCTTAGTTGTCCAAAACCACCTTCGAATAATGTCACTGCAAGTTTAAGCTGTTACTTGCATAGACTTAATAAGTGTTTAATGTCAGTTTCAAAACAGTTGTTACATTGAGAGGGAAGCATGTTGAGTCATGATTTCTACTTACTATTGGATGAGTGAAACCTTCTTGGGATGTTCTTGCTAGGCTTCCAATTTAAAAAAAGAAAAAAAGGAAAGAAAAAGAAAAAAAATCATTCCTGCAGATGTTTCATTTGATGAAAATCATTAGAGTTGTACTTAACTCTTTCTCCATATTCCCCAATTTTCAAGTGGGATAAGCTTTGCATTTGGTGGCACACACACGACCATGCCTTCAAAAGAAAGTCTCTATTTTGTGGTTTACGATAGTGAGCTCATTTGTGTTAATTGAGATGATGCAGAGAAAACTTTGACAGAGAATAGCCATGAAGGCAAACAAGAAGACATAGAGCTTCCTTTCTTTGACCTTGCTACAATTGTTCGCGCAACTGACAGTTTCTCTAGTGACAAGAAGCTTGGGCAAGGCGGTTTTGGACCAGTATACAGGGTATATATGCAACATTCCTAAAAGGGACAAAGGAAAAACAATGTCTTTTTATTCATCATGATTCAATTTTCTATGAATGTAAATTTTTAGGGTACGCTAGGAGATGGACAAGAGATTGCTGTAAAAAGGCTATCACAAAGTTCGAGGCAAGGATTGAAGGAATTTAAGAATGAAGTTTTGATGTGTGCAAAACTTCAACACCGGAATCTTGTTAAGGTTCTTGGATGTTGCATTCAAGGAGAGGAAAAAATGCTTATCTATGAATACATGCCCAACAAAAGCCTAGATTCCATTCTTTTTGGTCTGTTTCCTCAAAATTTAGTGCTTAGCTTAATGAAAGTTTTTCATTTATTTCTTGTCCAGATTTAATATAATTGAGAAACTTGACAGATTTTTGTCAAAGTAAATCTCTAAATTGGCCACAACGCTTTCACATTGTATTTGGAATTGCTCGAGGGCTTCTTTATCTTCATCAAGATTCCAGATTAAGGATCATACATAGAGATCTCAAAGCAAGTAATGTTTTATTAGATAAGGAGTTAAATCCAAAAATTTCAGATTTTGGCATTGCAAGAATGTTTGGAGGAGACCAGATGGAAGGAAATACGAACAAAGTGGTTGGTACATAGTAAGTAACTCTTAATATTTGTGATGCTACCTTGTGGTTCTACTTTCTACACATTTTCACAGATGATTAACTTATTTGTGATTTTTTCTAGTGGTTATATGGCACCAGAATATGCTATACATGGACTATTTTCAATTAAATCTGATGTATTTAGCTTTGGAGTATTACTTTTGGAGATAATAAGTGGAAAAAAAAATCGAGGAGCATCCTATCCAAACTATAGTTTTAATCTTATTGGACATGTGAGTGACAAAGAACTTCAAACTTCTTTTATACCTGCAAGGCTGTAACTTATTGGTGGAGATCATAGATGCTTTAAATTTTTGCAGGCTTGGAGGCTGTGGAAGGAGGGTAACTCAAAGGAATTAATTGATGCTTGTTTGGGGGATAGTTTTAATTTATCAGAAGTATTACGCTGCATCCATGTGGCTCTTCTATGTATACAACTACATCCTCTGGATAGGCCGAACATGGCATTGGTATTTGTGATGTTGAGCAGTGAGAGTGCCTTACCTGAGCCAAAGGAGCCTGGTTTCCTAATAGAAAGGACTTTAGTTGAAGGAGAGTATTCTTCTAACATGCAGATGATGTCTTCTTCAAGCAATGAAATAACTATGACTCTGCTACAGGCCAGATAGAGTTATTTTGCTTCTTAATATGCAATTGGATGTAGTGCATCCATTCCCTCAATGTTTTTCGCAAATCAAAATTCTGTACATTCTATTAGCTCATTGTCTCGCAGGTTATTAAAGTAATTAATTCCAAGTTAAACTCCTCTGTTTGTTTGCTTTTGATCCCTATAATTTGAAGAATTATTTGAACATTGTGGCAGCTTGCCATGGCAGGCATGTGTTGCTACTTGCTTCTCTTGTGATTCCCAATGTTTTGTACGACCTAATAAAAGCCTCAACGCGCACTTGAATGGATTTGTACCTTTTCTGGTGTTTGGTTTATTATTTTTTCTCCATATCTGGCCAATCAACAAGCATATTCAAGTCCAAATCAGGTAGCTTTGTTGAAGGGATTCTCTTTCCTTCTTGTTTGGTAGCACAAAGGAGAAGGATTATCTTTTCTTTCTTTTTTACTTATTATATTTCTAATATCTTTATTTAATAATGTTCATCTTCTTTTTGTTTTTTTAACTTTTCTTAAATAAGGATATAAAAGTTATTTCTTATTTACAAAATCATTTTTTTCATTCTCTTTTTATTTTTGTGCCAAACAAAACTTTGTCAAAGCTATTGAGGGTGTTGCTGGCAATGACCTTAAATAGCCTTGTATTGCTGAGATATATAGCCACCAATTTATAACACACAGTATTCTATTTTATTTTTTTCTCACCTATATGTACTAACTTTTAAAATAAATTTTGTTGCTGTCTGTCATTTTTTATTTCCCAAAATGTATCAGATTTTGCCACGTCAGCCAGATCGATCCACGTGGCTCTGTTTTCTCTTTTTTTAATTAATAGTCAAGGGTCGAAACTTGAGCGGCACAGGCTGTATTATTTAATTAGAATGCAATGTATCATCCGAAACTAGGATCACAAACGTTGCTCTATGACAATGGTATCATCCAAGTTTCAAATCGAATTACCTTGAAGCATACCAGAGAGGTTTTCGATTGGAATTTGAAGTCAAATTCTTTCTTTTGCGTAGATGGTGAGGATTCCAAAACATCCTCTGGCTCCTTTGAAAATTCTTGAGATCGAATGAGGATCCTCAGCTGCTCTCCTTGAATATTACAATTTGTTTTAAAGAAAATACCGGATTTGGATCATTCATATAAATTTAAATGGTTTAGATTTTAGTTTTTTTTTAAATCCTAATCATTCGCTTTTTTAACTTGATATTTCTTTTATTTTTTAAAAAATAAAATATAAAATAAAGATAGCCTTTTAATTTTTATCAGACACTTCATCTGACAAACAATTTCTTTGATAGAAGTTGGAAGATTTTCTTTTGCGTTTCGTTTCCTTTAAAATTAAAAAAAAAATCAAAATAAAGAAGTAGATGGTTAAATTTGAAAAACTTAACAAAAAAAAACTCAAAATATGAATTGTTCAAATTCATATGCTCAATCTAAATCTGTTGCTCTCCTTGAGCATGCAGAGGATCCCTATTCCTTGAGATGGGAATCTTGAAAAAAGTTGTCTTTAATCTTAAAAAAGACATCAAAGATTGATTTATTCAAAGTCTAGAATCTTTTCTATTCAGTGACAATATAGCAGTATGCTAATAAAACCAGAAGAAATAACAATTTGGAATGATGTTTTCCGTCCTAATAGCAAACAAAAAGATTTAGCTATCCCCTTTGGTGTTCAATTCTAACTAAGATTATCTACCAATTCAATCCACAAACAAAAGATTTCGCTATCTTTCTATATTATGTGGTTTGAATTAACACAGGCTAAACAATCACAAGATAATAATATTTACAACTTGTCCTGTTCATAGCGAATATAAATGAGAGTACCCAAGGTTGTCAAATTCGTGAGTTTAAGTAAATTCGTAAAGAAGAGATAAACTCGTAACGTACACTCGTATCGTAAACTCGTAAGAGTTTATATTTGTTAATAATTACATATAAAATATAATATATAAGCATAAATTCATTTAAATACACTTTAAATTACACTACTTTTTTTAAAAAAATTATTTATATTATATAATTCATATTTTGCAATATAGAAATTTTAATAAAGTTCATACATAAATATTATTTTTAAATTTTTCTTTAATAGATTGTATTGGATTTAAAATTTTTTATCTTTTTTAAACTCAGTTTAACTTAATTATATGAGAATTCGTCAAACTTAGTTCAAAACACATTAAGTTAATTGAATTTATTTGAGTCAAAGGTAAATTAAACTGATTTTATATTGAGTTCGAGTTTATAAACGAGTTAACACGTTTTCTTTCAGTAGAAACTTAAACTCGTTAAAATCGGAGAGTCAACTCGTGAGTTTAACAACAATAAGAGTACCCATATAATTATAAAAGGAGAATGATATCTTCACAATAAATCATTAGTAAATATTGTTTTAGTCTTCCTTTGTCCAAAAAAGGTAATTAAAGAACGATTTATTTCAACTCTAAGTTATTTTTACTGTAAAGTGTATTAGTTTAAATTAATCAAATTTATAGTTGGGTTAATTCCATGATACAATGAAGTGGAAGTCTTTAATGAAGAAAAAACTTTTTAAAGTTATTCTCTCCTTTTGAACTTTACATGTCACTAAATTGACATTTTAGCATATTTGCTTTGAATTTGAAGACGGTACGAAAAATGCAAATTGATGCTTCACTGTTCATATATATTGAGGTGAATGAATTAAGATAATCTAGTTATACTTTTTCTTATATGCATCTTAGAACGTTCTTGAGGTTAACAGATTTTGTTAAGCCTCACAAGCATGTAAAATTTTTGCTTATTTATATATTGTAGATTTTTACATTTATTGAAATCTAAAATTGACATATATTTTGTTGTTTGAGCCAGCATGTAAGAGGAATAATCAGGGATGCATCTAAGACTGAGTATTTGGAGGGGTGAAAATTTAAAAACAAATTAACATTTTTATGTATATAACAAATTTTAAGTTAAAATGTATATATATATATATATAAGATACCTTTTATAATTTACTCAAATTGAGCACAATATTTTTTTCATGTCATAAAATTTATCATTGATTAAGTTTATGTCAAACTTTTTAACAATTTCTTTTTCAATATAAGTAATCATGCAACATATCCCCCCAAAAAAAAATCATCTTCCATCTTATTATTAAACTTGTTTTTTTTTATTATATTCATAGCTACAAATAATCTTTCAGTAGTTAAAATTGCAAGAGTTAATAACAGGCAAAACAAATTAATAAGTATCAATTTTTGTTTGTCTTTTTTTTTTTTCTAATCCTTAGCATAACTAAGACATTGTTGAGAAGTTTTTAAAATTAAAATGTTGAGGAAAGTCAAGCTCAAGGAAAAGAAATGCACAATTAATTTTATTGACTTTCTTTTAAGATTAAAATCCTTAAATTGTACTTGCATATTTTCTGTCATTTTAAGGATAATCACTAACAAGTAATATGTTAAACAAAAAGGTGCATCTAATGTAAGCAAACATTCTTGTGAATTTGAAAACTTTTTTAAATTAAGAAGCTTAAAAATAGTGAGGACATAGTCCACTAAAAATTAAAAATTTAATAAAAAGATGTTGATACGATCTTGATTTAATATAAACGTGATAAATCTTATCATATTTATAAGTAAGATACTTTTGAATTAAAATATGTTTTTTTAAATCTCTTTTTAATAAAATAATATCAATTGCATTGTTTTCCACTTTCATATTTTAATTTGATATTGCAAATTATTGATTAACTCAATAGATAATAAATAAAGATAAAATGATTTACTAGTCTCACGATTTTAAGAAGCTTTTTTTTTTAAATAAAAGATTTTATTGATAGTTCTAGGCTTCCCCTAATAAAAATTTGTCCTATATAATCCTAAAAATAATGTAATTAATTAACAAAGATTATAGTATAGTATTACAACTAATAACTAAAACAGTAAACACATAAATGATTAAATTTATAATGAATTATATCTTAATTTTGCCATGAATCATATCTAATTTTACACTCAAATAATTAATTTTCATACTTTAGGAGGAAAGTTCTAACATTGATTAATAAGAAATATTTCTTAAATTCATTTTAATGAATAATATCTAAACATTGTTAAATTCAAACAATGGTTAGTAAGAAAAAAAAAAGAAGGTAACCTCTAACCTTATGAAGAAGAGCAAACCCAACAAATACAATGGAAGTATGGCTCAATGATGAAGCAAAAATGTTGCTTGTGAGTAGCAAAGAGAGCAGAAAATGGATTGAAGCAAATAGGAATAGCAATGTTGAAGCAAACGAGAATAAGGAAGGTCGGTTTGTGGTCTCTGGGAAGGGAAGAGATTAATATTATTAAGAAAAGAGAGCAAAATATGGGTTGAAGATTTTTTTAAAAATTATTTTGTTAAAGAAAGAATTGTTGAGTTTTTTTTTTTTTTGACTTGTGCACTTGGTATTCCATACTTGCTTTCGCTTGAATTGTGAGGACTTAACGTTGCTCAAACTAATTCAGATCGAGACATGACGACATTACAAGGGTGGAAACTCCTAGCTGCTTATGTTGTTGCGTTCTTAAGATTCAAACTCGAGACTCTTACTTAAGTTGGAACAACCCTTACCAGTTGATCTAAGTGCTCGTGGTTGAGAACTGTTGAGTCTTGTTTATAAGGGAAATGGACTAATTGGGAGAGTGGCGTTTTTGGCAAGGAAAGTGAATAATATCACGAAAATGAAAATTGTCACATTATGCAGAAAGCTTCCGGGAAAAGTATCACAGACCACAATATTCCATCCAAAGACAATGCATCTACAAAATCATGCTTCCCTAATTGACTTACTTCTATATTGTAATACGCATAGCTTTGACAGTGACAAGCCTAGCTTCGGCTGGGTAAGGAAGGCTGCAATCTATTTTAAATTTTTATTATAAACATATAAACAACTTTTTATATAAAAAATATATATTCAAAATGTGGGGAGGACCCCCCTCGCCCCTTGGCCCCGCCCCATAAATTTGTCATTCGCAGCAGCTTGATGTTGAAATATGATTTAGATTTTATTTATTTTATTTTATTATTCTCAAAATTTTATTTTTTATTTTAAATAAAGTAAAATACAGGATAAAAATAATCTTTTAACTTATCAAAATTAGAAAACTATTTTCATCTTTTTTGAAATAAAAAATATAAAAATATAAAAATCTAGATTATTTAAATTAAATTTACACAGTTTAGATTGTTTCAGGAGAACCTCTTGAAATAACAAAAAATCCATTTTGAATTTATAGTACATATATTGTTATTTATATGTTATTAATTAAAAGAATAATTTAGCTTTTTGTATAACACACATGTTATTGGCTAGAGATCCTCAATGTTCATAGGGTCTTGTAAAACTTAGATTGAAGTATTCTTTTCTAAATGCTGACACCGTCCAATTTTCAAAAGAAAATGCTTATATGTCACTCTGCTATGCATCGCTACTCACGCAAATGGATCTTGTACTAGGGGATTTGTCTTGATTGTGTAATAAACATTCTTGGACTTTTTTTTTTTTTAGGTTTATGGATAAATATAAAAGATAAAAATTATAATTTTAAAAATAAAAATTTTAATTATAAAAAAAAATTATATCTTAAAAATTTTAACTGTATATACAATTAAAATTTTACCTAATTTTTTTTTAAAAAGTCCAAAATCATATTATAAGACAGCATGCAGTAACTTTTATAGCCGAGGATCTGCCCGTCAATATGCTTTTTAACTTTTATACTTTAATAAAAAAAAATTTATCACTCAATTATCCAGCCTCCAATATAAAATATATTTTATATGATAAATATTATATATTTCTGTATTATATAAAGTACATATAATAAATTTTATTTATTTTATATAAAAATATATTTTATATATTATTTAATTTTTGATATAAAATATTGAAACATAATTAATAATAATAAATTTATAAATTTAATTTTATTCATAAGTTGATATTTTTAAATATAATTTATTTTTTTAACTTATTTGTATATAAAATAAAGTGTTTTTAATAGTTTTATTGCGAATTTTATTAAAAAAATCTTTTTGATATTTTCAAAATAATATATCAATTTATTTTAGTAATTACTAGGTTAAATTGATATATTATTTTGTATAAGTTAAAAATATTTTTTTAATAAAATTCTTTATGAAACTAAAAAAATATTTTTTATACACAAATAAGTTAAAGAGAATAAATTATATTTAAAAATATAAATTTATGAATAAAATCAAATTTATAAATTTATTATTATTAATTATGTTTTAATATTTTATGTTAAAATTTAAATAATATATATAATATAAATATAATTTATTATATTTATTCTATATAATATAAAATAAAAAATTAATCATTTGATCTTTATAATTCATATTAATTTTCAATGTGGTCTTATAATTTATTTTTTCTCAAACAATTTTTTATAATTTTAAATCATTATAAGATTAATCCTTATATTTCAAAAATATTTATCTCTTACTTTTTATAGCTGCCAGCTGTTCTAACCCCGTCTGAGGTGACTGCCACGCGGGATGCAATGGCTGCACATCTGGGCCAAGCGCGACACATACTATCCCAAAACGTTGTCCAGTATATATTCCCAGCAAAACGCACACCTCAATCACTTATAACGCACGGCAAAAGCTTTTCCACGTACAGGAGAAGGGCAAGATGCATTTGTGACTGAGAGAGCAGCTGCCTTTCACTTTGGCCAGCTTTGTGCATATCAACACATGATTGATCTCAACTAATCTTTCTTCTGTGTCCATCTTAGTTATGGCTACATTCTTGTGACGACATGGGGTTGGGATGCAACTTCTTGGGGGCTTCTTTAAGAAGTCTTCCACTGAAGTCTTGGAGGTAGAGGTATGGAACTGCAGGATCTTTTTTATAACAAGGCAACAGACAGGATTCCAGTTGGCCCCGCATGTATACACATTTCACATTCTGTCAACTAGTTTGATTAAGAAACAATATAAAACTTTTTGGAATAATGGAGGGTTTAATTGAACTAAATGATACATTATGGACTAAATTTGATTTCACCTCAAACTTTTGAGTTGATTTAGGTTAAGAGTAGGATTTCTCTCAAGCTTGACCTTAAAAAAAAGTTATATTGCTTTTTACCCTAACGGGTTTGCTTATTATTATTACTTTTTCTGGTGACAAGGGAGTGGGTCCAACGGATCACTAGAGTGGGGGGATATATGGGGATGGGAAGGGGCACCGGGGGATCGAACCACACCCACAGACCCCGCTGTCACGAAGCCGGAAGATACCATTGAGCCAAGAGGCTCTAGGTTTGCTTGTTGACGTTCTGGACTAATGTCGTTGCTGTAATTTCCCGCTACTTGCCTAGAGAATACGCGCTTGGTGGAAATTTCTGCATTGGGACAAAACTGGTATGGCTTTGACAATTAGGCGTTGATTACTAACTATATGAATAGACACAACGCATTGACGTCAAGGATTATAGAAACTCCAGTCAATTGCCGTGTTCACTGCCTCTGGAAAAGTTTCTCATTTAATTTTCGTATATACAACTTGAGTCATTTGCAGAGAGAGCAAGAACTGGCAGGTGATGGATGTACTTTCTATCTGTTTTGCTATTTCTTTACTCTTCTTTCACCGCAAATCTACACTTGCCATTGACACTATTACTCATTCGCAGTCCCTCAGAGATGGAGAAACCTTAATTTCCAGAAATGGAAGCTTTGAACTGGGTTTCTTCAGTCCAGGTAAGTCCCATAACCGTTACTTGGCCATGTGGTACAAGAATATTCCAGTTCAAACTGTGGTATGGGTTGCAAACAGGAAGAAGCCAATCAAGGACTCATCTGGCATATTGGTGATAAGCAGCACGGGCAATAATATCGTTCTTCTCAGTGGGAACAACAATGTCGTTTGGTCTACAAGTCCATTGAGAAAGGCTGGGAATCTAGTTTTGCAGCTCTTGGATTCTGGGAATCTTGTACTAAGGCAGGAGAATGACACAAACTCACTGAACTATGTGTGGCAGAGTTTTGACTACCCTTCAGATACATTGTTACCAGGAATGAAACTTGGGAAGGACTTCAGGACTGGTCTTGAACGCCGTGTAACAGTGTGGAAGAATCAACATGATCCATCTCCTGGAAACTTAACTATTATGATGGACATCAATAGTTACCCTGAACTAATGATGTGGTTAGGCTCGAAAAAGTACTACCGGGTCGGCCCCTGGAATGGAATTCTATATAGTGGCTATCCGACATTCAAGCCCCATCCAATATTTGACTACATGTACTTCTCTAATGAGGATGAAGTGTACCTCATGTACCAGCTAGTTAGTAAGTCTATAATAGCAAGGTTCATTTTGAACAAAACCAAAAATGACGGTCAGCTTTCTGTTTGGATTGAGGCAGAGAAAAGTTGGAAAATATATGGTATTGTGCCTAGGGATTTCTGTGACATGTATGGTGCTTGTGGATCCAATGGTAATTGTGACATTGGTAAGTCACCGGCTTGTGAATGTTTGAAAGGATTTCAGCCCAAGTCGCCTAGTAAATGGAACATGATGGACTATGCTGAAGGATGTGTGCGCACTGAACAATTGAACTGCCTCAATGATGGGTTTATCAAGTATGTTAAGTTAAAGTTGCCGGATACTACATATACTTGGTTGAACCAAGGCATGGATCTGGAGGAATGCAGAGTGAAATGCTTGAGCAACTGTTCTTGTACCGCTTATGCAAACTCTGACATCAGAGGAGGAGGCAGAGGCTGTGCCATGTGGTTTGCTGATCTAATGGATATAAGAGTGCAATCTGAAGCAGGGCAAGATGTGTATATTCGAGTGCCTGCCTCAGAATTAGGTATGGTAATAATGCAGCCGCTGTGTTTCGCTTTATGCAACATGACCGAACTTTGCTTCTTTCAATATTAACAATGTGTATTACATCTTAATTATTGTAACATTGTTTGGCTTGATATTTTAATAGCTAATTTTTGGTCTGAATCAAACACTGCAGCCATAAAAGCTAGCCTTAGGCCTAAGATAGGACTGATAGTAGGAAGTGCCGGTGCTTGTGGGATTCTCTTGGCTGTCTGTTATCTATGCAGAAGCAGGATGGTCTGGAAAGGTAAATTTCTAGCTCTCATAAATATTCAAGATATTCCATCTTTTGTATCATAAATAAACGGGCTAATCTACTCTTGGCTGACTCATTCTCTAGAAGAATATATATTTAACATATGCTCTGCATCGATACACAAAGTATATGATGAAGTGATTGATAATAATTAATAAGCATTCCATCTATTTTTAACGCTCGAAGAACATGGTCAGAAGAATTTTTTTTTTTAAGTATACTGATTTTGATATCTTAGTTCTAGTAGTTTTCTTTTGCATATCAACATGTATAAGTTAAAATTATCTTGTAATTTACAAGATAGATTTTTTCGTTTTCCTCATTGAATTTTTTTAAAAAACAAAAAAACAGGGAAGGTTTACACCAATGAAGAGGAGAAGGACAACTTAGAGCTTCCATTGTTCAGCTTGTCAAGAATAGCTAGTGCCAGTGACAACTTTTCAATCAAAAACAAGCTTGGAGAGGGCGGTTTTGGTTCTGTGTACAAGGTGTATATCTGTAACATGTCAATACAGGAACTAGATAAGCAAGGAAATATTAGTTTCATTCATGAACTATGAATCTGTTTGCAATTGTTGAATTTCAGGGCACACTAAATGATGGGCTAGAAATTGCTATCAAGAGACTTTCGAGGAGCTCCTGTCAAAGTTTAAATGAATTAAAAAATGAAGTAAAACTAATAGCCAAACTGCAGCATCGAAATCTTATAAAACTTCTTGGATGTTGCATTGAGGGGGAAGAGAAAATGCTGATATATGAATACATGCCCAACAAAGGCTTGGATTTCTTTATTTTTGGTCTGCATACTAATATCCAAACAAATATATAGCTTTCAGTATTTCCAACACTATAATAAACATTCTGGCTCTTAATATTAGTTTTAATATGCAATATGAATTAATTTGAATTGCAAATCTTGTTAGATCACGTTGCTGTGAGGGGCATATGCACCCCTCACTTTGGGAAAATTTACAAGTAAAAGGTATAAGTTTTAGTATTTTGTACCCCTTACTTCTAATATTTTGTACCCCTTACTCTTTATATCTTTAATTATTAGTTTTTAAATTAAATTGCATCCCTTGGCCCTGGGTCCTGGCTTTGCCACTATCTATTTCCTTAATTAGAATTAAGTTTCAATACAATATATGCAGAGTTTATGCTTTGTCCACACGTTCATCATGTGAGGAGCATGTTACAGATTTCAATAAAATTATTTATGAGCCTTCACTAAAGAGATCAAGTTTTTGAAAGGTCTCATGGCATTTTCCTTAAATCAAACCAGTGAATGATACATTCACACTTGCATTTAGGCATGGAACTTGTGGACTGAAGGACAAACTATGGAGCTGATTGATGAATGCCGGCTCCTATATTTCAACTGATGTGGCGCGCGTGGTCCATATCGGTCTCTTGTGTCTGCAAAAGCATCCTCAAGACAGGCCTAACATGTCATCTGTGGTTCTGATGTTAGACAGCAAGATGGCCTTGCCTGAGCCTAAAGAACCAGTTTTCTTTCTTGAAGGTCATGCGCATGGTCATGGATACTCTACATTGCATGAGAGTGAAACGCCTTCTTCAGTCAATAAACTAAGCATTACAGAACTTGAAGCTCGTTAAGATTCATTCTGTCATATGCCCCATGATGTGGACATACTAACGTTGGGCTTCCTCTGGCTGGTATATATGTGTGTTGTTGTAGGAAACCTATGCTAGCTATGGCTGTTTGTTTTTCTAGTTGTTCTCCAGAATGTGGTCGACGAAGTTACACAAGATATAGCAATAATCAGTAAAAATGTTGTGTTTGATAGAATATCTTCTTGCTTATGATATTTGTATGAACTTATAAACGACAATGGCTAGTTGCCATCCTAATGAACAAAGCTATAAGAAAAACTATATATATGGCGTCATTTGCTGCATTGTTTTCTCATATTTTTTTGTTACCTTAAATATTATGATACAGGATATCAAGTTATAAGTTCCAATGATATTAAGATTTTCATGTTTAGTATGACGATTAATAAGTTATCATTAAAAAGATATAATCGATATTATATCAAAATTAACAAAGTTGAAAGAAAAAAGATATAGAGGGGCGTTCGGTTTGCAAGAGTATAGCAATATGATATTTGGCTCATCTTGAATATTCTTGGTCAACTCTGCTAAGTTTCAAGATACTTTAATAATATTTTGGTTACATTATTATTTTGGTCCCTAAATTTTACTTAATTTTTAATTTAGTTTCTATAGTTTAAAAAATTTGTAATTAAGTTTTCATAGGTTTAAAATTTTTTTAACTTAATCCTTGTTGTTAAACTTTTGTAAGAGTGTTGTTAAATTTTCCTAACATATGGTTAACTATATGTCATTTTAGCATTCTTTATATACATGCAGGTTAATTTTATTTCATTATCTATGTTTACATCTTTTAATGACACAAACTAGCCTAAATTTTTTTTTTGAAACTATAAAAATCTAATTGTAAATTTTTTTAACTATAAGAACAAAATGAAAAATTTTGAATGAAATTGTAAGGACCAAAGAAATTTTAACCTAATTTATTTTAAAATACTCCTAATAATTTTACATATTATCATCATATTTTTTATATTGATATTTTATTATTTAGTTACTATTATAACTATTATTTCATTACTGTTAAAATTTATGTTATTATAATACAATTTTTTCTTTATATTAATACATTTATCAATTTATTTATATTCTATATGTATATTATTTTTTTAATTTTTAATTTTTAATTAATTTTTATTTCATATATTATTGGAGTAGTTATTTTATTATGTATTATATTCTTATTTTTATTTAATTCTAATATATAAAATAGTTTGATATTTTATATTTATTTGTAATTTAATAATTACTTAATCAGTTATTTGACATACTTAATTATTTACTATTTTTGAAAATGTATTAGTATAAAGACGAAAATTTCGACAATATGAAAAATATTCCCATGGAATCAAAAACATTCCAACCCTCTCCAATCTTTTTCTAAAATCTGTACTACACATCAAAATATAATATTTTCATATAATATTTTCAAAATTTTGAAAAGATTTTGTGAGCCAAAATTCTTTAAAATTTTTGTTAACTTTTGAGTAGGATAAAATGTCACATATAGATATCATTAATTATCTCTTGAAAAAGTGAAAATGTAAGTGAAAATAATAGAAAAGGGAATGAAAAAGTGATTAGAATGTCACAATACAGTTGATACAAGACAGTGTTAAATATAAAAAAGAGAAATATAACGAAAAAGTGAATAGAATTGATTGAAAATAACTCTCATATCTCTATTTAAAAAAATAAAAATAATAAAAAGTATTAAATAATAATAATATAATAAATATTACATAAATGAGATAAATTTCATTTTTAATGCACTCTTTCACCTTTTCCCCAAGATATCGAACGCGCCCTATTGAAAATTTTATCAATTATTCCGTTTCCACAAATTAATTATTAAAGGGACAGAAAACAAAATTGACTTTGATGAGATTGTTTTGTCAACATTGGCTTATTGCGTTTTGGGCTTTGGCAACGGTGCGCAAGTTTTTCCTCACTAAAAGCTGGAAAATAACAAATTGCAATGACTTTGTCAACGTGAACGTGGATAAATGCTTGTGATTTTCCTACCAAATAAAGCATGATTTTCCATACGCCCGACCTGGGAAGTAATAACATTGATTTGATGTCATCTCCAATCAGAATGCGTTACGTATTCTGCAATCTTCATATACAAATTTTCCAGAGTTTCTGAGGGCTGAAAATTCTTGCCAGAGGCCAATAGTAATTCTACGTTGAATAAGATGGATAAATATATGTATGCATTCATTTGACCAATTAATCAATGAATCTAGTTATTCACCTTTATCTACTTTACAAATTCCATTTATAATTGAATCCCTACTAAATTTTGTAATTTATTGTTTCATAGACAAAAAAGTTTTGAAAAGCCATTTTATTGATATACTTGATACTAGGTAGTAATAAAATTTGAACAAAGACCTTAATTAGCTTCATTTTTTTTCCTTAGTGCATGACGATGAGTTAAAATAGTGAGGGTTATAATCAAATGACGTTAGTTTATTTTTCCACCTTGTACTAGCTCTGTGTGTGCGTGTCTGTGTTGCGTTTGCTTAACTTAATTTTGTAATTACTTTATATCCAAGGTTGATGTAACATGAACATAAATATTATTATATGGCCAAAGATCTTAAAGCATAAAATAATTGAATTTAGATTATCTTCTATTCGATACATTATTTTGTTAGACAGAAATAAAGGAGGAGTGACAAAAAATAATAAAAGTGTATATATGGTTAACTTTTTATATTTTCTCTTTTTTATATATCTTTTCAACAAGATAGTATTTTATTCACATCAAACCCAAAAAAAAAAACCCGAACTCACAATAATTAGGTGCAATTTAATGATACAAGAGGCTAAGTTTTTTTTTTTTAAAAAAATCTGATGCTAATTTTGTGTCGTCAGATTTAAAAATCAATTTTAAAGCATGATGCAATGTTGACACCAATTTTACCTTCGGTTTACTTCATTTTAAACATACTCTTATTATGACACAAATTAAATTTATTATTTTCTAATTTTCTAAATTTAGGAGAAATTATACTTATTTACTTTGAATTTTGCATCTAATTGCAATGTCCCTTGATCTTAAAAAATAGCAATTGATCCCTCTGATATATTTGTTTCCTAGCAATAAACCTCACCATTAAAAGGAATTGTTAACCTTATTTTTTGAATGCCCGTGTAAGTTGCACATGTTCAAGAGAATT
Source organism: Erythrophleum ivorense (assembly GCA_026724425.1). Taxonomy (NCBI): domain Eukaryota; kingdom Viridiplantae; phylum Streptophyta; class Magnoliopsida; order Fabales; family Fabaceae; genus Erythrophleum; species Erythrophleum ivorense. The sequence goes on along the minus strand of JAIUCV010000035.1, from coordinate 2,860,355 downwards.
GTCCAATGATTTTATAACTTTAAGAATAAATTATATAAATCCCTCTTGAATTTTATTAGAATTACGTTATTTTTTATTTTTCAAAATATGTACTAACCTCTTTTGGAATAAAAAAATTATCTTATACTTTAATTTATTTTTAAAAATTTTTAAACAAAATATTCTCCATTTAATTTTTTTTAAGTTTTAAAAAATATATTTAAGCTAATTGAGGGAATTTTAGTCAAAAATTTTAAAATTAAATTAAAATATATGATAACTTTTTGTTTTATAAGAAATTTGTATATATTTTAAAAATATATTAGAGATTTGTATAATTTTAACTAAACTCAAGAACAAATTGAATAATTTACTCTAATTTGAAAGGACAAAATTAGCGCCTAGATAACTCTATATACAAAGATAATGACACTTTTTAGTGATGAGGGTTCACTGTTATGAAGCAAATAAATTAAGAAATTAATTGTTAATTTTTTAAAGCAAGAGATATTATAATTGAATACAAAGTTTAGAAAGGGGAAGGGTAATTTTAACTTAAATTTATTTTAAGCACTTTCTTATTCAGGTGGTTCTATTAAAATACCACATATGATTTTTTTTTTGGTAAATGTCACCAGTCAATAATATTTTTATAAGTTAGTATTCAAGTAATTTTATAATTTAAAAAGTACTTCTAAATACATTCTCAACATAAAATAATTTTGCTTTGCATAAAATTTTTATTTCTAAAACTTTATAAACATTTTTTTTTGAACTTATCCAAACAAGTCTTTGATTAAAAAAGGAATAACAATAAAAAAGGATGCAAGAGAAAATGAAACAAAAAAAATTAAAATATATGATCTCAAATAAAAAATATTTATATTGAAAGATTTTAGATTTTAAAATTATTCTAAAATATCCTAAAATTAACAATTTTAACTTGAAGTCTTAAATTGTAACTTTTTTAGGTAGATTCAATTTTTGGTCTTAAGATTCTTTAAAATAATTTTAAAATTTAAATGCTTTCAACTTAAATTCTAAAATATAACTTTTCTAAATAAAAATAATTGATATTAATATCATAATTGAGCAAGGTAGTCAATATTGGCTAGTCTGCTCTGAAGAACGGTGCATTACACATTAGAAAACAAGAAAGTGGAAAGGCATTGACCATAAAAATCATTGATATTAATGTCACAATTGAGTGAGTCAGTCAATACTCGCTGGCATCCTTGAAGAATGGTGCACTGAACATTCCAAGACAAGAAAGTGAAAAGGCCTTATCAATTGGAATCTTGAAAAATGCCTACTTGTTGTCTCTTTACAAAATTGATTGGCAAAGTTTGTTTAGTCCATAAAATTTGTAAGGAAAAAATAAAAATGAACACAAAAAATATTTTGAAAATAAAAAAAAACCATCTTGTCTTTACTTTAAAAAAATAATAAAAATAAATAGATCCTATGAAATCATAATTATAAAAACATATTAGATATTTTATTTAATTTTTTCTTTCTATTAATGGGGGAATGATCAGTTTAGAAATATTGTGATTGTTTTAATAAATTTTTTGTGCTGTAAGTATTATAAAAAAAGTTGTTGTTAAAAAAGGATAAAAATCATGTTAGGTAAAAAATTCTTAAGCAGTTGTAATTATACACGACAATAATAAGTACATGTTTTATTATTTTTAATTTTAAACATTCAAAGAATTTTATATCCAAGTTCTTAAAATAATATATATTAATTGAAGATTAAACTGAAATATATAAATAATAAAAGGATAAAAAGTAACAACATCAAGCTGACAATTATAAAATTATGAAAATTTGTAAGGTCTATATATTTAGTATTTATAAGAAGACAGCGGCAATTTGTATTTTGATAAAAAAATTAATAAAAATATGATAAAAATTAGAAGATATATAAAAATAATATAAACCTAATAGTGATAGGTTTACATTGAGAATACTTAAAATAAGAAGGTTATTTTGGGTATCATAAACCTATAATACCCATAACTGCTTTTAAAAAAATGTAATTTTTAAAAAGTATAAGAAGAAGTGCTGTAAAAAAGATTTAACCAAAATTAAATATGAGGCTTTTGCTTAGCTTTTGCTCTCAAACAGTATTATAAACAAAAGCCACGGCAATCCCAAACATGATTTTTTTTTCATGTGCAGGACTTCAAAAGATGAGTGTCTTTTCAATTATTTACAAATTTAAATACTTAAATATAACATTTAAAATGTCCATTTAATCGTATATGAATATTAAAATTATTTGAAAGTAAATATAATATTTATTATTTATTTTGTTGATATTTTATATGGTGCAAAAAATATGAAGAATTGATGTGATTCAATTTTTGTTTTATCCTTTTTATAATAACTTTCAATTCATGCTAAACGGGAGAATTTTACCTATATAATATTTTAGAATCTTATATCATAATACATCTTAATAACATAAAATACAAAATAACTGACTCCACGACAACGTTTTTCAATGTTCAAATACATCATTAAAGTTTCCTCAACAATTTTCAATAAAGTTTTTGGCAAATACTTGGTTCAAAATATAAGTCACCTAAACAAAGAAATTTTGATTCAAAATATAAATCATCTAATAATAATAATAATTATTTTACCCATAATATCCTGCATTTAATAATAATATTTGCATTAGAAACTTTCATTTAATGACAATAACTGTATTGATAATAAGAGCAAAATTGAAAAGACATGATAATATTTAAAAAGTTTAATAATGTAATTAATTTTTATTAAGAAACATGAATACGATAAAAATGACTTATATTTTAAACTGGAGAGAGTATCATTTTGATTAGGACTGTATCCACATACTAACTCATTTATGCTTCATTTGGATATACATTTTTTTCTCTCCTCAAATCACATTTCAGACAAAATAAAAAATTATTACTTTTATATAAACGTAATTTTTTTAACGTCTATCTAAACATACATTTAAACTATTCAACGGGAAGACGCACTAATCACAAAGTGAAAGTACATTCTTTGTTGCAAGAAAAGTAGCATCATGTTATTGTGATAATTTAAATTGTTTAAATCTAATTTGAAGGACTTAATTTTTTTTAATTTTGATATTTTTTGTTTTAAATACAGTAAAAAAATTAAAAATAATCTTTCAATTATAAACTTAAAAAGGATGATAATTGAGATTAGAAAATTCAAGAAAAGAAATTAGACGATCCAAATTAACTAGAAATGATCTAAACCACCATAACAGCATAGTATTACTTCTCCAACAAATGCAGAGAATCCACCTTCTAACAAAAGTTACTATATATAAAGCTCGGTTTCTATATTTGTGTGTAACATCCTAGCCCTCCAAACAAGAATGTCATCTCTTCTTTTCTTTTTTGTTTCTTTCTCTTTTTAATGAAATGGTTCTTTTTTGCACACCAGGGAACCCTGAGTGCTGTATATCTTCCTCCTGTATCTCTTGTCTCTTAATATACAGTAAAATCGAATTTCCTTCTTAATGGGGCCGCACAATGGCAAATATATATTTCAATTACACTGCATCTCAGAGGCTGACTTATTAATATTCTATTCATCAGTTTCAGAGGTTGGAAATCTTGACAGAAGCTAAAAACATATAATATAAATGACTTCAAAGAAGTGGTATTAGTTACATCTCCGTTGCACTCACTCCAGTTTGAATTCGTTGCGTTGGGCAATGATCAAAGCATTTGTAAACTCACTTTTCTTAGTCAAGTTCATATTTTCTTTGTTGACCAATCAACCCATATTATATTAGACTTTATAATTAACCTTATCTTCTAAAGTCCTTATAAATTTCAAAAAAAGAAAAAAAGTGGAATAAGAAAAAAATAAATGTCATATATATTTTTATTTTTTTTTGTCACCCTGACATAAAACTTTACAATAATTTTACAATAAAAAATATCCTTCAATCATCATAATTTCCTTTGGCATTTAACAACACTAGTCTAGTCAACCCCCTTATACTTCACGGCCTTCCTTCAATTCCATGAGTTGGTTCAATCAATTAATATATGATGCTATTGCTACTTCCGTTGCTAAGAAAACTGAGATAAGGAATCTGGGAATCGATGGCAGAGTTCCCCTTCTTGTTCATAACCTTTTGCATACTCTTTTCCATCTCCAAATCCTTAGCTGCATCAACCGACATCCTCACTCGGTTTCAGTCTCTCACTGATAACCAAACCTTAATTTCCAAAAATGAAACCTTCGAACTTGGCTTCTTCTCTCCTACTGATTCCAACAACCTCTTTCTGGGAATCTGGTACAAGAACATCCCAGTCAAAACCGTTGTCTGGGTAGCAAACAGACTCTCCCCTGCCAAAAAACACCCTTCTGCTTCTAATTCTGTTACGTTAACAATGAACACCACCGAAGAAAATAAGGTTATCCTTGTTCAAAACAAGACTGTTCTCTGGTCTATAAACCCAGAAAGAAAATCCCCGAGTCTGATTTTGCAGCTTTTAGATTCAGGCAACCTCGTTCTCAGAGACCAAAACGACAACACTCCCGAGAACTACCTGTGGCAGAGCTTTGATTATCCTTCTGATACAGCACTCCCAGGAATGAAGCTAGGAAAAGACTTCAGAAGAGGACTAGACAGACGTCTAACGGCATGGAAGGATCAGAAGGACCCATCTCCTGGGAATTTGACATGGTCCATGGACGTCACAAATTACCCTGAGCCGATGATGCGGATAGGCCAAAAAAAGTGGTACAATAGTGGCCCTTGGAACGGCATTGTATACAGCGGACAACCAACTCTTAAAAAACACCCCATTTTCGACTTCAAGTATGTCTCCAACAAAAACGAAGTGTACGCCATGTTCCTTTTATTTAACCCCTCTATGATAGCTAGAATAGTTGTGAACCAAACCAGCTTGATTCGCTACTATTATGTGTGGAAGGAAACAGAGCAAAATTGGAGAATGTATGGTTCTGTGCCGAGAGATTTCTGTGACAAATATGGAGCTTGTGGAGCCAATGGGAATTGTGACGAGGAGAACTTTCCATATTGTGAGTGTTTGAAAGGGTTTAAGCCAAAATCAGAGAGGAATTGGGATTCCATGGATTATGAAGAAGGGTGTGTGCGTGATGAAGAGACGCCATTGAAGTGTGATGGGAGTGATGAGTTTGTGAAGTATGTTAGGATGAAAATGCCTGATACCGAACGGAGTTGGTTGGATGAGAGGATGGATTTGTCGGAGTGTAGGGATAGGTGCTTGAAGAATTGTTCGTGTACGGCTTATACGAACTCGGATATCAGAGGAGGAGGGAGTGGTTGTGCCATCTGGTTTGGTGATCTCAATGACTTGAGGGTTCATCCAGATGGAGGGCAGGATCTATATGTTCGGGTGCCTTCTTCTGTGTTAGGTATGGCCTTAGTTCATTTACTTCTTCCTTCCTAGGTGACTTGTATTGGGCAACGTAGCTTTGTTTAAAAAAAAATTAAAAAGAAAACCAATGGTATGATTCCTTGTTTTGAAGGCCAAATTTGTGAAACCTGGAGAAACTAGATGCCCTCTAGCTATGCCCCAAAGCACAATATATTGGGATTTTTAAATTATATACAAATATTTTGAATTTTATCATCTCATAAGTTTCTGTCTAGATTATTCAAGGATTGTGTTAGACATAGGTTTAAAGCTAAGACTGAGTTTATCTTAATTTTAATTCATTAGCGTATAAAATAATTGTAATGAAAATAGGATAAAAGGGATAATAGAATGAATTAGACTCAAAGACCATTTCTTATATTTTGTTACTTGGTTCTTCAATAAAAATATTATGGGTAAAAAAAGTTTTATTTTAGTATTTTTTTTAAGTCTAATCAACATGACTCATTTTTTTTTCTAATAAATTAATTATGACATTAACATCATTACTTGGACAACAATGCCCTTATGAAAGTCATTCAAAATTAACTATAAATTGATCTTTTTATTTGTAAACATTGTAAAATTCTCTCAATGAAATTCATTTCTCAATTTTAGGCAATATTATATGATAAAAAGTAATTAGCTTAAGTTAAGGTGAATTCAGGCTTGAGCTTAAACCCAACACCTAAAAATCTATTTAGCATTAGCCCAAACATGTCTAGGCCTAACTATAAAAGAGGTATAATGTCATGTTTTCATCCATCCTGAACAACTATGACTACATATTTTGCTTGTTTTCTGCATAATGGATGCTTGTTACACTTGATTTGAATTTCTTTTTTTCAAATGCTGTGACTTATCCCATGAATTTTTGCTTCAATTTATTTAATGTTCTTGTTTATGTGATAATTAATCATAGAAGAGACAAATAATGGACGCAAGATCAAGATTGGAATTGCAGTTGGAGGCACCATTGCAGTAATATCTGGCTTGCTCTTAGTGGTCTATTTCATATGCAGAAAAAGAAGAAGAATAACCAAAAGTAAGATTTTTCTATCTTGACTAATATTTGGAACATCTTTTGAATCATGTTGATTTTATTAAAGCGCTTTCAAAACAAGCAGATTTTGCAAGAGTGGTAGTTCAAATTAAAGAAGAACATAAGAAAAATCTAGAGCTTCCATTGTTTGACCTATCAAAAATAACTCGTGCTACTTGTTACTTTGCACCCAGCAACAAACTTGGAGAAGGTGGGTTTGGAACTGTATACAAGGTAAATATATTTAGATAAAGATTAGATAGGTTTTTTTTTTAATTTATTTCCTTTATAAATATATAATATGTATTGTAATGACTTTTTAAAATGAACTAATTATGTAGTGTAGTGGTTAAAAAAAATTCAATGTGATTTTTTATAATAGAATTTGATAACAAATATCTAAATACTACACCTAAGGTTTTTTCCCAATATATATATATATATATGATATGTCAATATGAGAGTCATTAAAAAACAACAAACAAAAAACTTGTGGTTTTCAAAATATTTACAAATGTTTGATTTCAGGGAACAATGGAAGATGGACAAGAAATTGCAGTTAAGAGACTTTCAAGAAGTGATGGACAGGGGATAAAAGAATTTAAAAATGAAATAATACTCACAGCCAAACTTCAACACCGCAATCTAGTAAAACTTCTTGGATGTTGCATTGAAGATGAGGAAAATTTGCTGATATATGAATACATGCCTAACAAAAGTCTGGATTATTTTATATTTGGTATGGGTTCTAGATCATTCTAAATCTTTTCAATATATGCTATGTCTATATTATTGTACTTGTGGCAAGCCTCTTTCTTTTCTTGTTTTGAATTTGACAATTTAATACTAACTTGATGTTTGCATAAGTCTAAAGAATAATTTCAACTCAAAATCTTATATGTTGGCTTTTGAATTAAAATAATTTCTAGTTAGTATTAGAATAATCTTTATGAATAAAAGGTCAAGAGTTTACTCATTGCAATCTTTGATTTTCTTAATTAAAAATTAAGTATTGACACTAAGATGTGTATCTTAGCATATATGAGGAGATAGTATTTCTTTTTTCTCATTTGAGTTTGGTTCCTTCAAAGAGTATCCTAAATGCACCAAGATAACGGGATGGAAGTTTTGATCAAATGAAGTTTGAGGATATCCTTTAATGTAATGTTAAAAAAAGAAAGTTACGATGTATAATGTATCTATACTTTATCTACACTTTAACTTCAAATGGCTTTTGTGTGAAAAGGCCTGTTATACACTATAATAAAATTATATATATTCATTTACTTAATAGTTTGAATTTTTAAGTAGAAATATAGTTCTTACCATAATGAGTAACTAAGCAGATCAAGTGCGGAGAAAGCTCTTGGATTGGTCCAAACGATTTCATATTATTTGTGGAATTGCTAGAGGCCTTCTTTATCTTCATCAAGATTCTAGACTTCGAATCATTCATAGAGATGTCAAGGCAAGTAATGTTTTACTTGACAATGACATGAACCCAAAAATCTCAGATTTTGGCTTGTCAAGAATTCTAGAGGGAAATCAAAGTGTAGAAAACACTCGTCAAGTAGTTGGAACTTAGTATGGATTCTTATATCTTATTCTTAATATTTTTTTATTTGGAATTTATAGCCTACAACTCACAATGTTTGCATATCTTAATTGTTTGCTAGTGGATATATGGCACCAGAATATGCAATAGATGGAAACTTCTCTATAAAATCTGATGTCTTTAGCTTTGGGATTTTGCTATTGGAGATAATAACAGGAAGAAAGAACAAAGGAAACCATAATCAGGAAGAAAGTCTCAACCTTATTGGACATGTAAGTATAGAGCAACTAATTATTTTCTAGAAAGCATAAACATTGACAAGATACAAATATTGCAATGCGAAAAAGATCATTTAAAATGTTACATCATGTCTCATAAATGTCTTATGAAAAAAGTTTAGATAAAATTTATTTTCAAGAAATAAATAAACTTAGTCAATTATAAAAAAAGACATATAAACATTTCAATCATTCTTTCGAATGAAATATATGTTTGAAATGTTTATATGTAATTCATAATTAAATTGGTCTATATATTTTTTGCAAACCAAGTACATACATGTCTCCTTTGTTTTAAAGGCAACTGCTTTATAAGTTGCTTCCATTTTCACTTAATGATGGGTACTTTGATGTGTTATAGGTGTGGGATTTTTGGGTAGAAGGGAGGCCTACAGAATTGATTGATGATGGTTTTAAGGACTCTTGCAAGGTATCTGAAGTAATTCGCTGCATCCACATTAGTCTTTTGTGTCTACAGCAACACCCTCAGGACAGGCCACGTATGTCGTCTGTAGTTATGATGTTGAATAATGAAATTAGCTTGCCTCAACCTAAACAACCAAGCCTTTTTGTTGGAGATTATTCATATGAAGCCTACTCTTCCTCTCTAGAAGCTCGCTAGGTGCAGTTTTTTGAAGCAATCAATAATAAGATAGTTAATTTTTATTAGAAAACCTTGTAATATGACACTTTAGGAATTTTCCTAAGTCTTGTCATTAATTATATGTATCATGTATATTGCTAGTGCATGTGTATCAAATCTTATACAAAATGGTACTTCTATGTGTGCGTATTTTCCTTTTGCTATGTTCATATCAGCTGGTATGATAGTATAAAATAGGATTTTATGCGCTTTCAAGCTTGGAGTTCTGCACTCCAACTTGGATAGATTGTACATGGTATTATTAATTTTTGGCATTGTATATTGTATTGGTATGTGGTGAACGATCTCTTAACACCACTAAAAAAATTAAGTTTTAGTTATGGTTATTTAACTGATGAGTTTGCACTATAAAATTGTTGTTGTTCATTGTTGGTCGTCTTTTATTGTACAATTTCAATATTATTTGTTTTGTGAGTTGTACTTATAACATAGTTTGATCATCAATGTAATTGTCCATTTACTTTCATGGCCAAAATTATGCTTAGCAAGAAATTTACTCTGCAATTTTACTCCATTCGTTAAGATTAAGGAATACTTGGTGTTTAGAGTGAATTCAAATTTATGATATAACAAAACTTGATTAGAGGACCTAAGAATCATAAATACCAATACAAATATGAGATACATGATACCATACAAATAACATAACAAGACAAACCTAGTACTACTTTAGTGTAAATAAAAATATTACATTGAAAAATAAAAAAATTATATAAAATGAATTAATTTATGAATCTAATATCTTGAGGATTTAAATCATATGTCATTTACTTTATGACCATGACTATAATTTCACGTTAAGGTCTATTAAAAAAACTTGTGGAGTTTTACCCGTAAATGATATTACAGTCAGTTATTTGACGTTGGATTGATGCAACTTTTTGCAAAAGACTTCAATTCTCATAATTACAAGATGATCCAAGTCTAAGAATTTGAAAATACACCAAATGTGCATTGTTCCTCCCTACGTTTCATTTGGACTGTAGTGAATGTTAATTAAAAAAATTATAGTTTAAGACCTTATGTAAAAAATATTTATATTAAAAAACTTTAAATTTTAAAATTATTTTTAAGAATTTAAGAATAAAAAATTCAAATTATATAAGAAAAATTATAATTCAAAACCTTAAACTAAAATTTTTTATCTTTTTATTTTTAATATAATTTCAAATTTCAATATATTTTAATATAAATATATTTAATATAAAATCCTTAACTATAATTTTTTTATGTCAGTCAGTTTTATCGTCAACATGTGAATAGGGGTGGTGTGGTTCTAGATTAATCCAAACACTTAATAAGTAGAAAATGAACACAAAGCTAATAATTGATTCTCCAATATTCTTGGGAGACTAGAAGGGTTTGTTTAGTATACAAAAAGTTAAGTATGAAAATAAAAAAATAATTTTTATTATGTAAATAAAAAATATCAATAATATTTTTATTTTTAATAATTAAATAATTATTATTAGAGAGTATCAATATATTATATAAAAACATGTGAGCCACAGTTTATGAACAGTGCGACTCCGACTTGTGTAGCTTCCACGGGTTGAATGCCATGACACTGTTAATGTCCGTACATAAACAGTGTATACGAACAGTATATGTTCATACATTTGTTGTTCACTCTTTTTTTTTTTTGAGTTTTTTTATGGGACCCACAGGCCTTTTTTAAATTTCCCTTACATCTTCCAGAGGGGACAAGACCTAGTTAAATAATAATTGAGTAATAATTATAGAGGCAAAATTAAAATTTTACCAAACTTTTCCTTTTCATTTCTTCCCCCTTCTCTTACTAAACAGGCCCTAAGTTCTTCTTCAGGGTCAAGGGTCAATATTGAAGGTTGAGCATTCACATTAGTTGTTACATCCATATAGGTTCAATAAACTATATTTAAAATTTTACAAAAAAATTATTTAAATGGGCTTCTATAATAATCATAATAAAATTTGCGTACATAGTTCAAATTTAATTTATGTATGAGGAGTTCACTCATTAAATTATGCATATTAAATTTAAGCTGTGAATGTGATGTGCATAATTTTTTTTTTGAAGGTTTTGAGATGACCACTTTTATCAACAAACTTAATGAAAGAAATCATTGAAATAAAAGCATAGGTGATAATAAAACTCACTGAAAATTCTAAACCAATGCAAGGGAAACCCTGCCCTCTTAACATTATTAGTAGCCATGCTTATTAATAAATCACAAAGAAGAGTATAACCATTAAAATAATAAAAATAAAAGATAAAAACTCTATATTGATCTTCAAAAAATGATGATAATAATAATTTGATATTCTAAAATATTTTTGTGTTATTTTGACATATAAAAGTATAATTTTGTTTCATTTCATAAAATATTTATTCTTCAAAGGTCAAAGGATTATGTAATATCATTTTAGTATTTTTGAAATATTATACTTTCAAAAATTAAAATAATAAAATTTTTTAAAATATGAAATTAATGTTAACACTAAATAAGATTTTTGTCAAAGGAACATAAATGTCAAGAAATAAAGCATTCTTTCTATAATTATTTTTTCTTATTTTTCTCTACTCTAATAATGTCAATTTCATTGCTTCATCTTTTATTATTATTATTTTTAAGATATATCCCTTGTAGTTGGGCTTAGAGGTGTATATGGGTCAAATTGTGTTGAGCTGAGAGAATGCCTAAAGCCTGTCTCAATTTAAACCGACTTATAACTTAGCCTAACTTGGCTAGTACTCAGTCATAGACTAAGCAAAGTTGGCAAGCTGCACCAGCTAAGCTAAAATCAGGTTGTGGCTTTTTTTTTCTTTGAAAAAATTTAAAAATTTTGAAATTCTTATCTTTTTATCCACTCAACTATTTTAGGTATATGTTCATTTGTTTTTATAACTTTTTTTAAGATCTACGCAACAAAAATGGAGAAGCATGGATTTGGAGGAAGAAATAGAAAAAAAAAACGTATATAAAGGCTAAAACTTTAAAATGCAATAACTTAAAACTTAATAGTTCGATTGGGTTTTTTTTTAGGTCTCTTTTTTTTTAGATAGACCTAACCCCAATTATTTTTTCTGAAAAAGGTCATTTATTATTTCAAATTTGAGTTTTCTGCTTTCAAATTCAAAAAGAATACATGTTTTTTTTTAATCTTGTTTCCTTTTCTCTAAATGTGATAATTATACTCATTAGGGATTTGGTAAGGACCTTGACCTTTTGAACCATTTATAATTTTCGTAAAATGTATAAAATTTTCAACAAATTATAGAATAGTTTCTAAAAAATGAATTCTTTTCATCTTAGTCCTAGATTTTTCTTTTATATATATAAGGGTAGTTTGGGCCAAGCCAAACTAATTGGGATGGCCAACTTGAAACTTAGCTCCCCAACTTGGCCCAATTTGCCTTTGTTTTTCTTTTCTAATCAACCTAGTTTGACCTAAAACGGTTGTGTTAGATAGGGTTTCTTAGGTTGCAAAGTTTTATGTTCATCCCTTGTCAAGCTTTCAAATATAAAAGGGTTAATTTGGCCAAATTGACCATTTTTATCTTTATTTTTTAAGTTTAAAAGGTTATGAATTTCATTTATATAGTTAAAATTTTCAAAGTATAAATTTTCCTTATAGTTACAGTTTTTGTCTTCACATGAACAATTTTTATCTTTACCAATGGAATATGTAACCCCTAAAACCAAAAAATTAAAAGTAAAAATTAGCCAAATTTTTGTCAAATGCACCCTTTATAGTTGGATCTACCCTGTTATTTTTCTTGCCAAGCCACGGCTTACTTAGAGGAAATGTGAAAATAGAGAAGTAGATTACAAAAATTTCATCTCTATTAAAAAAGCCACCCAATTTGATTGTCATTAGTGTCCCCATTTCCTATCTTGCAATTTTTTCATTCCTTGCATTAGTAAATGACAATAAATTTTATTGAAAATGTCATACAATATTCTCTATATATATTTCTCAAGATAAGATATCAAAGCCTTTGGAAATTTCAAGTAAAATGTATAAAAGATAAATAAAATTAATTCAATTATGAGGATATGCATTAATGTGTTTCAAGTAAATTCTATAAAAAAATATTTGACATCTTTTGTTTTTATGTCAAAAATTAGAGTATAAATAAATTATTTTAACATTATTGATTAAGGTGTAAGTAGTATGTTTGAGATCATTTGTATCTTTGCAGTCACATGGCGACTTATCATTCTTGATACTTTGGAATTAGAATGAGAATGGAAATGAAGTAAATTGATGTTTGGTACATTTCATTCCCATTTCTTAGGGAAAGATTCCCTCTCTCTCATGGAGGAATGGGATTCTACTCCTTGGAATGAATTTGAAAATTACCACCATGCCCTCATCAATAATTCAAATTTCCAAAAATACTCTTATAAAACATGAAGCTATCATTAGTAATTAAAAAAAAATATTATTAGTAATTTAAAACATATTTTTTACTACTTAAAAATAAAATAAATATTTTGATATTTTTTTATAAAGGATAATATAGTCATTTGACTAACTTTTCTTTTCACTAAACCAAGTAGTATAATGAAATTGAATTTCCATTCATTTGAATGTCATACAAAACATATTGATAGATTATAAGATTTTATTTCATTCTTATTTGTATTTATATCAAAATTATTCCTTCCAACCAAAACAAGTACACTTAGGCTTAGTTATCATTTTCCTAAAACTATGCTTTCATGGGATGCTCATTTTGGATTGAAGGTGACTTATGCCTACTTATTTACAACTCATTTTTCTTATTACACTTGATAACTCATAAAACACCTACAAACTATATTAAATTCTTATACACTTTAACACAAAAAACCATTCTTTGGGGAGGATGTTTGTGAGAGTCAACCTATGATGTTTCTTATAGCTTCCACCTTTCTACATTACAAACACAAAAAAAAAAAAAAAGACTCAATCCATCCTTAAAAAAAGTTCAATCAATGGACACTCTTTGCTTGACATAATCATATCTCAAAAGGGTGCATAGGTATAGTATACAAAAATAATAAATTAATTAAGATTATTGCAAACACAAAATTGGAGTGAACAAAGGTGGAAGGAGCAAACAAAAAGTGAAGCAACATCTAAAAGACAAAATGGAGCTTCTAACTTTCTAACAATAAGTAAAAATAAATATTTAAAGAGCGAAAAAAAACATGATACTAATTTATTCTAATTTAACTCTTTAGGCCTATGTCCAGTCCTTTTAAATTTTAAAAAAATTTCTTCAATTAAAATACTAACAATTATAAGTGATAGGTTTTACATACTCACCTCTAATACAAGTTTTCTTAAACTCACCTTAAACTTATACACTTAAAATTTTTTACAGCTCACCTTAAACTTACTTTCACACCTAGAGAGTTATAAAGTAAAAGGATAAGAGCATTCTCACATCCTTTACAAAGGGTTACAATTAAACTCAATAAATGCTCTTGAAAGCTAATAAAACCAAAAACTCAACATATTCTCAAAAAATAAATGCTCTTGAATAATTTATTGATAATTTGCTTTGTGTCTTCAAGGTATTTATATCTCTTTGCCAACTTTTAGCCATTAAAGATGATGTCTTCTTTTAAGAGATAGGGCTTTAGGTGTAACTACTTTTTGACTTAAACATAGGATGACTATTTTTAACATTCAACTCTTTTTCTCAATAGTAATAAGTTTATAAGTGTGTTTATTTGAGCAACCTATCCTGTTTGATCGTCATATATGCTCTTAAACATTTGATTTATAGGTTAGATAAAAAGTACACACTATATCTAACATTAATATAAGGAATTGCATAAGAAAGAGATAAAAAATAATTCATTTATTTCTTTGTTCCATTTGTGTGTCCATAAAATAAAGTGGAATTCTTTAATGAAGAAAAATATTAGAATGAAGAAAAAACTTGTACAAGTTATTCTTTCCATTTGAACTAATTTAAATGAATTGCTCTTTACATGTCACTAGATTGACATTTTAGCATATTTGCTCTGAATTTGAAGACTATAGGAGAATGCAAATTGATGCGTCATTGCTCATATATATTGAGGTGAATGAAGTAAGATAGTCTAATTATACTTTTTCTCATATGCAACTCAGACATAGAACATTCTTGAAGTTAATAAATTTTGTTAAGCCTCCCAAGCATGTAAAATTTTTGCTTGTTTATATATTGTGGATTTTAACATTATCAAAATCTAAAATTGACTTTTTTTTTATTGTTTTGACCCAGCATTTGATTTATAGTTATCTAAATTATCTGCTATTCTAAACAGAGCAACCAAGGAAGGATTTGGGATTGAATATTAAAGGGGGTGAAAATTAAAAAAATTAACTTGTTTATGTATATAAAAATTTTAGGTTAAGAAGTATGTGTGTGTGTGTGTATAACCTACCTTTTTATAATTTAGTGAATTTAAACATGACTTTTTTTTTCATACTATAAAATTTATTAATGCTTGAGTCTATGTCAAATTTTTCAATAATCTCTTTTTCAATATAAGTAACTATACAACTTACAATAAAAAATAAATCATCTTTTATATTATTTTTAAGCTTGTTTTTTTATGATATTTGTAGTTGAGAATAACATTTTACTTGTTACACTTGAAATTGGAAGAGTTAATAAGAGGCAAAGCAAATGATCAATCATATAATAAGTATCAAACTTTCATTTCTTTTAATCCTTAGTAGAACTGAGAGATTGTTAAGAAGTTTTTGAAATCAAGATGCTAAAGAACGTCAAGCTCATGGCAAAAAAATGCATAACTAACTCAATTGGCTTTCTTCCAAGATTAAAATCCTTTAATTGTAAATGCATCTTTTCCATCATTTTGAGGATTATCACTAAACAAGTAACATGATAAACAAAAAGATACATTTAATATAGGTGAATATTCTAACCTATTTGAAAATTTTTTAAAGCAAAAAGCTTAAAAACAAGAAGGGCGTGGTCTACCAAAAGTTGGAAATTTAGTAAAAGGAAGCTAATATAATCCTGATTTCACATAAGTGTGATGAATCTTACCACGGCCATCAACGGAACACTCTGAAATTGGAATATACTTCTATAGATCTTTTTCTAATAAAGTAATATCAATTTCATCCTTTTCCACCCTTGATAAAAGATGTTGCTATGGGTAGTAAATAAAGATGAAATGGTTCACTAACTTCAAGATTTTAAGAAGCTTTTTTTTTTTTTAAATCATCAATAGTTCTAAACTTCCCCATAAAAAAATTTCTCCTATATTGTCATAAAAAATAATGTAATTAATCAACAAATATCATACTTTAGTAATATAACTAATAACTAAAGCAATAAACACTTAAGTGATTAATTTTACAATGAATAGTATCTAATTTTGCAATGAATAATATTTAATTTTACACTTAAATGATTAATTTTCATACTTCAAGAGTAAAGTTATAACACTAATAAATAATAAAGAAACATTCTTAAATTCATTCTAATGAATAATATTCATTCTCCAAACATTCTTAAATTCAAAAAATGATTAATAAAAAAATAAACTAAAAAAAAAAGGTAACCTCTAACCTCAAGAAGAAGAGCAAAAAAATAGCAAACCCAACAAATACAATGGAAATATGGCTCAATGATGAAGCAAAAACATTGCTTACAAATAGCAAAGAGAGCAGAAAATGGGTTGAAGCAAACAAGAATAACAATGACAAATTATCACAGGAATAGCAGAAAATGATTTGAAGCAAACAAGAACAACAATGGGGTGAGGGTCAGTTTCTGCTTTCTAAGAAGGGAAGAGATTAATATTGTTAAAAAAAAGAGAGCAGAAAATCGGTTGAAGCAAAAGCTTTTTTTTTTTTTTGATTATTTTGCAAAGAAAAGAGCTGTTGACTCTGGTTTGTAAGGGAAATGGACGAACTGAGAGAGTGGCGTTTTTGACAAGGGAAGAGATTAATATCATGAAAATGGAAATTATCACAATACGCAAGAAGCTTACCTAAAAGGAATCACAGAGCAGAGTGTTCCATTCAAAGACAATGCATATACAGAAACGTACTTGACTATTTGACCTACTTCTATTATAATTTATTTGGATAGCTTTGATAGCGACAAACCTAATTCAAGGGGGGATTGGGGAGGTGCAATCTATTTCAAATTATTATTATCATAAACAACTTTATGAATATAAAAAAATAATCAAAGTGTGGGGCACGAGTGCAGGAGGGGGGGGGGGGGGGGGGAGGAGCACCTGTGTTCTTCTCTCCCCCAAAAACTAAATTTGTCGTTATTGAGCTGCTCCTTCTGGAGTATTATAGATTATTTAAATTTAATTTGAATAGTTTATATTTGATTTTTTTAAACTCAAGTATTAATTTTTTTTAATTTTAAAAAAAGCAAAACACCATCTAATTTTCAACAGAAAATACTTAGATGTCTCTGCTTTGCATTAGTACATACAGCTTCAATCTCTTGTGCTTTAACTAAAACCACTAATATTTTCCTTAAACTTATAATTAAGGAGCAGTCTCTCTCGCTCACACCTTTTATCTTTAGCATTTTAGTGAATGCCAACATGACTTGACCCTCAATCTTCACGTCAATCATTTAAAGAAGGGAAATTGACTGTTTTTCATTCTTGCATGCATCCCGTCACAGATTCACGCATAGCAAGCAGAGTAGGGACGAAATTGAAAGGTAAGTGAGAATTAAGAGATAAAAAGAGTTTTCCTTGTCTTATTGTTAAAAAACTAAAAATAAAGAGACCTCAAGTCTCTCAATAAAATAATATTTTAACACAAATATTGAGACTAATGTTCTTTGGTATTTTTCATTACTTTCTGAGAACAAATAGTGACTACTTGCAGGGGATGCAATAACCAAAAAAGAAAATCACGTTTTTTTTTAATTTTTTATATTTTTTTAGAGTTTAAAGTTTAATATAAAAAATAAATTTTGTAACTATAAAAATAAAAAGTTTATTTGTGAAAAAAATTATATTTAAAAATTTTTAATTGTACAATATAGTTAAAATTTTTTAAGTATAATGTTTTTTATAGGTAAATTTATTATTTTCACATTTACAATTTTTATCTTTTACATTAAACTTTAAATCCTAAAAAATAAAATAAAATAAAAAACGTGATTTTTTTGGAGAAATATTACATCCAAAAACTTATATCATATAAAATTTATAATAAAAAACCTTAACAATGAAAATTATTTTTAAAGATCACCGTTAACATTAAATTTTAAAAAATTTACTATTAATTTTAGAGAATTTACTACTATGTATAAAAAAATTTAACACTTTTCTACACTCAATAGTAAATATTTTAAAATTGATAATAAATTTCTTAAAATTTTATTATAATAATAATCTTTAATGGTAATTTTAATTTTTAAAGCCTTTTATTATAAATTTTATATAATATACATCTTTAAATATAATTTTCTTTTATTTTTGGTCCACTACATCCAGTGCAATAGGATCCTCTGCAGAGGATTTTACTGCCTGCTACTTAACTAGGATTCCATTTTTTTCTTTTTATAATAAGGTAACAGGTAGGATTCCATTAGGCCACGTGGGGATACCCATTTCACATTCTGCC
The DNA here is from genome assembly GCA_026724425.1 of Erythrophleum ivorense. NCBI lineage: Eukaryota > Viridiplantae > Streptophyta > Magnoliopsida > Fabales > Fabaceae > Erythrophleum > Erythrophleum ivorense. Next base: position 2,841,802 of record JAIUCV010000035.1, on the reverse strand, counting down.
AATCAATTTGACTGAGCTATAAATTAAGAAACGATATAAAACATTTTAGAACAATGGAGGGTTTGATTGACCTAAATGATACATTAGGGACTAAATTTAAATTTACCTCAAACTTTAGTAGAGATGATTTAGGTTAGGAGTAAGATTTCTCTCGAGCTTGACTTCAAAAAGTCATATTGCCTATTTTTGTTCATAAAATAGGTTTGCTTGTTGAGAATTTGGATTATCTCCTATGCACATTCTCTTTTACGTGCACCGGAGACAATTTGAATAATCTACATTTCAAGTTTTTTTTTTCTTATTTTTTTAACAGAAATAGAACGCAAAATAAGAGTTATTTTTTAACTATAAACCTGAAAAAAATAATTAAAATAAAGAAAAAATTAAAATTTAAACTATCTAAATCAAATTTGAATGATCCAAATTATCTTTAATGCATATAGGAAAGAATGCAGACGGGAGACGATTCAAATTCCCACTACTCGCCTTGAAAATACATGTGGGAAATTTCTGCTTTAGGACAAAGTTCTTATGGCTATAACAATTAGGCGTTGATTACTAACTATATGAATAGACACAAAGCATTGCCGTCAAGGATCAGCCCTGTGAAATTGTGGGATAGAGAAACTCGAATCAATTGCTGTGTTGACTGCACATTTCCTTTGGAAAGGTTTCTCAATTTTGGTTAAATTGTATAGAAACTTTTTAAATTTTTATTTTTTGTGTAGATAATTACTTTAAACTCTGGATTACGTATAAATAATCTTTAAAAGTTTATGTCATGTGTATATAATTTTCATTATGTGTCTGTGCAGATAACTCTCTAGATATGTAATGTTCTGTTATTGAAACAATATGGACTTATTAATAATAGGGAATTATCTTTACAAATTTAAAAATTTAAAAGAATTCATAAAAATTATTTGTACATAAATCAAAATTCAGAAGGTTAACGTTCAATGTAGCCTCAAATTTTTGTATATACAACTTGAGTTATTTGCAAAGAGGTCAAGGACTGGCAAGGGATGCATGTATTTTCTATCTTCTTTGTTATTTCCTTACTCTTCTATCACTGCAAATCTATAGTCGCCATTGATACTATTATTCATTCATAAGAGATGTGTGTATATTTTAAAAATATATGAAAAAATTATATAATTTTAATAAAATTCAGGAAAGGATTGAATGATTTACTCTAATTTTAAAGTACAAAATTAGTCTTTAAACAACTTTATATGCAAAGATAACAACACTTTTTAGTGATGATAGTTCACTGTTATGAGGCAAATAAATTAAGAAGTTAATTGTTATTTTTTAAAAACAAATCAAGAGGGATATTACAATTGAATACAAAGTTTAGGAAAGAGAAGTGTAATTTTATCTTAAATTTATTTTAAGTACTTTCTTATTCGGGTGGTTCTATTAAAAAAACTACATTTGTTGAATTTTTTTTTGAAATAAATGTCACTAGTCAAAAATGTTTTTACAAGTTAGTATACAAGCAATTTTATAATTTAAAAATTACTTTTAAATACATTCTCAACATAAAATAATTTTGCTTTGCATAAAATTTTTATTCCTAAAACTTTATTAGAAATTTTTTTTAAAAAATTTATCCAAATGAGTCTATGATTAAAAAAAAGAATCACAATAAAAAAGAGATAATGCAAAGAGAAAATTATAATTTATGACTCCAAATTAAAAATATTTATATTAAAATATTTTAATTTTTTTTAAAAGACCTTAGAATAAAAAACTTTAATTTGAGTTCTTGAATTGTAATTTTTTTACAAAATTTAAATTTTTGGTCTTGAAGTACTTCAAAATAATTTTAAAATTTAAAATATTTTAATATAAATACTTGTAACTTAAATTCTAGACTATAACTTTTCTAAATAATATTAATGTCATAATTGGGCGAGTTAGGCAGTACTCTCTAGCATCCTTTGAAGAACAGTGCATGAAACATTAGAAAACAGGAAAGTGAAAGCGCTTTGTCAATGGGACCTTGAAAAAATGCCTAGTTGTTGTCTACTTACAGAATTGATTGGTAAAGTTTGTTTGATTCACAAATTTATTAGGATAAAAAAAAATAAAAATGAAAAAATTTTGAGAATAGAAAATAACTCTCTTGTCTCTACATTAAATATATATATATTGAATAATAATTAAAAAAGACATACTAAATATTTTATTTAATTTTTTTCTTTCTATTTCAGTTTTCATTGATATGCCAAACAGGAGAATAATCAGTTTAGAAATATTGTGATTTTTTTAAAATTTTTTGTGTTGTAAGCATTATAAAAAAGTTTGTTGTGAAAAAAGGATAAAAATCATGTTAGGTAAGAAATTCATAAGTAGTTGTAATTGTATACGACAATAATAAGTATATGTTTTATCATTTTTAATTTTAAAAATTCAAAGAATTTTATATCCAAGTTCTTAAAATAATATATATTCATTGAAGATTAAATTGAAATATATAAATAATACAAGGATAAAAATTAAGAACATCGAGCTAACAATTATAAAATTATGAAAATATGTAAGATTTATATATTTAGTATTTATAAAAGGATAGCGGCAATTTGTATTTTGATTAAAAAATTAATGAAAATATGATAAAAATTAGATACAAATAAGAAGATAGATAACAATAATATAAACCTAATAGTAATAGGTTTAAACCGCGGATATATATCCAATTTACTTAAAATAAGAGAGTTATTTTAGGTATCATCAACTTTTTAAGACCCATAACTGTTTTTTTAAAAATGTAATTTTTAAAAAGTATAAGAATAAGTACTGTGAAAGTGATTTAACCAAATACAAATATGCGGCTTTTGCTCTCAAACAGCATTCTAAACAAAAGCCACTGCAATCCCAAACATGAATTTTTTCATGTGCAGAATTTCAAAAGATAACTGTCTTTTCAATAATTTAAATTTAAGTTTAAATACTTAAATATATACATTTAAAATATGTATTGAATAGTTATATAAATATTAAAATTATTTGAAAGTAAATATGATATTTATTTTGTTGATATTTTATATGATGCAAAAATAATGAAAATTTCATGTGATTACATTTTTTAATTTTTTTTTATAATAACTTTCAATTCATACTAAACAGGAGAATTTTACCTATCTCTTCAATTCAGCTGCTCCTCTTGAATAGTAAAATTTATTGTTGAGGGAAAATAGTAGATGTGGATCATTTATATAAATTTAGATAGCCTAGATTTTAGTTTTTTTAAAATTATTTTCAATCCCAACCATTTATTTTCTTATTTTGATTTTTTTATTTTAAAAGAAATAAAATATAAAATGAAGATAATCTTTCAATTTTTATCAAATATTCTATCAAATAGATAATTTTTTTGATAGAAGTTGGAGGACTAATTTTATTTTACGTTTTATTGGATATGATAGTGTCAAAAGTTTGATCCTTCTAATGTAATATTAAAAATTAAAAAAAAAAAAACTCAAATATGAATTGTTCAAATTTGTATGCACAATCTGAATCTGCTGTTCTCCTTGAAGATACAGAGGATCCCTATTCTTTGATATGGGAATCTTAAAAAAGTTGTTTCCAGTCTTGAAAAAGGAACCAAAGATTGATTTATTCAGAGTCTAGAATCTTTTCTATTCAGTGACAATGTAGCACTATGCTAATAAATCCAGGAGGATTAAGAATTTGGAATGATGTATTCCGTCCTAACAGCAAAAAAAAGATTTAGCTATCCCCTTTGATGTAAGTGTATTAGTTTAAATTAATCAAATTTATGGTTGGCTTAACTCCATGATACATTAAAGTGGAATCCTTTAATGAAGAAAAACCTTTTTAAAGTTATTCTCTCCATTTGAACTAATTTAAATCAATTGGTCTTTACATGCCACTAAATTGACATTTTAGCATATTTGCTTTGAGTTTGAAGAGCATACGAAAAATGCAAATTAATGCTTCACTGTTCATATATATTGAGGTGAATGAATTAAGATAATCTAATTATACCTTTTCTTATATGCAACTTAGAACGTTCTTGAAGTTAACAGATTTTGTTAAGCCTCACAAGCATGTAAAATTTTTGCTTATTTATATATTGTAGATTTTTACATTTATCGAAATCTAAAGTTGACATATTTTTTATTGTTTGAGTCACCAATTGATTTATAGCTATTTGGATTCTTTGTTGCCTAGGGATGTATCAAGGATTGAATATTTGGAGGGGTGAAAATTTTAAAAAAATTAACATTTTTATGCATATAAAAATTTTAAGTTAAAAAGTATATATATAATATACCTTTTTATAATTTACTAAAATTAAGTACAATATTCTTTTATGTCTTAAAATTTATCAATGATTAAATCTGTGTCAAACTTTTTAATAATTTTTTTTAATATAAGTAACCATGCAATCTACCCAAAAAAAAAATTTCATCTTATTCCTAAGCTTGTTTTTTATTATATTCATAGTTATAAATAACCTCTCACTTGTTGTAATTAAAATTGGAAGAATCAATAACAGGCAAAACAAATGATTAATCAAATAATAAGTATCAAAATTTTTTTTTTAATCCTTAGCATAATTGGGAGATTGTTGAGAAGTTTTTGAAACCAGTTAAGGAATGTCAAGCTCAAGGTTAAAAAAATGCACAATTAACTTCATTGACTTTCTTCCATGACCAAAATCTTTGAACTGTACATGCATTTTTCTCGTCATTTTGAGAGTCATCACTAAAAAGTAACATGTTAAACAAAAAGTTGCATCTTACATGACCAAACATTCTAGCCGAGTTGAAAACTTCATAAATTAAGAAGCTTAAAAACAACGAGGATATTGTCCACTAGAAATTGAAAATTTAATAAAAAAATGCTAATATGCTCTTGATTTAATATAAGCACGATGAATCTTATCACATTTATAAACTAGATACTTTCAAATTAGAATACACTTCCTTAAATCTTTTTCTAATAAAGTAATATCAATTTCATTGTTTTCCACCTTGATATTTTAATTTGATGTTGCTTATTATTGGTTAACTTAATAAATAAGGATAAGATGATTTACTAATCTTAGGATTTTGAGAAACTTTCCTTTTAAAATAATTTATCAATACTTTTAGGCATCCCTTTATAAAAATTTGTCCTATATTGTCCTAAAAATAATAATTAATCAGCAAAGATCACACTTTAGTAATACAACTAATAACTAAAACAGTAAGTGATTAAGTTTATAATGAATTATATCTAATTTTGCCATGAATAATATATAATTTTACACTTAAATGATTAAGCTTCATACTTTAGAAGTAAAGTTATGGTGCTGATTAATAAGAAATAAACATTCTTAAATTCATTTTAATGTATAATATTCATTCTTTAAACATTCTTAAATTCAAATAATGATTAATAAGTATTTTTTTTTTTAAAAAAGGTAACCTCTAACCTCATGAAGAAGAGCAAATCCAACAAATAAAATGGGAGTGTAGCTCAATAACGAAACAAAAATGATGAGATCCAACTCCTTTCCTATCTTTGACAGGAACAGGACGTCTAGTTTTAAGAAGAAAAGTTGGCCTCTTTAATTATTTTTAATAAAAGAAATAAAAAGAAGAAGAAGAAAGGCTAAAATAGTGCAATTGGACGTCTTATTCCCGCCAAGACAGAAGAGACGCCGGGAGCTAAATGTTGCTTGTGAGTAGCAAATAGAGCAGAAAATGGATTGAAGCAAATAGGAATAGCAATGTTGAAGCAAATGAGAACAAGGTCAGTTTGTGGTCTCTGGGAAGGGAAGAGATTAACTTTGTTTTAAAAGAAAAAGAGAGAACAAAAACATGGGTTGAAGAATTTTTTTAAAAATTATTTTGTTAAAAAAGAACCGTTGACTCTTGTTTATAAGGGAAATGGACAAACTGGGATCGTGGCGTTTTCGGCAAGGAAAGAGAATAATATCATGAAAATGAAAATTGTCACAATATGCAGGAAGCTTCTGGGAAAAGTAATCACAGACCACAATATTCCGTCCAAAGATAATGCGTCTACAAAATCATGCTTCACTAATTGATTTAGGACCCGTTTGAAAATGCGGTGACAAATAATTGATTTAGCATCAAATCTACAGTAGCTATTGACACCATTACTCATTCGCAGTCCCTCAGAGATGGAGAAACCTTAATTTCCGGAAATGGAAGCTTTGAACTGGGTTTCTTCAGTCCAGGTAAGTCCCATAACCGTTACTTGGCCATGTGGTACAAGAATATTCCAGTTCAAACTGTGGTATGGGTTGCAAACAGGAAGAAGCCAATCAAGGACTCATCTGGCATATTGGTGATAAACAACACAGGCAATAGTATCGTTCTTCTCAGTGGGAGCAACAATGTCGTTTGGTCTACAAGTCCATTGAGAAAGGCTGCGAATCTAGTTTTGCAGCTCTTGGATTCCGGGAATCTTCTACCAAGGGAGGAGAATGACACAAACTCACTGAACTATGTGTGGCAGAGTTTTGACTACCCTTCAGACACATTGTTACCAGGAATGAAAATTGGGAAGGACTTCAGGACTGGTCTTGAACGCCGTGTAACAGTGTGGAAGAATCAATATGATCCATCTCCTAGAAACTTAACTACTATGATGGACATCAAAAGTTTCCCTGAACTAATGATGTGGTTAGGCTCGAAAAAGTACTACCGGGTCGGCCCCTGGAATGGAATTATATATACTGGCTGTCCGACATTCAAGCCCCATCCAATATATGACCACATATACTTCTCTAATGAGGATGAAGTGTACTTCATGTTCCAGCTAGTTAATAAGTCTATGACAGCAAGGTTTATTTTGAATCAAACCAAAAATGACGGTCAGCTTTCTGTTTGGATTGAGGCAGAGAAAAGTTGGAAAATATATGGTATTGTGCCTAGGGATTTCTGTGACATGTATGGTGCTTGTGGACCCAATGGTAATTGTGACATTGGTAAGTCACCGGCTTGTGAATGTTTGAAAGGATTTCAGCCCAAGTGGCCTAGCAAATGGCGCATGATGGACTATGCTGAAGGATGTGTGCGCACTGAACAATTGAACTGCCTCAATGATGGGTTTATCAAGTATGTTAAGTTAAAGTTGCCGGATACTGCGTGTACTTGGTTGAACCAAAGCATGGATCTGGAGGAATGCAGAGTGAAATGCTTGAGCAACTGTTCTTGTACCGCTTATGCAAACTCTGACATCAGAGGAGCAGGCAGAGGCTGTGCCATGTGGTTTGCTGATCTAATGGATATAAGGGTGCGATCTGAAGCAGGGCAAGATGTGTAAATTCGAGTGCCTGCCTCAGAATTAGGTATGGTAATAACTTAATGCAGCCAGTGTGTTTCGCTTTATGCAACATGACCGAACTTTGCTTTTTCTTTCAATATTAACAATGCGTATTACGTCTTAATTATTGTAACTTTTAATAGCTAATTTTTTTGTCTGAATCAAACACTGCAGCCATGAAAGCTAACCTTAGGCCTAAGATAGGACTGATAGTAGGAAGTGCCGGTGCTTGTGGGATTCTCTTGGCAGTCTGTTATATATGCAGAAGCGGGATGGTCTGGAAAGGTAAATTTCTAGCTCTCACAAACATTCAAGGTATTCCATCGTTTTGTATCTTAAATAAACGGGCTAATCTACTCTTGGCTGACTCATTCTCTAGAAGAATATATATTTAACATATGCTCTGCATCCTTACACAAAGTATATAATGAAGTGATTGATAATAATTAATAAGCATTCCATCTATTTTTAACACTTGAAGAACATGGTCAGAAGAAAGATTTTTTTGAGCATACTGATTTTCATATCTTACTTCTAGTAGGTTTCTTTTGCATATCAACATGTATAAGTTAAAATTATCTTGTAATTTACAAGATAAATTTTTTCCTTTTCCTCATTCGATTTTTAAAAAAAAAAACCAAAAAACAGGGAAGGTTTACACCAATGAAGAGGAGAAGCACAACCTAGAGCTTCCATTGTTCAACTTGTCAAGACTAGCCAGTGCCACTAACAACTTTTCAATCAAAAACAAGATTGGGCAGGGTGGTTTTGGTTCCATGTACAAGGTGTATATTTGTAATATGTTAATACAGGAACTAGATAAGCAAGGAAATATTAGTTTCATTCATGAACTATGAATCTCTTTGCAATTGTTGAATTTCAGGGCACACTAAATGATGGGCTAGAAATTGCTATCAAGAGACTTTCGAGAAGCTCCTGTCAAGGTTTAAATGAATTAAAAAATGAAGTAAAACTAATAGCCAAACTGCAGCATAGGAATCTTGTAAAGCTTCTTGGATGTTGCATGGAGGGAGAAGAGAAATTGCTGATATATGAATACATGCCCAACAAAGACTTGGATTTCTTTATTTTTGGTCCGCATACTAATATCCAAACAAACATATAGCTTTCAGTATTTCCAACACTATAATAAACTTTCTAGCTCTTAATATTAGTTTTAATATGTAATATGAATTAATTTGAATTGCAAATCTTGTTAGATCAAGCAAAAGGAAAGCACTTGGATTGGCCTAAGCGCTTCAACATTATTTGTGGGATTGCCAAGGGTCTTTTATATCTTCATTAAGATTTTAGCTTGAGAATTATTCATAGAGATCTTAAAGCAAGTAATGTTTTACTTGATAGCGAATTGAACCCAAAGATCTCAAACTTTGGACTAGCAAGAACTTTCGTAAGGGATGAGAGTGTAGGAAATACAAATAGAATAATTGGGACTTAGTGAGTATCTTTTATATTGTCTTTTCTTTTGTTCCTTTTATTGGTTTCCATTGTTTTTCATTCTTTTCATTACTAGTGTGTTCAATTTTGTTATTTTTATTGACAGTGGATATATAGCTCTAGAATATGCTATTGATGGACATTTCTCTGTAAAATCTGATGTCTTTAGCTTTAGAATTTTGGTGTTGGAGTTAGTAATAGGGAAGAAAAATATAGGGTTTTATGGTTCAAATGGCAACCTTAATCTCATTGGATATGTGAGTTTAATGTAATTACTTCCTTTCTATTAGAAATTATAATAACACTGTTGTATTCAAATAAGAGCTAAAAAGTATGTTTGAATTGAGGATAATAGATGAGAAGGGAAAAGAAGGGAAGGTTTAATTGAGACCTTCACCTTCATTTAAATCTAAAACACACACACAAACACACACACACACACACACACACACACACACACATATATATATATATATATATATATATCTTTTTCCCCTTTCCTTCTCTTTCGTTTTTCTCAATTCAAACATATTGTGAGCATTACATTGTATTAGTCACCAAAGCTTCTTAACCAAGTGGTCGGGAATTCAATCATTGTCAGCCTCTATTTCCTTAATTAGAATTAAGTTTCAGTACAATATATGGAGAGTTTATGCTTTGTCCACACTTTCATCATGTGAGGAGAGCATGTTAGAGACTACAATAAAATTATTTATGAGCCTTCACCAAAGGGTTCAAGTTTTTGAAAGGTCTTATGACATTTTCCTTAAATCAAGCCAATGAATGATACATTCACACTTGCATTTCGGCATGGAACTTGTGGACTGAAGGACAAACTGTGAAGCTGATTGATGAATGCCTCAGGGGCTCCTCCATTTCATCTGATGTGGCGCGCATGGTCCATATCGGTCTCTTGTGTCTACAAAAGCATCCTCAAGACAGGCCTAACATGTCATCTGTGGTTTTGATGTTAGACAGCAAGATGGCCTTGCCTGAGCCTAAAGAACCAGGTTTCTTTCTTGAAGGTCATGCACATGATCATGGATACTCTACATTGCATGAGAATGAAACACCTTCTTCAGTCAATAAACTAAGCATTACAGAACTTGGAACCTGGTTAAGATTCATTCTATCATATGCGCCATAATGCGGACACATTAACGTTGGACTTCCTCAGGCTACGGCTGTTTGTTTTTCTGGTTGTTCTCCAGAATGTGGTCGATGAAGTTACACAAGATATAGCAATAATCAGTAAAAATGTTGTGTTTGATAGAATATCTTCTTGCTTATGATATTTGTATGAACTTATAAACAACAATGGCTAGTTGCCATCCTAACGAACAAAGCTATAAGAACAACTATATACATGGTGTCATTTGCTGCATTGTTTTCTCATAATTTTTTGTTACCTTAAATATTATGATATAGGATATCAAGTTCCAATGATATTTAACATTTTCATGTTAAGTATGATGATTAATAAGTTATCATAAAAAAGATATAATTGATCTTGTATCAAAATTAACAAAGTTAAAAGAAAAAAGACAAGGAGGGGCGTTCGGTTTGTAAGAATATAGCAATCTGATATTTGGCTTATCCTGAATATTCTTGTTAAACTTTGCTAAATTTCAAGACACTTTAATAATATTTTGGTTAAATTATTATTTTGGCCCCTTAAAGTTTACTTAATTTTTAATTTAGTTTTTATAATTTAAAAATTTTGTAATTAAGTTTTTATAATTTTAAAATTTTTTAAATTTAATCCTTATTGTTAAACTTTTGTAAGTGTGTTGTTAAATTTTATTAACATATGGTTAACTATATGTCATTTTAGCATTCCTTATACACATAATTTAAGCTAAATATACAAATCATTTCATATAGGTTGTATCACATGCTATACATGCAGGTTAATTTTATTTCATTTTATATATTTACATCTTTTAATGACATAAACTAACCTTTTTTTTTTTTGAACTATAAAATTCTAATTATAAATTTTTTAAATATAAGAACAAAATTAAAAATTTTGAATGAAATTGTAAGGACCAAAGAAAATTTAACCTAATTATCATCATATTTTTTATATTGATATTTTATTATTTAATTACTATCATAACTATTATTTCATTACTGTTAAAAATTATGATATTATAATACAATATTTTCTTTATATTAATACATTTATCAATTTATTTATACTTCATATGTATATTATTATATTAATTTTTTATTTTTGATTAACTTTTATTTTATATATTATTGGAGTAGTTATTTTATTATAAAATAGTTTGATATTTTATATTTATTTGTAATTTAATAATTACTTAATTAGTTATTTGATATACTTAGTTTATTTATTATTTTTGAAAATGTTTTAGTATAAAAACGAAAATTTTCACAATATGAAAAATATTCCCACGGAATCCAAAACATTCGAACCCACTCCAATCTTTTTCTAAAATCTGTACTACACGTGGAAATGTATTATTTTCATATAATATTTTCAAAATTTTGAAAAGATTTTGTGAGCCAAAATTCTTAAAATTTTTATTAACTCTTGAGTAGGATGAAATGTCACATATAGATATCATTAATTATCTCTTCGAAAAGTAAAAAATGTAAATGAAATTAATAGAAAGGAAATAAAAAAGTGATTAGAATGTTATCATACCGTTGGTACAAGATAATGTTAGATATAAAAAAAGGAAATATAATAAAAAAGAGAATAGAATTGATAGATAATAACTTTTTGTACGTTCACTTAAAAAATAATAAAAAGATAAATATTATTAAATAATAATAATATAATAAATATTACATAAATTGAATAATCTCATTTTTAACGCATTCCTCCACCTTTTCCCCAAGATACCGGAGCACTACTGAAAATTTTATCAATTATTCCGTTTCCACAAATCAATTATTAAAGGGACGAAAAACAGAATTGACTTTGATGACATTGTTTTGTCAACATTGGCCGCTGCGTTTTTGGCAGCGGTGCGCAAGTTTTTCCTCATTAAAAGCTAGAAAATAAACAATTGCAATGGCTTTGTCAACGTGGACTCGGATAAATGCTTGAGATTTTCCTACCAAACCAAGTCTGATTTTCCATAAGCTGACCTGGGAAGTAATAACATTGATTTGATGTCATCTCCAATCCGCATGTGTCACGTATTCTGCAAACTTCATATACAAATTTTTCAGGGTTTATGAGGGCTGAAAATTTTTACCAGAGGCCAATAATAATTCTACATTGACTAACATGGATAAATATATGTATGCATTCATTTGACCAATTAATCAATGAATTTAGTTATTATCTACTTTACAAATTCCATTTATAATTGAATCCCTACTAAATTTTGCAATTTATTGTTTCATAGACAAAAAAGTTTTGAAAAGCCATTTTATTGATATACTTGATACTAGGTAGTAATAAAATTTGAACAAAGAGCTTAGTTAGCTTCATTTTTTTTTTCTTGGTGCATCATGATGAGATAAAATAGTGATTGCTACAATCAAATGATGTTAGCTTGTTTTTCCACCTTGTACTAGTTCTGTGTGTGTGTGTGTTGCATTTGCTTAACTTAATTTTTTAATTACTTTATATCTAATGTTGATATGACTTGAACATAAATATTATATGTCCAAAGATCTTAAAGCATAAAATAATTGAATTTAGATTTTCTTCTACTCAATACATTTTTTTATTAGATAGAAACAAAGGAGTGACAAAAATAATAAAAGTATATACATGGTTAACTTTTTATATTTTCACCTATTTGCTCTTTTTATTTATCTTTCCAACAAGATAGTATCTTATTCACTCAAACCCAAAAAAAAAAAAAAAATCCAAACTCAAAATAATTAGGTGCAATTTAATGATACAAGAAGTTAATTTTTTTTTAAAAAAATCTGATGCTAATTTTGTGTCATCATATTTAAAAATCAATTTTAAAGCATGATGCAACGTTGACACCAATTTTACGATCGGTTTTCTTCATTTCAAACATACTCTTATTATGACACAAATTAAATTTATTATTTTCTAATTTTCTAAATTTAGGAGAAATTATACTTATTTACTTTGAATTTTGCATCTAATTGCAATCTCCCTTGATCTTAAAAAAATAGCAATTGATCCCTCTGACATATTTGTTTCCTAGCAATAAACCTCACCGTTAAAAAGAATTCTCATCCTTATCTTTTGAATGCCCGTGTAAGTTGCACATGTTCAATAGAATTGTCCAATGATTTTATAATTTTAAGAATAAATTATATATATTTTCCTTAAATTTTGTTAAAATTACGCAAATTTTTTTACTTTTAAAATATATACTGAATTATCTTAAAATAAAAAACTGTCTTATATTTTAATTTAATTTTTAAATTTTTTAAACCAAAATATCCTCTATTTAATTTTTTTTAAGTTTTAAAAAATATATTTAAGTTAAATGAGAGAATTTTAGTCAAAAAGTTTAAATTTAAATTAAAATGTATGATAACTTTTTGTTTTATAAGAAATTGGTATATATTTTAAAAATATATGAGAGATTTGTATAATTTTAATAAAAATTAAGAGAAAATAGAATAATTTACTCTAATTTTAAAGGACAAAATTAGTCTTTAGACAAATCTATATGCAAAGATGATGACACTTTTTTAGTGACGAGGGTTCACTGTTATGAGGCAAATAAATTAAGAATTTAATTGTTATTTTTTTAAAGCAAGAGAGATATTATAACTGAATACAAAGTTTAGAAAGGATAAGTGTAATTTTAACTTAAATTTATTCTAAGTACTTTCTTATTCAGGTGGTTCTATTTAAAAACCATATTTGATGATTTTTTGGGGGCTAAATTTCATTAGTCAAAAATATTTTTTGTAAGTTAGTAGTCAAGCAATTTTATAATTTAAAAAGTACTTGTAAATACATTCTCAACATAAAATAATTTTGCTTTGCATAAAAGTTTTATTTCTAAAACTTTATGGAGAAACTTTTTTTAAACTTATCCAAATGAGTTTTTGATTAAAAAAAATAACAATAAAACAGGGATGCAAGAGAAAATAAAAGGAGGAAATTATAATTTATGATCTCAAATTAAAAATATTTATATTGAAAGATTTTAAATTTTAAAATTATTCTAAAATATCTTAAAATTAAAAATTTTAATTTAAAGTCTTAAATTATAATTTTTCTGTGTTGTCTTAATTTTTGGTCTTAAGATCCTTTAAAATAATTTTAAAATTTCAAATCTTTCAATATAAATACTGTCAACTTAAATTCTAAAATAAAAATTTTCTAAATAAAAATCGTTGATATTAATATCATAATTGAGCAAGGTAGTCAATATTGGTTAGTATCATTTGAAGAACGGTGCATTAAACGTTAGAAAACACGAAAGTGGAAAGGCGTTGACCATAAAAATCATTGATATCAATGTCATAATTGAGTGAGTTAGTCAATGCTAGCTGGCGTTCCTTGAAGAATGATGCACTGAACATTACAAAATAAGAAAGTGAAAAGGCCTTGTCAATTGGGATCTTGAAAAATGCCTACTTCTTGTCTCCTTACAAAATTGATTGGCAAAGTTTGTTTGGTCCACAAAATTTGTAAGGAAAAAATAAAAATGAAATAAAAAATATTTTGAAAATAAAAAATGAACATCTTATCTTTACTTTAAAAAAATAATAAAAATAAATAAATACTATTAAATAATAATTATAAAAATATATTAGATATTTTATTTAATTTTTTCTATTTCACTTTCTATTGATATTTCAAATGGGGGAATGATCAGTTTAGAAATATTGTGACTTTTTTTTTATAAATTTTTTGTGCTGTAAATATTATGAAAAGGTTGTTGTTAAAAAAGGATAAAAATCATGTTAGGTAAAAAAATTCATATGTAGTTGTAATTGTATACGACAATAATAAGTATATGTTTTATTATTTTTAATTTTAAAAATTCAAAGAATTTTATATCCAAGTTCTTAAAATAATATATATTAATTGAAGATTAAACTGAAATATATAAATAATAGAAGCATAAAAAGTAACAACATCAAGCTAACAATTATAAAATTATGAAAATATATAAGATCTATATGTTTAGTATTTATAAAAACATAGCGGCAATTTGTATTTTGATAGAAAGATTAATAAAAATAAGAAGATATATAACAATAATATAAACCTAATAGCGATAGGTTTACATTGAGGATATATATGGAATTTACTTAAAATAAGAAGGTTATTTTGGGTATCATAAACTTATAATAACCATAACTGCTTTTAAAATAATTTTTAAAAAGTATAAGAAGTACTGTAAAAAAGATTTAACCAAATATAAGTATGAGGTTTTGCTCTGAAACATTATTGTAAACAAAAGCCACGGCAATCACAAACATGATTTTTTTTTTTTCATGTGCAGGACTTCAAAAGATAAGTGTCTTTTCAATTATTTAAAAATTTAAATACTTAAATGCATACATTTAAAATGTGCATCTAATAGGTATATAAATAATAAAATTATTTGAAGGTAGATATGATATTTATTTTGTTGATATTTTATATGATGCAAAAAGTATGAAAAATTGATATGATTAATTTTTTTTGTTTTATTTTATTTTATAATAAATTTCAATTCATGCTAAACAGGAGAATTTAACCTATATAATATTTTAGAATCTTATATCATAACACATCTTAATAATATAAGATATCAAATAACTGACTCCACAACAACATTTTTCAATGTTCAAATACATTATTAAAGTTTCCTCAACAATTTTCACTAAACCTTTTGGCAAATACCATTTTGATTAGGGCTGGTACCCATAGACTTAATATATTCAATGGTTGGACGCACTAATCACAAAAGCACATTCTTTGCTGCTGGAAAGTAGCATCATGTTAAGTTATTGTGATGATTTAGATTGTTTAAATTTAATTTGAATGATTTAATTTTTTTAATTTTGATATTTTTTGTTTTAAATACAGTAAAATAGAAAAAAAATAATCTTTCAATTATAAACTTAAAAATGATGATAATTGAGGTTAGGAAATTCAAGAAAAGAAATTAGACCATCCAAATTAACTATAAAATGATCTAGACCATCATAACAACATAGTATTACTTCTCCAACAAATGCAGAGAATCTACCTTCTAACAAAAGTTACTATATATAAAGCTCGGTTTCTCTATTTGTGTGTAACATCCTAGCCCTCCAAACAAGAATGTCATCACTTCTTTTCTTTTTTGTTTCTTTCTCTTTTTAATCAAATGGTTCTTTTTTGCACACCAGGGAACCCTGATTGCTGTATATCTTCCTCCTGTATCTCTTGTCTCTTAATATACAGCAAAATCGAATTTCCTTCTTAATGGGGCCGCACAATGGCAAATATATATTTCAATTACACTGCGTCTCAGAGGCTGACTTATTAATATTCTATTCATCAGTTTCAGAGGTTGGAAATCTTGACAGAAGCTAAAAACATATAATATAATTGACTTCAAAGAAGTGGTATTAGTTACATCTCCGTTGCACTCACTCCAGTTTGAATTCGTTGCGTTGGGCAATGATCAAAGCATTTGTAAAGTCACTTTTCTTAGTCAAGTTCATATTTTCTTTGTTGACCAATCAACCCATATTATTTCAGACTTCATAATTAACCTTATCTTCTAGAGTCCTTATTAAATTCAAAAAGAGGAATAAGAAAAAAATAAATGTCATATATATTTTTATTTTGTATGTCACCCTGACATAAAACTTGACAATAATTTTACAATAAAGAATATCCTTCAATCATCATAATTTCCTTTGGCATTTAACAACACTAGTCAAGTCAACCACCTTATACTTCACGGCCTTCCTTCGATTCCATGGGTTGGTTCAATCAATTAATATATGATGCTATTGCTACTTCCGTTGCTAAGAAAACTGAGATAAGGAATCTGGGAATCGATGGCAGAGTTCCCCTTCTTGTTCATAACCTTTTGCATACTCTTTTCCATCTCCAAATCCTTAGCTGCATCAACCGACATCCTCACTCGGTTTCAGTCTCTCACTGATAACCAAACCTTAATTTCCAAAAATGGAACCTTCGAACTTGGCTTCTTCTCTCCTACTGATTCCAACAACCTCTTTCTGGGAATCTGGTACAAGAACATCCCAGTCAAAACCGTTGTCTGGGTAGCAAACAGACTCTCCCCTGCCAAAAAACACCCTTCTGCTTCTAATTCTGTTACGTTAACAATGAACACCACCGAAGAAAATAAGGTTATCCTTGTTCAAAACAAGACTGTTCTCTGGTCTATAAACCCAGAAAGAAAATCCCCGAGTCTGATTTTGCAGCTTTTAGATTCAGGCAACCTCGTTCTCAGAGACCAAAACGACAACACCCCAGAGAACTACCTGTGGCAGAGCTTTGATTATCCTTCTGATACACTACTCCCAGGAATGAAGCTAGGAAAAGACTTCAGAAGAGGACTAGACAGACGTCTAACGGCATGGAAGGATCAGAACAACCCATCTCCTGGGAATTTGACATGGTCCATGGACGTCACAAATTACCCTGAGCTGATGATGTGGATAGGCCGAAAAAAGTGGTTCAATAGTGGCGCTTGGAACGGCATTGTATACGGCGGAAAACCAACTCTTAAACGACACCCCGTTTTTGACTTCAAATATGTCTCCAACAAAAACGAAGTGTACTACATGTACCTTCTATATAACCCCTCTATGATAGCTAGAATGGTTGTGAACCAAACCAGCTTGCTTCGCTACCATTATGTGTGGATGGAAACAGAGCAAAATTGGAAAATGTATGGTTCTTTGCCGAGAGATTTCTGTGACAAATATGGAGCTTGTGGGGCCAATGGAAATTGTGACGAAGAGAACTTTCCATATTGTGAGTGTTTGAAAGGGTTTAAGCCAAAATCAGAGAGGAATTGGGATTCCATGCATTATGAAGGAGGGTGTGTGCGTGATCAAGAGAAGCCATTAAAGTGTGATGGGAGTGATGGGTTTGTGAAGTATGTTAGGATGAAGATGCCTGATACCGAACGGAGTTGGTTGGATGAGAGGATGGATTTGTCGGAGTGTAGGGATAGGTGCTTGAAGAATTGTTCGTGTACGGCTTATACGAACTCGGATATCAGAGGAGGAGGGAGTGGTTGTGCCATGTGGTTTGGTGATCTCAATGACTTGAGGGTTCAGCCGGATGCAGGGCAGGATCTATATGTTCGAGTGCCTTCTTCTGTGTTAGGTATGGCCTTAATTCATTTACTTCTTCCTTCCCAGGTGACTTGTATTGGGCAACATAGCTTTCTTTAAAAAGAATTTTAAAAGAAAACCAATGGTACGATTCCTTGTTTTGAAGGCCAAAATTTGCGTAACCTGGAGAACCTAGATGCCCTTCTAGCAATGCCCCAAAGCACAATATATTGGGATTTTAAAATTATATACAAATATTTTGAATTTTATCATCTCATAAGTTTCTGTCTAGATTATTCAAGGATTGTGTTAGACATAGGTTTAAAGCTAAGACTGAGTTTATCTTAATTTTAATTCATTAGCATATAAAATAATTGTAATAAAAATAGGATAAAAGGGATAATAGAATGAATTAGACTCAAAGACCATTTCTTATATTTTGTTACTCGATTCTTCAATAAAAATATTATGGGTAAAAAAAGTTTTATTTTAGTATTTTTTTAACTCTAATCAACATGACTCAATTTTTTTCTGATAAATTAATTATGACATTAACATTATTACTTGGACAACAATGCCCTTATAAAAGTCATTCAAAATTAACTATAAATTGATCTTTTTTTTGTAAACATTGTAAAATTCTCTCAATGAAATTCATTTCTCAATTTTAGGCGATATTATATGATAAAAAGTAATTGGCTTAAATTAAGGTGAATTTAGGCTTGAGCTTGAACCCAACACCTAAAAATCTATTTAGCATTAGCCCAGACATATCCGGGCCTAACCATAGAAGAGGTATAATGTCATGTTTTCATCCATCATGAGCAACTATGACTACATATTTTGCTTGTTTTCTGCGTAATGGATGCTTGTTACACTTGATTTGAATTTTTTTTTCACATGATGTGACTTATCCCATGAATTTTTGCTTTAATTTATTTAATGTTCTTGTTTATGTGATAATTAATCATAGAAGAGACAAATAATGGACGCAAGATCAAGATTGGAATTGCAGTTGGAGGCACCATTGTAGTAATATCTGGCTTGCTCTTAGTGGTCTATTTCATATGCAGAAAAAGAAGAAGAATAACCAGAAGTAAGATTTTTCTATCTTAACTAATATTTGGAACATCTTTTGAATCATGTTGATTTTATTAAAGTGCTTTTAGAAAAAGCAGATTTTGCAACAGTGGTGGATCAAATTAAAGAAGAACATAAGGAAGATTTGGAGCTTCCATTGTTTGACCTATCAAAAATAACTCGCGCTACTAGTTACTTTGCACCCAGCAACAAACTTGGAGAAGGTGGGTTTGGAACCGTATACAAGGTAAATATATTTAGATAAAGATTAGATAAGTTTTTTTTTTAAAATTTATTTCCTTTATAAATATATTATATGTATCATAAAGACTTTTTAAAATGAACTAATTATGTAGTGTAGTGGTTAAAAAAAAAAATTCAATGTGATTTTTTATAATATAATTTGATAACAAATATCTAAATACTACACCTAAGTTTTTTCCCCCAATATATATATATATATATGATATGTCAATATGAGAGCCATTAAAAAACAACAAACAAAAAACTTGTGATTTTCAAAATATTTACAAATGTTTGATTTCAGGGAACATTGGAAGATGGACAAGAAATTGCAGTGAAGAGACTTTCAAGAAGTGATGGACAGGGGATAAAAGAATTTAAAAATGAAATAATACTAATAGCCAAACTTCAACACCGCAATCTGGTAAAACTTCTTGGATGTTGCATTGAAGATGAGGAAAATTTACTGATATATGAATACATGCCTAACAGAAGTCTGGATTATTTTATATTTGGTATGGGTTCTAGATCATTCTAAATTTTTTCAATATATGCCATGTCTATATTATTGTACTTGTGACAAGCCTCTTTCTTTTCTTGTTTTGAATTTGACAATTTAATACCAACTTGATGTTTGCATAAGTCTAAAGAATAATTTCAACTCAAAATCTTATATGTTAACTTTTGAATTAAAATAATTTCTAGTTAGTACTAGAATAATCTCTATGAATAAAAGGTCAAGAGTTTACTCTTTGTAATCTTCTATTTTCTTAATTAAAAATTAAGTATTGACACTAAGATGTGTATCTTAGCATACATGAGGAGATAGTATTTCTTTTTTCTCATTTGAGTTTGGTTCTTTCAAAGAGTATCCTAAATGCACTAAGATAACGGGATGGAAGTTTTGATCAAATGAAGTTTGAGGATATCCTTCAATGTAATGTTAAAAAAAAAGTTACGATATATAATATATCTATACTTTATCTACACTTTAAGTTCAAATGGCTTTTATGTGAAAAGGACTGTTATACACTAATAAAATTATATATATTCATTTACTTAATATTTTGAATTTTTGAGTTGAAATATAGTTCTTAACATAATGAGTAACTGAGCAGATCAAGTGCGGAGAAAGCTCTTGGATTGGTCCAAACGATTTCATATTATTTGTGGAATTGCTAGAGGTCTTCTTTATCTTCATCAAGATTCTAGACTTCGAATCATTCATAGAGACCTGAAGGCAAGTAATATTTTACTTGACAATGACATGAATCCAAAAATCTCAGATTTTGGCTTGGCAAGAATTCTAGAGGGAAATCAAAGTGTAGAAAACACTCGCCGAGTAGTTGGAACTTAGTATGGATTCTTATATCTTATTCTTAACATTTTTTCATTTGGAATTTATAGCCTACAACTCACAATGTTTGCATATCTTATATTGTTTGCTAGTGGATATATGGCACCAGAATATGCAATAGACGGAAACTTCTCTATGAAATCTGATGTATTTAGCTTTGGGATTTTGCTATTGGAGATAATAACAGGAAGAAAGAACAAAGGAAACCATAATCAAGAAGAAAGTCTTAACCTTATTGGACATGTAAGTATAGAGCAACTAATTATCTTCTAGAAAGCATAAACATTGACAAGACACAAATATTGCAATGCCAAAAAGGTAATTTAAAATGTTACATCATGTCTCATAAATGTCTTATGAAAAAAATTTAGATAAAATTTATTTACAAAAAATAAATAAACTAAGTCAATTATAAAAAAAAGACATAAAGATTTCAATCATTCTTTTGAATGAACTATATGTTTGAAATGTTTATATGTATTTCATAATTAAATTGGTCTATATATTTTTTGCAAACCAAGTACATACATGTCTCCTTTGTTTAAGGGCAACTGCTTTATAAGTTGCTTCCATTTTCACTTAATGATGGGTACTTTGATGTGTTATAGGTGTGGGATTTTTGGTTAGAAGGGAGGCCTACAGAACTGATTGATGATAGCTTTAAGGACTTTTGCAAGGCATCTGAAGCAATTCGCTGCATCCACATTAGTCTTTTGTGTCTGCAGCAACACCCTCAGGACAGGCCATGTATGTCATCTGTAGTTATGATGTTGAATAGTGAAATTAGCTTGCCTCAACCTGAACAACCAAGCCTTTTTGTTGGAGATTGTTCATATGAAGCCTACTCTTCCTCTCTAGAAGCTCGCTAGGTGTAGTTTTTTGAAGCAATCAATAATAAGATAGTTAATTTTTATTAGAAAACCTTGTAATATGACACTTTAGGAATTTTCCTAAGTCTTGTCATTAATTATATGTATCATGTATATTGCTAGTGCATGGGTATCAAATCCTATACAAAATGGTACTTCGATGTGTGCGTATTTTCCTTTTGCTCTGTTCATATCAGCTAGTATGATGGTATAAAATAGGATTTTATGCGCTTTCAACCTTGGAGTTCTGCACTCCAACTTGGATAAATTGTATATGGTATTATTAATTTTTGGCATTGTATATTGTATTGGTATGTGATGAACAATCTCCTAACACCACTAAAAAATTAAGTTTTAGTTCTGATTATTTAACTGATGAGTTTGCACTATAAAATTGTCGTTGTTCATTGTTGGTCATCTTCTATTGTACAATTTCAATATTATTTGTTTTGTGAGTTGTACTTATAACATAGTTTGATCATCAATGTAATTATCCATTTACTTTCACTGCCGAAATTATGCTTAGCAAGGAATTTACTCTGCAATTTAGTTAAGATTAAGGAATACTTGGTGTTTAGAGTCTGTGAATTCAAATTTATGATATAACGAAACTTAATTAGAGGACCTAAGAAGCATAAATACCAATACAAATATGAGATATATGATACCATACAAATAACATAACAAGACAAACCTAGTACTACTTCAGTGTAAATAAAAATATTACATTGAAAAATAAAAGAATTATATAAAATGAACTAATTTATGAATCTAATATCTTGAGGTTTTAAATTATATGTCATTAACTCTATGACCGTGACTACAATTTCACATTAGAATCTATTAAAAAAATTTTGTGGAGTTTTACCAGTAAATGATATCACAGTCGGTGATTTGACGAAGTCAATTTGACTTTGGATTGATGCAACTTTTTGCAAAAGCTTTCAATTCTCATAATTACAAGATGATCCAAGTCTAAGAATTTGAAAATACACCAAATGTGCATTATTCCTCCCTACGTTCCATTTTGACTATAGTGAATGTTAATTAAAAAAATTATAGCTTAAGACTTTATGTAAAAAATATTTATATTAAAATTTTAAATTATTTTTAAGAATTTAAGAATAAAAAATTTAAATTATATAAAAATTTATAATTAAGAACTTTAAGTTAAAAAATTTTTATTTTTAAAATAATTTCAAATTTTAAAATATTTTAATATAAATATATTTAATATAAAATCTTTAACTATAATTTTTTGTATGTTAGTCAATTTTACTGTCAACGTGTGAATTCTAGATTAATCCAAACACAATTGACTCTTAATAAGCAGAAAATGAACACAAAGCTAATAATTGATTCTCCAGTCGTCCTAGGAGACTATAAGTTCTTATTCAGGGTTAAGGTTCAATATTTGGCAGTTTAACATTCACATTAGTTGTTACATTACATGCATATGGTATCAATAAACTATATTTAAAAATTTATAAAAAATAATTTAAACGGGTTTCTATAATAATAATCATAATAAAAATTTGTGTACATAGTTCAAATTTGATTTATGTATGTGGAGTTCACTTATTAAATTGTGCATATTAAATTTGAGCAGTACATGTGATGTGCATTTTTTTTTTGGGTTTTGAGGTGACCACTTTTATCATCAAGCTTAATAAAATATATATTAAAAAAAACAAACAAACTTTATAAAAGAAATCATTGAAATAAAAGCTTAGGTGATAAAACTCATCAAAAAATCTAAACCAATGCTAGGGAAACCTTGCCCTCTTAACATTATTTGTTGCTGTGCTTATTAATAAATCACAGAGAAGAGTATAACCATTAAAATAATAAAAATAAAAGACAAAAACTTTGTATTGATCTTCAAAAAATGATGTTAATAATAATTTCATATTCCAAAATATTTGTGTTACTTTAACATTTAAAAGTATAATCTTGTTTCATTTCATAAAATGTTTACTCTTCAAAAGTCAAAGGATTATGTAATATCATTTTAGTATTTTTGAAATATTATACTTTCAAAAACTAAAATAATAAATATTTTTTAAAATATGAAATTAGTATTAACACTATATAAGATTTTTGTGAAGAAACAAAGCATTCTTCCTATAATTATTTTTTCTCATTTTTTTTACTCTAATAATGCCAATTTTACTTCTTCATCTTTTGTTGCTTTTTTTAAGATGGATCCTTTGTAGTTAGGCTTAAAGGTGTACATGAGTCAGATTAAGTCGAGATGAAAAAAGGCCCAAAGCCTGGCTCAATTTAAAATGACTTGTAACCTGGCCCAACCTAGCTATGGCTCAATCATAGACCAAGTAAGGCTAACAAGTTGGGCTAGAAGAGCTAAAATTGGGTTGTGGGGTTTTCTTTTTCTTAAAAAAATTTTACAACTTTTGAAATTCATATCTTTTTTATCCGCTCGACTATTTAAGATATAATCTATGCAATGAAAATGAAAAAATATAGATTTGGAGGTGGAAATAGAAAGAAAATGCATATATAAAAGCTAAAATTTCAAAATGCGATAATTTGAGACTTAATGGTACAATTGAGTTTTTTTAAATTTAGGTAATTTTTTTGGAGATAGACCCATCCTAACTATTTTTTCTAAAAAAGGTAATTTATTATTTCAAATTTGAGTTTTTTGCTTTTCAATTAAAAAAAATACATGTTTTTTTAATCATATTTTCTCTTCTCTAAATGTGATAATTATACTTATGAGAGGTTTGACAAGGACTTTGACCCTTTTAACTATTTATAATTTGTAAAATACGTAAACATTTTTGAAAAATTATAGAATGACTTCTAAGAAATGAATTATTTTATGTAAGTCCTAGGTTTCTTTTTATATACAAGGGCAGGCTAGGCTGAGCCAAGCTAATTGGGATGGCCAACTTGAAACTTAGCTCCCTAACTTGGCTTGGTTGGCCTCTATTTTTTTTTTAATTGGCCTTGTTTGACCCAAGATGGTTCCATTAGATCGGGCTTCCTAGGTTGTTGAGTTTTATGTTCACCTTTGTCGGGCTTTCAACTATCAAAGGTGCATTTGGCCAAAATTGACCATTTATTTTTATTTTTTAGGTTTTAAAGGTTATAAATTTCATTTGTATAGTTAAAATTTTTAACATCTAAATTTCCCTTATAGTTAAAGTTTTTTCCTTCACAAGTACAATTTTTATCTTCACTAATGGAATTTATAACCCCTAAAACCAAAAGATAAAAGGTAAAAATTAGCCAAATTTTTGCAAAATGCACCTTCTGCAATTGGATTTGCCCTATTATTTTTCTTGCCAAGCCATGGCTTACTTAGAGGAAATGTAAAAGTAGATAAGTATATTGCAAAAATTTCATTTCTCTATTAAAAAAGCTACCCAATTTGATTGTCATTAGCGTCCCCATTTCCTATCTTGCAATTCTTTCATTCCTTGCATCAGCAAATGGTAATAAATTTGATTAAAAATGCCATACAATGTTTTCTATATATATTTCTCAAGATGAGATATCAAAGCCTTTGGTGTAATAAAAAAATTTCAAGTAAAATGTATAAAAGAAACAAAATCAATTCAATTATGAGGAGATGCATTAATGTGTTTCAAGTAAATTCTATAAAAAAAATATTTGACATCTTTTGCTTTTATGTCAAAAATGATAGTATAAATAAATTATTCTAACATTAATTATTAAGGTGTAAGTAGCATGTTTGAGATCATTTTCATCCTTGCTATCACATGGGGACTTATCATTCTTGATACATAGGATTTTAAAATGGTAAGGAATTAGAATGAGAATGGAAATAAAGTAAAATGATGTTTGGTAGATTCCATTCCTATTTCTTAAGGAAAGATTCCCTCTCTCTCATGGAGGAATGGGATTCTAGTCCTTGGAATGAATCTAAAAATTAACACCATGCTTTCATCAACGATTCAAAAATCCAAAAATACTTTTATAAAACATGAAGCTATCATTAGGAATTAAAAAATATATATTATTAGCAATTTAAAAAATATTTTTACAAATTAAAAAATTAAAATGGATATTTTAATTTTTTTTATAAAGGATAGTATAATCATTTGACAAACATTTCTTTTCACTCCTATTTTGTTTTCACTCAACCAAATAGTATAATGAAATTGAATTTCCACTCATTTGAATGTCATACAAAACATATTAATAGACTATGAGATTTTATTCCTTCCAACCAATACAAGTGCACTTTAGAATTGGTTATCATTTTCCTTCAACTATGCTTTCATGGGATGCTCAATTTAGATTGACAGTGACTTGTGCTTACTTATTCATAACTCATTTTTCTTATTCCACTTGATAACTCATAAAACACATGCAAACTATATTAAATTCTTATACACTTCAACATGAAAGGCCATTCTTTGGGGTGGATGTTTATGAGAGTCAACCTATAATGTTTTTTGTGGCTTCCATATTTCCACACTGTAAAGCACCCAAAAAAAAAAATCTATCCATCTTAAAATCCTAAAAAGTTCAATCAATGGACATTCTTTGTTTCTAATAATCACATTTCAAAAGGGTGAATAGGTGTAGTATATAAAAATAGTAACTAAATTAAAATTATTGCAAACACAAAAGTGGAGTGAACAAAGGTGGAAGGAGTAGATAAAAAGTGGAGCCACATCTAAAAGATAAATGGAGCTTTCTCCAAAACTGGAGTTAGCTTTCTAGCAACAAGTAAAAATAAATATTTAAAGAGAGAAAACAACATAATACTAATTTATCCTAGTTCAACTCTTTTGGCCTAAGTCTAATCCCTTTAAATTTTAAGGAATTTTTTTCAATTAAAACACCAACAGTTATAAGTGACAGATTTTATGTACTCACATCCAATACAAGTTTTCTCATGCTTACCTTAAACTTACACACTCAAAGTTTTTTGTAGCTCACCCTAACTTACTTTCACACTTAGAGAATTACAAAGTAAGATGATAAGAGGATTCTCACACCTTTCACAAAAGGTTACAATTAAGTTTAGTAAATACTTTTGAAAGCTAATAAAACCAGAAACTCAAAATATTCTCAAAAAATAAATGCTCTTGAATGTTTGAATGATTTATTGATAATTTACACTTGTGTTTTCAAGGCATTTATTTCTTTATACCAACTTCTAGCCATTAAAGATGATGTGTCCTTTTGAGAGATAGGTGTTAGGTGCAACTACTTTTTGATTGAAACATAGGATGACTATCTTTAACATTAAACTCTTTTTCTTCATTGACAATAAGCTTCTTAATGTGTTTGTTTAAGTAGCTCATCTTGTTTAATCTTTATGTATGCTTTAAATGCTTGCTTTATAAGTGAGAAAAAAAGCACAAACAATGTATCTTACATTAATATTGGAAGTTGCATATGAGAAAGATAAAGAACAATTCATTTATTTTTTGTTCCATTTGCTTGTCCAAAAAATAAAGATAGTTAACTTTTGTCTTCTTGTTCATTTAAGTTTTAATAGGCAAAGAGATAAAATTTTAATGGCCAAAATAATTTAAGCCTTCACATGAAATTTAATTTTAATTTTTGTTATTATTAAAATCATAGACCAAATGAAACTATTAGGCCTAGTCAACCTTAAGCCAACAATCTCCTTTTTTTAATGATAACAAAATCTGACAGATAAAGTTATGTATGTAAAAGCTTCATAAGTTAAAGATATGCTTCCTTTGAATATATATGTCCTTTAAAAAAGAGATTTGCCTATGCATGCAATGCATAAAGGTAAAAACATGAAAAGCACAAGGAATATTCAATAGAGTGAGTCACAAAAATAGATAAGCATATAATTATGTATATCAAATTTGCAAGTATTCTTTATTTTTTGTCAACGACAAAAGGATGAAGAAAACTAACAAGCATAGAGCACAAAGTGATGTAGCAGTATAAGCATAGTAAAAAAATTGGAAATGATGCAAAGCATGCATTCAAAGCAATTCACACAGACAACTTAATTAATGTGCAAAATTAACAACAATCATTGGTTACTTAAAAGTTTTAAGTGATTAAAACTAAAGTACTTCTCAGAGTTATTCATCCAAATGATGGACTGCATGACCTATCTAATTAGTGAGATAAAGAAGTGTAGAACTAACATCCTGAAGATGCTACAACAACACCATCTTATTAACTTGAAAGACCTCTTTGATGTCATGCAATTTGGTCATCACAAAGTCAAGTTATTGCTTGTCAACTCCATCTTTCTTGATTAAGCCCTAAAGAATGCCAACATCAATGGAAAGGTGCCTAAAATCATTACAAAGCTTTTGAACATTTTTATTAAAAAGTAAAGAAGTTAAAGGACCTCAACCTTAGAAGAGGATTTAGGAGCCATTAGAGGATACAAGGTTAGAGGAAGAAGAAGGAAGTGAACTTCTTGATCTATTGGACCAGTATGAATTTTCTAAGCCTAAATAGCAAGAGGAGAATTAGGAAGAAGTTAAGGTATAAGTGGAAGTGGCTCAAGTGAAGAAGGGGAAGAGAAAGGAGGTTCAAGTGCAAGTATGGGTAAGGGAAGATGGTCATGTGGAAGGGAGGATATTGGTGAAGTTGATAGAGAAGGAGGAAGTAAATCTAGAATGGTTAGTAGAGGAAAGGCAAGGATGATGAATGGTAGAGGGGCACATCTTCTTCCTTTGTGTCAGATGGGAGAGATAACATAAACTTCCTTATTTTCTCAAGTAAGGAAGGAGTGGCCAAAGAAGGCTACTTCTCAAATGTTAGAAGAGGAACTTGAGATTTGAAAAGTCTTTTTAGAATGGGGGAGGCACTAACTTCAGTGACTAGAAGAGTATCTTATGAATGATTTTGTGGATCCATCATAGTTTCAACTTCAACATTTTCTTCAATAAGGAAGTGGATGTCCTCAATTAGTACTAGCTCTATCATAGCATCAACTTTTGTATCTTCAACATTAACTTCCTTTATGGTAGCTTCAAAAATTCATTTGTAACTTCATCAACTTGTTCACAAAAGGAAGTGCCTATAGAAGTGCCTTTATCTTGAGGAGGAGAAGTCAGGGTTTGCTAAAAAAGCTTTAAGATTGGCTAAGTAGTCCTCTGCAGTTTCAACTTCAACATTTTATTTAACAAGAAAATGGATGTCCTTATTTAGTACTAGCTCCATCATAGCATCAACTTTTCTATCTTTAACAACATCGGCTTCCTTTATAGTAGCTTCAACAAATTCATCTACAACTTTATCAACTTGTTGATAAGAGGAAGTGCTTATAGAAATGCCTCTAATTTAAGGAGGAGTCAAGTTTACCCTTTTGGATTTTACAAATTTAAGAACGGCCATATCATAAGTGACAGAAATAACTTTGGATGAGTAACCTTTAAAACTCACACCCTCATCCTAAAAGATTCTAGTCAACAACATGCCATATGGAAGACTAGTGGATTAAACTTTACTTCTTGTAGCTTCTTCTATATACTTTAGCATCTAGTAATAGACATTTACACTTTGCTAGACCATGGAATTATATAACTTAAAAGATGTCCTTTTGGATCAACACATTAAGCATCATGAGACATGGAACATAATGGTTCTAATGATATGGATTGCCATTTAATTCTCAAAAGAAATAGCTTAAGCATTGATTTGCCTCCCTTTAATCAAATCTTTTCGCTCCACCATAGAGTTAAATGCATCAGAATGTTTGGCCTCCATCTTCACAAGCTAAGGGCAACCTCTAATAAAGTATTATGGATCCCCTAGAAATAATATTTTAAAGATCTTTTCTAGAATTTTTGTTTCAACAGTCATTGTTTTCCCATTCAACAAGGAACTTAAGGCTTTACCCTCCTTCATTACATGTAAATTTGCATAAAACATTTGAACTAAGACATTATAGAC
This sequence comes from Erythrophleum ivorense, assembly GCA_026724425.1. Taxonomy (NCBI): domain Eukaryota; kingdom Viridiplantae; phylum Streptophyta; class Magnoliopsida; order Fabales; family Fabaceae; genus Erythrophleum; species Erythrophleum ivorense. Next base: position 2,812,360 of record JAIUCV010000035.1, on the reverse strand, counting down.
CTGTTCATTTAGTATAACTAGAAGAGTCCACATCATGGATTTAAAATCCAACTTAATCAAATAGTTTAGCAAAGTTAATTTTCCAAAATAAATGCACCTTTTGTAGCAATGGGTCAATTAATAAAATTATTCAAGTACCTTTTTAGATACTCTAGAGTGCAAAAATTAAGAAGCAGGTCTTCTGTTGATTCTTTCATCGTTGGCTCTTCATCTTCCTTAACTTTTCTCTTCCTTTTTCCTTCAAGAACTTATTTTGCTTTCAAGGGTTTTCCTTAGAAGGGTTCACGAATATGAACATCAGAAGGTTTTTTGGGTTAGTTTTATGGTTATTCCTTCTCTTCATTTCACTCTATGTCTCCTTTAGTTCTTTTCTTTCATTTGGAAGAGGGATTAAGCACAATAGTGGATTTCTTCATTTCTGTTTTATTTTTCTTCTTAAGATTCTTCAATATGATTTTCTTAAGAGTTTTTTTGTTGTTTCCTTTCTTCATATTCAACATCAATGGTACTTTTAATTGGTATAAATTTCTTTGATCTTTGAGATCTCTTATGGAAGGTTAAACAATTGATCTCTTTGGCTATACATGACTCTAGGGTTAAGGAACAAACTTAAACAATTAAGAGAGAGAGAAAGATGTAATGATTCAGAGGGAGTAAAAAAATGGTAGGAAGATGACATTTTGTTTTTGAGAAAAGTGGCTAAAAATACGCATCATGTAAGCATAGGAAATGTTAAAACCTTGAGATGCATCATTTTAAAGATCACCTAAAAGTTTTTGACTTTTTGCCTTAGAAGATGTGAGAAATAATTTTAGGAATTAATTTAAAATCAATTATATCAAAAAAAAAAAATAGGAACATGCGTCACATAAGAAAGTAAATGATATGATAGTTACACATCAAAATTTTCAATTTGCAAGTAACTAGCAGCACATGTTATACTAAAGCGAAGTGACTTTCTAAAGTAATTCAAAGTGGAGGAAATAGGTAACTTCACACACAGAAAACATGCAAAGAACATCAAATATGATCAATCATTCCCAATTCCTTTCTGAGAAGTACAAATCTATTTTCAAGTAGAGATTTCATGAAAACAGTAGCAAGCTAACATTTAGTTTGAACATATGTTACCTCTATATCACTTTTTTGAATGGGGTCTTTCATAAAGTGATACTTTATTTTGATGTGTTTGGTTTGAAAATGATGGACTAGATTCTTAATGAGATATATTGCACTAATATCATTATAAAAGATGGGAATATGGTTAAAGATTAAGGAGTAGTCTTTTAGTAGCTGCTTTATTTATAGGAGCTGAATGCAACAGCTTCCAACAATCATATACTTCGCTTTAGCTTTGAAGAAAGCCATTGAATTTTATTTCTTGTTGAGCCAAGACATTAGAGCATTTCTAAGAAATTAGCAGCTACCACAAGCATTGTTTTTTCTATCTAATTTATCTCTTGTAAAATCTACATTATCATGCCTAACTAGATTGAAAAAAATTAGCTCTGGAGTACAACAACCCATAATTTTGTGCTCCTACCAAATATCTAAAAACATGTTTAAATGTAGTAAAGTGTGACTTTTTAGAATTAGCTTGAAATATAGCACATTTACACATAATAAATATGATATTTAGTCTATTGGTAGTATAAAGTAGTGAACCAATCATATATCTATAGCATTTTTTATCAAAGTCCTTATTATTTTCATCCTTATCAAAGTTAGAAGAGGGACACATTAGAGTACCTATTGGTTTGAAATTTTCAAATCCATACTTTATAATCAACTCCTTTATATATGTGGCTTAATTGATAAAATGTCCATCTTTTGTTTACCTAATTTGAAGTCTATGGTAAAATTCATCTATCCCATGATATACTCATTTGAAATTCACATTTCATTAACTTATGAAATTTTTTATATAGAGATTCATTAGTGTTATGAAAAATAATATTATCTATATAAATTTGCACAAATAAAGAATTATATTCATTTTCTTTTATGAAGAAGGTAGTGCCAATTTTTCCTTTTGAGAACCCATTTTCTAAAAGAAAAATACTCAACCTTTCATACCACGTTCTAGAGCTTCTTTTAAGCCATAAAGGGCTTTCATAAGCTTGAAAATATGGCTAGGAAACTTTTTATTTTTAAATCAAAGGGGTTACCTAATATATACATCTTCATTTATGAAGCAATTAAGAAAAGAACTTTTAGTATTCATTTGATATAATTTAAAATTCATAAAGGAATCATAAGCAAGTAAGATCTTAGTTGATTCAAATCTAGTAATAAGGGCATAATTTTAATCCAAGTTTATATTTTTTTTTAAGTGTGAGAAATAGATGTGAACATTTCATAAAAAAATTATATATATATATATATACACACACACATACACAAGAGTACGCACACATACACTCAACAAACAGAAAAATTCATAAATATTTTTATTTTTACCGACTATTATAAGTATTTGTACATATAATCTCTTAAAGAAATATGTTGAGTTACTCTTTTTAATTTATTTGTTAAAAACATTGATATAATTATGAAAGAGCCTAATAAACAATTTAAATTGAAAAAAAAACGAAGACGAAGAAAAAAATAAGAGCTTGGGCCCTCCACACAGCAAAGAAATTTGGTTCGAAAGAAAGAGACTAATATTAACCTTTTTCTTTTTTTCCCCTTCCTCTTTTTTTTGGGTATGCACGCAGAGGTATAAGCAAGCGACATACTCCCTTAACACAAGCATTATTGCAGCTAAATAATCCAACTTTCTGCATTCGGTAGCGCCTTCATGCAGAATTTTCATGCGCAATATAAACTAACACAAAAATTGACGTGAACATAGAAACCGTGTGGAGAAAAATCAAAACCCCACAAGCGAGAACTATCTATCTTCCTCTCTTTTAATTTTCTTCCTTTCTTTCATCTTTTAGACCAATTTTCCTCGTGCTCGAGAAGCTAAATTTAATGGGCATTCATCATTTTACAAGTATGATTACTTATTTACTTATCTATCTAAGAGTTTCCTTAGCAGTTGACTCCATTTCTTAGTCTCAATCCATTAGCGATAGTAGCGTAACCTTGGTTTCCAAAAGTGGAACCTTTGAACTTGGATTCTTCAGTCCTGGAAATTCCCACAAACGCTACCTGGGAATTTGGTACAAGAATATCCCAATTCAAACGGAAGTTTGGGTGGCAAATCAAAACAAACCAATCAACAATTCCTCCGGCATCTTAACACTAAACAACATAGGTAATCTTGTCCTAAGCTAAAACCACATCGTTGTTTGGTCCACAACCTCTGTGAAAAACCCACAAAACCCAATAGCCAATCTATTTGCTACACGCCTGAATGGGCGTAACCGACATGGTCTATGAGTTGAAGCTCATACCCATAAGGCTCTTAAAAACCAAAATTGTAAACATAAAAGGTGCAAGATAAAGCAAAACAAATCTTTGAAAATTTAAAAATGCTTTCCTTCATTGAAAGATTTACACGATACCATAAGAACATTGATTACATGGTAGTTTATTTAACTTTTTATAGAAATTTTAATAGAATTTTTCCTAAATATAAGATTACTCGAAATTTCTATAAATAGTCAAATTTCAACAAAAACAATCAAGAGAGCTCCGCTCTTAACCTAGAGCCTAAACAATAATTAATGGGGGTAAGGAAACTCTGCCTGTGCATTAGTGGAGATACTATAAAGAGAAAACAATATACCTAATACAATTCTAATACTATTTCATAAAAGAAGGCCCTAGCAAAAATCATGAAGAGCATCAACAACAAAAGTGATTATCCTTTTGTCACTGAGCCCGATTCTAAACTTACATTACAATTTGTAATAAAAAAAAATCTAAAGGAATGAGTTTGAGTTTTAGTGGGTAGGTAATACTAACTATAATAGAAACACAAATCATAAATAATAGTCTACCTTTAAGATTGAAATTTATATAAAAAATATAGGCAATAACATGATATTCATTAAATTTATTTTCCTCATTCATAACAAATTCATTCAATAATGTGCATATACCAACTTTTATAAAATCATCCGCAGCAATACCAGCAATGCATCTAAATAGAACCAAATCAAACAGACACAAAGCACAATGCTTGCAAGAATAATTATGCAAAAGCGAATCTTACGTTTAATAATTCAAATAGATCAATGTGTGGTGGCCAACACCTGAGGCTAGCAACACTCCAGCTAGCTGGCATTCTGATCGAGGTATATTAAGGCTAACAACTACTGTTATTACTAACAAGGTTCTATATTAGACCATATTCTATCTTTAACATTACCATACACTAATCAAAAGTGGCTAAAGCAATTAATCAAGTAGTTATCCAAGTATATTTAATAAATTAATCAACAACTAAGATATTCCAATAATATGAATTCATAATTTCTTTTTAGACACAACATAATAAAATCAAGTTACCATTCCATTATCTTACGATGAACAAGTAGAATAAATTCTCATAACGAGTATTATCTACTCATAGTACAAGGTGACACTAAAATTCCTTTAGGTCTTGAACTAACTAAGAATTCAATAGGGGGTTGTCTTTGGAATCTCTTATAATACCCATAAACAATTTACATACTAAATGACATATTAAATCACATAACGTCAATTTACTCTTATTAGTTATTATCTCTTTTAAAATACAACTTCTATATTCTACCATCTTGAATGCACATTTAGGCCCTAATTAACCTAAAGTTTTCTACTCATTAGCTATACCATTTAATCTTCTAAGTTACAACATCAAATCAATTCCCTTTTCTTAGTCCTTAAATTTTCTGATTATTCAAGAAGTTAAACAATTAAAACTCCATTTCCAAAAATTTATTCAAGTGATTTGTCATCACTTAACTGAGATCTCAAGCCAACATAGACCTTAAATTTGAATAAGCTAAGTTGCAATATAGAATTTTTTTTCCTCTTGAATTTTAGGCTATGGGAATTTCTAACTTATTTAACACACTAATTCACAATCTAAAAAGGAAGTCCTTAGCTTAGTCTTTCTCACTGGATAGAGATTATAACACTTTTATACTACTTGTGGGAGTTAAGAACAAGAAAAAATAGAGTTGTCATCAATATAAGAAGGCTTAATCTTCTCTATTTTCAAACCAAACCCCCAGCTAGACCTTTCCTCTATTTTGGATGCAAGAATGAAGCAAGTTTTATATATTAAATTCTTTGAGGCATAATTTGAGCTCTAACAAAAAGAATAAAAAGAAGAGATAGTTCCTTACTTTGAAAATCAAAGGAGAAATGAAAGAAAGTGGAAGCAACCCATATAAAGAAACCCTATATCTTTTTCCTTTAACGCTACTGTCATGATCAAAGGAGGCAAAAATAATTGCTATAGTAAGGTGAAAGGATGGCATGCAATATACAAGCGGCTAGAGAGGAGATGGATGAAAAGGAAGTGATAAGGAAAGAATAAAAGAAAATAGAAAGGTTTAAGAGGAGGGAGAACAAAAACGATAGGAGAAAATGAGAGAAAGACCCGTGGCTGGCATATACTCATGTTGGGTGAAGAGAAAAGTAAAAGAAAGGAAGTGGTTTAAGGTTATTTTAGTATATCTTGTTGAAAATCATATTTTGGCCCCACTATAAGATTAAAATAGATTAATATAACCTTTAAGACACTCCTATCAACTTCTTAAGGAATTTTAAAACCCTTAAACTTGCCACAATTCATTGTACTACTCTTTCCCTTCCTAAGGTAGTTTATGTTATTTTATTTTATAATTTACCTTAATTATACTCTAAATTCTTAAGTTAATATGGATCCAAATGAAAGAAAATTTTTTAAGGTGTTAAACTCTTCTCTTTTTAAAATATTCATCCCCGAATTTGAGTTTACATACTTACCTTTAAGTTCAAATAATTGAGGGTACTTGTTGCGCATTTCACTTTCAACCTCTCACGTGGCCTCTTCCTTTGAATGACTTCACTAAGACACATTTATTAATACAATCTCTTTTAAAGAAAGCTTCTTAACTTGCCTCTCCAAGATGGCCACTAAAATCTCTTCATAGGACAATCTCACATCTAACTGAAGGTCTTGATCCCTTATTACTTTAGAAGGATTTTGAATACATTTCCTGATCATTAACACATGAAACACTGGATATATACTGGTTAGCTTAGGTGGCAAGGCCAAATGATATGCCACAATGCCAATTCTCTTTAAGACTTCAAATAGCCCTATGTATCTTGCCCTTTTTTACAAATCTCAACACTCCCATCATTGGAGACACTCTAAAGAACACTTGGTCACCCACCATAAACTCCAAGCCTTGGCATCGATGATCTACATATGCTTTCTGTCTACTTTGAGCTATTAGTAACCTTTCCTTAATTAATTTAACCTTCTTCAAGACATTATGCACCAAATTCAAACCTATTATCTTTACTTCACCCATTTCAAACCATTCAATCAGAGATCTACATCGTCTCCCTTATAAAGTCTCAAAAGGTACCATTTAAATGCTAGCTTGATAACTATTATTGTATGCAAATTCTATTAAAGGCAAATAGCTATCCCAACTTTCACCAAAATCTAAAACACATAATCTTAACATATCTTCCAAAATCTATATCGTCCTCTTTGATTGGCTATTAGTCTATGAGTGAAAAGTTGTATTAAGATTTGCATAGGTACCTGAGACTTTTTGAAAGGCTGCCCAAAATCGGGAGGCAAACTATGGCCCTCTATTAGAGACAATGGATATTGACATATCATGTAACTTCACTATCTCATCCAAGTAGAGTTGAGCATATTTTGCCACCTTATAAGTTATCTTCATGGGAAGGAAGTGTGTTGTCTTTGTCAATTTATCAACAACTACTCAAATGTAGTCATAACCCCTTACTATGTAAGGTAATCTAGTAATAAAGTCCATAACAATCCTTTCACACTTCCATTTCCATTCACTTGTTGACATATCAGGCAACAAAACATAAAGTCAACTATGTCCCTCTTCATACCATCCTACCAATATAATTATTTCAAATCTTGATACATTTTGGTAGATCTTAAATGAATAGTATAAGGAAAACAATAGGCCTCATCTAAAATTTCCCTCCTTAGATCACCAACATCTAACATGCAAACTTACACACCACATTGTAACACTCCCTTTAAATCTATTATGAATTCACCTATTTTTTTCTTATTCACCTTTTTTGTCACTTTCTAAAACTGAGCATCCTCAGTTTAGGCTACTTTCACTCTTTCAATTTAAGAACAATAAGCTTGTATATGGGCTAAGAGTATACCCCATTCTTTGACTTCAAATCACACCTTGTTGACCTTCAGCCAATGAAATTCTTTTATCAATGGTCTCCTTACTTCTATAATATGGCTCAAACTCCCTATAGATTTCCTACTCAACAAGTTTACCACTATATTAGCCTTGTGCGGGATGATATGAAATAGTATAATCATAATCCTTGAGTAGCTCCATCCATCTTCTTTGACTCAAATTCATGTTTAGTTGTTAAAATATGTATTTAAAACTCTTATGATCTATGTAAATTTCATAAGCTTTACCATAAAAGTAATGTTGCCAAATCTTAAAAGCAAAAACCATTGCCACTATCTCTAAATCATGTGTCGAGTAGTTCATTTCATCTTTTTTGAGCTACCTAGATACATAGGCAATTACACAACCATGTTGCATTAGGACACATTCTAACTCGACCCTCGAAGCATTGCAATAGATAGTGTAACCACTTGATCTTGAAGGCAAAGCTAAGACTGGGGGCAGATGTCAAACAATCTTTCAATTTTTGAAAACTTTCCTCACATGCATTAGACCACTAAAACTTCACATTTTTCTAAGTTAATATTGTCAAATGAGTAGTTATTCTAGAGAAATCTTTCAAAATTGATAATAGTAGCCTGCTAAACCCAAAAAGCTATGTATCTTTATGATAGTAGTGGGTCACAACCATTTCTACTCCACTTCTATCTTGCTTAGATCAACTTGAACTCCATCCTTTGAAGCCACATGCCTAAGAAGGATATCTTATCAAACCAAAATTGGCATTTAAAAAACTTTGTATACAACTATTGCTCTCTTAACACTTGCAACACAAGTCTTAAGTGCTATTCATGCTCTTCCCAACTCTTAGAATACACCAAAATATCATCGATGAAAACTATAATGAACTGGTTAAAGAAGGGCCTAAAAACCTAATTTACCAAGTCCATAAAAGTGGCTGGTGCATTAGTTAGCTCGAATAACATCATAAAAAATTCATAATGACCATATTGAGTTCTAAAAGCATTCTTAAGGATATCTTCACTTCTTATCCTCAATTGGTGATACTTTGATTGTAAATTAATCTTGGAGAAACATTGAGCCCCCTACAACTAGTCAAAAAGATAATTTATATAAGGCATAAAGTATTTGTTCCATATCGTCACTTTGTTTAGCTACATATAATCCACACATTAATAGAGAGAACCATCCTTTTACTCACAAAAAGAACTAAAGCACCCTAAGGGGATGTGCTGATGGGTGAAACCCTTATCCAGTAAATCCTATAATTGATTTTTCACTTGCCTAAGTTCCATAAGCACCATCCTATAATGAGAAATAAAGATAAGTTAAGTATCAAGGGTTATATCAATACCCAACTCAATCTCCCTTACTAGAGGCAATCCTGGCAATTCTTCAGGGAAGACATCAGGAAATTCCTTCACTACTAGAACTTGGTCAAACTTTGAATCTTACATCTCTTCGTCTTTAACTAGCGCTAAGAATCCATGGCACCTTTTCCTTAATAGTCTCATGGCTTCCAAAGCAAATATTAGATTATTAAGTGCTCTACTATGGTCACCCTATATGATGAGGGGTTGTTCACTTAGAAAATCACATCTCACTTCCTTAAAATGGTAATCCAGTTTGGTATAACAAGAAGCTAACCAATCTGTAACACCATAACTTCTAACTCATTTGATGCCATTTATAAGCTTTGTATTATCAATCCCACAAGATCATATGAAAAGGGGATGGAAATAATAAACTTTTTCTGCGTTGCATTAGGTCAAAAAAATTTAATTTGATGTCACGTGGACTGTATGAGCTCATACTATACTTCCTCATATTTAATTTCATTATTACTACTTATTTGTATCACAAAAACATGCCTACAACTCGTGGAAACCGAAATGGAGCTCAAAATAAACAAGCACATTTTCGGCCAGATTTGCTCCATTTTCTGACCCAACTTTGGAAAATCATAACTAAATCTAGAAAATTTGAAATGATGCAATCTTTGTCATTATGGAAACCTTATGATGTCTAATCCACACTAAAAATATGCCCAGGTCATAAAATTGATCACACAGGACTTTTGACATCCAAAAAGCTACTGAGTCGCTGGCTGCTTGGGTTATTGTTTAGTTTACTGACACAAATTTTTGAAATTCATAACTAATTCTATAAAAATCAAAATCACACACATTTGGTCATTATGGAAAGCTAAAAATGTTAACGTGATAGTAAAAATGATTCCAGAATGAAACAGATACGTTTAGTCAGATGGAACCTATGGAACAGAAACCGGACTCATGGGGCGCTACTGATACTGATAGTTAAATTCAAACATGCATAACTCACTGCTCAGACCCCCAAATGAGGTGATCTCGGTGGCCACAGAAAGCTTATGACCTCTAGTTTATGTATGTAAAAATTTTATAAACATTGGATACCATTTGGCCATCAGGTGACACAGAATTCAAAACTGCCAATATAAACAGTACTCATACCAGAATTCATGAAAAATCTCAACTTTGAAAATTCCTCAAATATTCCCTAGGTCTCCAAAAATTATGATCTTTAGCTTCCCAAAAAGCTCTTAATGAGACCTAATTTCATGCCAAGTTTCAGGGCAAGACTAACCCATTTGGCTAAAAAATGGCATAAGGTTCCATCATGGTCAATTTTGACTCTATATTGGGTACCAAAATTGCCAAATGGATTTCCCTTGGTCTTGGCACCTTTTGGGCAAGTCTAAAAGTATATTTAAGACTTGTGTGAGCTGCCCAAATGGTCCCAAACCTCATGCATCTCATTTTGGCCATTCAACCCACATTTATGCACACTTCCATCATACTTTCATATTGCATAATTTGGCATCTCATGTTCAAAATGTAGGCTAGAAGTCATACATCATATTCATACATTTAAACATTATATAATATTATATTTACATGTGTCTCAAGGTCATGGTACATTTACAACAACATATACATCAAGAAACACAATTATGGTTCTAAAATGGCTAAAGTTAGACATAGGCTTGTCATTCTTCCTTCTTCATTGATGTTGGCTCCCTTCACCATAGTTACTTGGTCCACTTAGCATGTTAGATCATTGGAGATGAGGGGATGAGATTCAAAGAATCCCAATAGCTCATCTCCCATTTAATCACACATAATATGTATAAAGCAAGCTTTTCAAATGCATGTATAGAAAAATGGAAGTCATGGATATTTTCAAAGCAACCTTGGCGTGTGAATCAATCATACAAGACATTCAAGAGTTCTCCAAGTGTTTGGATTGGCCTCACACTTCTCCTCATAGATTTTGAACTTGCCTCACCCATTCTTTAAGAGTTTTGGACTTAACCATACTCTTGGGAACCCACTTTGCTTTTGGGAGACTCTTTGCTATGTCTCAACCAAGTTCAAGGGTTCTTGGCTCATCGTCACCAAAGGGAAGAGTTCTTGGCCTCTCTTCACTCAAGCAAACTCATACAAACATCATAGATTCATTTAAAACATAACATGGCATCAAGGATCATGGAATATAAAGGCATGCTAGCATACTTTTCTTAGCTTAAAAATACATATACACACATTCTAAAACAAGCTAAACACACATCCATGCATGAGAGAAGGTGGAGAGAGCTACCTTGCACAATTTTACACATTTTTTTCTTAGCTTTCGACCCTCCTCTTTTGGCCACACACCCACAATTTGGTGGAGATAGTTTCTCTTGGCCTAGATACAATTTATGGGAGCCAATTAGGTCTATGAAATATATTCTAAGGCTATATCACTTGATAAAATACTAGATTGCTCTATAGGCTCCATTATGGTCCATAATCACACCTAATGAAGCAACATCCATCAAATGACTTCTAGGCCTCATTCTTTATTTTCAATTATGATTCTTGACTCCTTTTAAACCTCTTGGAGTTATCACATCATTAAAACAAAGGGCCTAACATCATGTTGCTTCTTTAGGTCATAATATGGAACCTATGGCACCAATTTACTTTCTTTGAGTTCTAAATTTTTTTCTAAGGCCTCTACTCATCTTCACTCATCACATATGACTCAAGAATAGCCTTAGAAAAATTTAAAACTCTCCCTAGCTATAGGAACTTGCCTAGGCCGAGACTATGGGGGGAAGAAGAGTTCATGGCCTTCTTGATTTTTCCTTGATGGGAGACATACTTGGGGGGCTACTTAGAGGTCTTAGGAGCTCAATCAAACACTTATATATGCTAGAGAATGCATGAATCAAATCAGTTTTTACAATCCCTTCAAATGCACTACACTTTTTCTACTTATAGTTCATTAATTTTTCTTGTAATTTCTTTGCTTTCTTGGATGGGAGGTGCATGTGGGAAGCTCTCTAGGGGTCTTAGGAGCATGTTTAAATATTCAATTAAGTTTAAGAACATTCATATAAAATCATATTTGCAAGGGAGTATTTGGATTCCTAATAGTTCTATCTTGTCTCCTAATGCTCCTTTCTTGAATCTATTGGTTTCTTCTTAATCCTTGCCATCTAAAACCTCTAATCCCTCCATAAATTGGGCAGAAAACAGCCCCTAAGAATTGGGCTCATGGTGCCCAAATTCATGCAAGAGGAAGGTGGAGGAAGGAACTACCAAAGAATGGAAGTTTTACTTTGTTTTCTTGCTTTCTCTTGGTTGCTTTTCACTTGGCTAGCCTCCCCTCACCAAATCCGAAAATTTCACTTCTGTTCTGCCTTCAAATCAAATTTAAAAGCACCATCAAACCCATAGAAATAAGGAGGAGAAGAAGGAGAAGTGACTTGCTAAGGAGAAAGCTAGATTTTTCATAGAATTTTCTACCTTTTCTTGGCTTTTTTCTCCCTCCAAGAGTGCTCCTTCTTGTGCGCCTAAGAGAACTAATTCTCCTCTCTATTTTGGGCAGAAGAAAGATGGTGAAAAATGAGGGCAAGGGAGGGCGTGAGAAAGAGAGTGTATTAAAAGAAAAAGAATTCCAAAAATTCTCATTTTGTCCCTCATTTTTGGCATTTTCGTTTCTAATCCATTTTAGCTCCTTTTTTAGAATCGTCTTTTCTATCATAAACAGTACGGTCCTCAATCTTATAAAATACTTTTGAATCACTCAATTTGGAGCTAAAACCTCCCCGAATGATTCGATCAAAGTTCGGGTCAACTGACATCGAAAAAAGTATACCGGAGGGGCTTTACCGGTCTCGGGGCTTCCCATGATTTTTGGGGCCTTTGAGAACCCTGGGCAACTCAAAATTTTCATTTAAAAAGCCCTCCTAGGTGCTTCTCCAAAATTACACTTATTTACGAAAATGCCACTGGCCTTTCGGCAATTTGTTCGAATCACTCCGACCCTAGTTTCTGGCCAACTAAAGGCTCAAATCCTCATTTTCTATTATTTAAAATTTTATCATAATTTTATTTGGCCACAATTCATTCTATTTTGGGGACTTCCTTTTATATTTGACTCATTTCTGACATTTACGGAGAAACCGAACATTGCGTTTCTCACGTTTACGGAGGGACTAGATATTACACAATCCATCCCCAAAATTATATTAAAATCTATTATTACGAGCAACATTAAATTGACTAGTGTGTCTCTACTTTTTATAGTAACCATACAGTCTCTATACACTTGGCCTACCAAAATAGATTCTCCCATTGCAGTCATCATTTTTAATAGGTGGTTTAACTTACTAGAATCTCTACCCATTTGCCTTACAAAGTACGAAGACACATAAGAATACATAGAACTAGGATCAAATAACACATGGACATCCTTTGAGCAAACTAAGAATACCTATCACTATAGCTTTTGATGGCTAGACATCTTGTTGGTTCAAGGCAAATACTCAGGCTTGACCTTGACCTGTAACCTATCCTCTGCTAAATGAAGTCCTTCTACCATTACCTCTGTCTCCTAAAGCAGTGGTTGCTCTCATAGACTCTGTTCTAACTGAACAAGATCTCCAAGTTCAAACTAAACCTTGGCTAGACTCAAGATTGCATTGTGAGTAAATTCTGACAAAATGCCCAACCTGTCCACAACCAAAGCATGCTCCAATCTCTCAGTGGCAAGTCCTAGAATGTCTCTTCCCATAAACATTATAGAGAGCTTTATCCTGATGTGATTGTATAAATAACTGCTGAGGTGCTAATCGCATACCCTTGGAAAGTGTAATATATCTATCCATACTAACCACAGGAAAAGGGGAGGGTTCTATAAAAGTCTATCGAGGTTTCTAATGGCTCTAAACCCTGAGTACACAAGAAGACCCTTATGCATGAGAACTACCTTCCATTATTTCTTCACCATCATATTTATACTTTTTCTATAAAAAATTCTCCTTCATTTCTTATATCTCGATTAACTTGGCATGCGAAGAAAATTGATTCATTTGAATGGCCATTACCCTGAATAAAGGTGTGCTCAAGCCCATTACAAAACCTCTTAATTTTATCTCCTTTAATGATGACTAAATGTAGTGCATATTTTTCCAATTGGGTAAAACGAGCACCATAGTCATAGGAGGAACCTGCTTTAGAGTCTCAAAATTCTTGAGCTTTGGCATCTCTAACACTCATAAGTAAAAATTGCTCTTGAAAGATAGTTTTAAATTCCACCCATTCCATAACAATTATTCAATTGACCTTTTTTTTCTTAACCATCTGATACCAAGCTCAAGCAACATTCCCTAATTAAAAGGTAACTAGCTCGACAATCTTCTTCCCAGAGCAACTAAGTGCCTCAAAGATTTGCTTGACATCTTCCAAAAACTGTTATGGATCTTTTTAACCATTTATCCTTGAAAATGAAAGTGGTTTGAATTTAATGAATTGGGCTAGAATCTTCTTTAAAGTTGTCTCTTTAGACTAATGTCAAACTCCTTCTACTACTACTTGCCCCAATGAGAGTGTCATGTTAGCTTGAGGATTATTAAGAGCTACCTGCTCTGCAACCAACATTGCCAATACTTCTACTACTTGACTAATCCCTTGCAATTCAATGGCTAATTGTTCAAGGGTAGGCACTTGAGATTTTGGAGGCACTGCTATCTTTTCATGATCTAAATTCTCAAGTTTCTAGCTAATCTACTCCCTCTACTTTGGCCTCTACTCTTAGTGCAACCCCTACCATGACCTCTAGCAAATAGGGCCTTACGTTGGATAGGAACCCCAATAAAAGGTTCATTTACAACCTTTTAACCAACTACAGCGGATCTGAATGGCAACATTACTCTATATCAATAAAAACTTAAGTTCATAATATAACTCACTCATATATATACACACTGCAACACTTATTTAAGGAATTACACTTATAGAAAAGAATTCAGTCTACTAGAAGGCCTTTAATGATGTCTCAATTATGGTAGTGCCCAAGTTCATAATAACAATTGAGGTGTCATTAGAGAACACTTGCTCCGCTAATTACATGACAATCTATGCTTTGATACTACTTTTGTTATACCCTTAAATAAGTATAACATACATGGCCTATGAGTCAAAACTCATACCCATAAGCCTCTTAACAACCAAAATCATGAACATAAAAGGTGCGATGATAAAGTAAAACAAATCTTTCAAAATTTAAGGATGCTTCCCTTTACTAAAAGATTTACACGATGCCACGAGAATATTGATTACATGGTAGTTAATTTAACTTTTTGTAGAAATTTTAGCATAGTCTTCCTAAATATAAGATTGCCTAAAATTTGTATAAATAGTCAAATTCTATAAAAAAATAATCAGGAGAGCTCCACTCTTAACCTAAATCCCTAAATAGTAATCAATAAAGGTGGGGAAATCTTACCTGTGCATTAGTGGAGATGCTACTAAGAGAAAATATACCTAATACAATTTCAATGGTATTTCACAAAAGAAGACCCTAGTAAAAATCATGTAAAGCATCAACAACAAAAGCAATCATTCTTGTGCCACCGAGCCTAGTTCTAAACCCACACTATTATCTGTAATAAAAAGAAAAAAATTTAAAGGAATAAGTTTGAGTCTCCATGAGTAAGTAATACTAACTATGATGGAAACACAAATCATAAATAATAATCTACCTTCAAGATTGAAATTTATATAAAAAACATAGGCAATAACATGGTATTCATTAAATTTATTTTCCTTGTTCATAATAAATACATTCAATAATACACGTATACCAACCTTTATAAAATCATCCACAGGAATACCACCAATGCATCTAAATAGAACCAAATCAAATAAACACAAAGCACAATGCTCATAAGAATAATTATGCAAAAGTGAATCTTACACTTAACAATTCAAATTGATTCATTTGCGGTGGCCAACACACTAAGCTAGCAACACCCCTGCTATCTAGGGTTTAGATCGAAGTACAGCAAGGCTAACAACTATTGTTCTTAGCTACAAGGCTCTGTATTAGACCGCATTCTAGCTTTAACATTACCATACACTAATCAAAGAAGGCTAATGTAATATTCTATTTTTTAACAACTAAATTAGTCCTTAATAAATTATTTATATAGGGTCATAAGTCTAGAGAAGGGTAATATAAGTTAAAAGAAACCAAAATTAAAACAGTTTGATTAATGAAAGAGAATCTTAGAATAAAATGAATTGAGGCAAAGTAAGAGTAGAATGTTAATAAGAGCATTTAGAAAATGAGGTTAAAAAAACCAAGCATGGCCCAAATTTGGACCCAAAACGACCAAAAAAAATCTAAAATCTTGGTGGCAAAATCATAGTTTCAGGCAAAATTTTAAAAACTTAAAGAAAAAAGTTTCAAATAGTAAAATTAAGCTCATTAGAGTTTTCAGATACCCTAAAAATTATAGAAATTGTTAAAATGGTAAAAAAATCGTCTAGAGTACAATTTAGGTTATCAGTTGGCTTAAATTTTGACTAAACTATTTTAAAGTATTTTGAATCTCATAAATTTGAAACTAAATATTTTTAATAAAATAAAGAGCCTCGATTTTATAATAGAAAAGACAGTTCTTGAAAATGAGTTAAAATGAGCTCATACCACAAAATAAAATAATAAAGGCAAAATAGGAATTTAAAAACATTATGAAACCTTAGCCCCTCCTTATAAATAGTCACGCCCACCTTTTCTTCTTCATTTGGGCTAAACTACATTAGCCATCAAAGCTCCCTTGGAGGCATGACAAAGGAGAAGAAAGGAAAGGAAAGGGAAACTCTATATAAGTAAGCTTAAGTGCCAAATTTATTTATGATGTTATTATAAAATTTTTCCTACTTTTTCTCCTCTTTCTTTCTATGCTTTTGGTTGTCTAAGAGAGTGAACTTTGTGGTTGAAACCTTAGAAGAGGAAACTCCTTTAAAGAAACTAATTCCACCAAAATAACCTCTATTAGAAGCACTTTCATATGGCATATGGTTTAGGTCAAGAAAACTTTATGTGCATGGAACCCTTGCCCTACACCAATTCGGCCAAGAGAGAGGGGAAGAAGAAGGGACTTGAACTTAATGAAACAATGATAGAATTAGGGGTTTTAAAGGGTGAAGATTAAGATTTTACAATTGGAATCAAGTAAGAAGCTTTAAAATGCAAAGTAGGCCATCTAGGGTCTTATTTGTGCCTTGAAAGTTTTGGAACCATAAGAAGATAATTCAAGTCATGTAAGGTCATGTCTAAACTAGAAAAGAGCCAAGAATAATTCATATGCACCAAATCCTCCATGAAAGAAACAAAATGTCCAAGCGTGGTGTGTATTGGGTGTGTTCAACCAAAACCTATCTAGGGTATCTAGGAAGTTTTTTTTTTGGTTGATTCCAAGGTTTTAAATGATCTAGATATAAATTATAAACACTAAAAGAAAGAACCATTGATTTGAATTTAGAAGTCTTATTTTAAAAAGTAAAATTTTAGGGTTTCAATTAAGCTTAAAGAAGTAACTTAATGTTAAAGTCCTAAAATCAAGTTTATAATGGCTTTAATAAGTTCTAATAGAATCATATAACTTATATTAAGTGAGGTTTTGAAGGTTATATCAAACAGTGCCATTGGACTACTATGATAGTTATGGCCTTTGTGGAGCTTATAGAATTTGTATAATTTTAGGATCCCCAAATCGCCAATGCTTAAAAGGGTTTAGTCCCAAGTCACCACAAAAATGGAACTATATGAATTGGTCTCAAGGATGTGTTTGGAAAAAACCATTAAGCTACAAGGATGGCTTTATCAAAATGGTTGGCTTGAAGCTACCAGATACTACACATACTTGGTAGGAAGAGACAATTACTCTAAAGGAATGCAGAAACAAATGCT